>OY776112.1:469488117-470088117 GCA_963675035.1 Allygus modestus
GAATCGGCTGCAAGGTGCAGACTCGTTACACTGAAGGCTGACAACCCCCTCGGGTTTTCTTGTGTTAAAACTTACATGGAGTGGTTGAGGGGGAATGTTATTTATTTATTGAAACACTACCAACAAATGCACGATAGCATAAAGTATAATATGTTGTTGGAGTGTAAGTTTTCAAAATCTAACGACGAATTGCAAACAAAAAGTTTTAAAACTCAAAATTTGACAGTTTTCAGTTTAACTGATTTAAATCAGCAGTACTCTTCCAGTATAAATAAATTATTATTAGAAAAATCCACTTTGGAGTTACGAGGTTCGGGTTGGGCTATATACACGATTGTCAAACTAGAGCTCCGTATCAACAGATACGAACCAGTCTGGGGTTCATCTACCAGATTCAAACTACCCCCCTTTCTTAGAGGAAAAAAATCTCTTGTAAATCCATTCCGCGGTAAGGGTAGTAGAAGAACGTGTTGCAACGATATCTGTTTCAAAATCGCCATAATGGGAAAAATTTTGGCTGATTCGGGAAAGAATTATCACAATATATTAAATTACTTCAAATACGTGCATTTGAACGATAAGTATAAATGGTCGTGCGTGTCTTTTCCCGTAAAACTAGACGAAATACAAACATTTGAAAACGTAAATAACATCTCCATAAACGTTTACTCTATAGAAGATAGAAATAGAAAAATCACTCCATTAAAAGTAACACCTCATAGAAAACCCGATCACAGAGATATACTGTTTTATAAAAACCACTATATGTGGATTAAAAACTTTGACGCATTTATCGGTAGACAACTGGTCAAAACAACTACTAGGTTATACGTTTGTCGGCAGTGTTTCAAACACTTTTATAAACAAGACCGACTCCTCATTCACGAACTCGACTGTAACAGTCACTCAATACCAACCGTCACCTTTCCAAAAGAAGGAAACAAGTTTTTGTTCTTTAAAAACTACAACAGACAGTTGAAAATACCGTTTGTCATATACTGCGACATAGAACAACAGCTAAACAAAGAAGATACTTGTGAACCAGATCCAAACACTTCTTTCGTTCATTGTATAGGCACATTCACTATAAAAAGTCTCACATACAATATCGTCAATGAAAATAGTAAAATAATTAGAACTAGAAATTTTTCAGACATTACAGCTTTTATGAACTCTTTAGAAAGAGAGTGTGAACTAATCGGTAGATTGTACAAGAGAAATATACCTCCAAAGGAATTTCCACATCCACCCATAGAAGGTTCTCCCTGTCACATCTGTGGTAAAGGTATGTTCAACGATTACGTTCTCGATCACAATCACTTAAACGGATCAATAAGAGGTTACGCCCACTCTACTTGTAATATAAACTACCGATTACCATACTTTGTCCCAATAATTATAAAAGATCTAGGAATAGAACTGTTAAACTACTTCACTAGCGTCAATGCCAATATAAAATTCATACCTTTCAAGGGTCAAATAGAAAAGTTCCTATGCATTTCAAAGAGAATTAAAAATACTACAATGAAGTTTTTAGACTCTTCTCAATTCTATCCAGAAATTGATAAATTAGAAACTATAAGATCAATCTGTATTGAAAACTATAAACTCGACATGTTCTACTATCTGACAATAGGAGCTTACAGTTTCGACGTCATGCTCAAGATTACAAACACTCGCATAGAACTTTTAAACGATGATAAAATGTATAATATGATAATGAAAGGTATAAGAGGTGGATTTACACGTGCAGTAAAGAAATACGCAAGTTCCAACCACCCCTCACTCCCCAATTACGATCCCACTAAACCCGACTCACTAATTTTTTTTTATGACATTATCGGTCTTTACTCCGCTGTAATGTTGAAATGTCCACTTCCTCTGGACGGTTTCAAGTGGGTATCTCCAGACTCGGTTCATTTAGAAAGTAAACCAGAAGGTACGGGTTACATCTTAGAAGTGGATTTAAAATATCCATTTAACTCAGATCACAGGGACTATCCACTATGTCCTCATCACGTAGAAGGTAAATTAATATCTTCTTTTCAAGACAGAAAACATTACGTAATACACTACGAGACATTAAAACAAGCTCTCTCAATGGGACTCATATTAGAAAAAGTCCACAGAGCTATTTCATTTAACGAATCATGTTGGTTAGAACCCTACATAAAAATGAACACAGACTTGAGAATGCACTATTCCCAAGACAAAGCCCTATCCAATTTCTTTAAACTCCAATCAAACCTGATATATGGTAAATCAATAGAAAGGGTAACCGATAACTTAAATAAACACTTCCTGTACAACAACACTAGAAAACTTATGAGATTAATAAAACAGCCCACCTTTGTAGACAGATTAATATTAAACGAAAATAACTACGTAGTCTTTATGTCAAAAAGAAAGGTTCGTTGTAATAAGCCAATATGTTTAGGTTTTTCAATACTAGATCTAAGTAAGAGATACATGTACGACATGTACTACAATAAATTAAAGAAAACCTTTCCCCCCTTCGATCTCATATACACAGACAACGATTCCTTCGCATTGCACGTATTCTCTAAAACCGATTCGTTTACAAAACAAGATTTCATTCACCCTTCACGTCTAGGTTTATTCAAAGATATATCTCCCAATAACCCCATACTAGACTTTGCTACAGTAAGATGTAAAACATACGGTTACAAAACTCTAAAAGATTCTCAATTAAAAAACTTACCCCAATCATTTAGTTTTGAAAATTACAAAAATATACTATCCAGTATAGATACATTAAAAATATACGCATACTATAACAGAGTAATAGATAAAAGAGTATGTAAAATTACACAAAATAAATCTATTATATCCTCATCACATTAACCCCCCCCTCCACACTTAGCCCACACTTCTCCGTTACAAGCCGTGTGATTAAAAATAAAGTTACAACTATGTATTTTCGTTATGTATTATGAGAAAATAAAAATATTCTGTTAAGACATTTTTGGAACAGACTAATATATAAAAGTTGTACACGAAGCTATTGTTTTTCAGGAGATTAATAATGCTGGGCCTACTTATCACTATTAAACGAATTCCACGACCATCTGCCACGTTTGAGACCCCTCACACCCACACCCCCCGCTCCCGTTGAGACCACGAAGCAGGGGGCCTTGAGAGCGCCGACCAACCAGTTAGTATTTATAACCCATTTTCACTACCTAGAAATATTTACAATTATATTGAAAACAGGACCTGGCAAGACTGGTGATTTTAAAAGTGGTTATAACCCATTTTCACTACCTAGAAATATTTACAATTATATTGAAAACAGGACCTGGCAAGACTGGTGATTTTAAAAGTGGTTTGTCAATGTTTCGTTACATTACTATTAATTTATTGGAATGTAAAGATTAATGTATCAAAGTATTTAAAACGTTTAATTAAACAGGGTTAATATTTCGATAGTTCTTTTATTTCTAAAATCGAATCCAAGGTGTACCGATTTGGAGTCGCAAAAACCACACCGTTCACTACCCAACAGAGTTCCTCGACTTGGCAACAGTACCCAGCAGTACCAGAACTATCTGCCATAGTACATTTCGTTAACTTTAATTCTACTTTAAAAGTGTAAAATGTAATTTTAGTATTGTAAAATTATGTGGGTTGTTAATATTTTTAGTTAATCTGCCACTTATGTACAACCCGTACGAAGGGCGGGTACATCTGCTAGTTTATTAATAAACATTAATTCGTCCCCATGCATTACTGAACATTACTTACTCGTGTAGGATTGAAATAACCCAAGATAATTTACCATAAAAATAATTACCCGTGATTTTAATCAAACTGCTCCGATCTTTTAATTAATAACGGCCGAGTTACATTTACACCTCGGAAGCTAATTATCATATCCCCGAGTCGTCGTGGCATTATTATTTATATGGGGAACACAAAAACAGCGTAATTTTTAAATTGCTTTTAGATTTGTTGTCTCGTTTTTAATCGGTCAATCTGAATGTAATGAATAAAATGATTATATTAGAGCGTATTTGACAAGACCTCACGACTTGTATGACTATGAATGATATTAGCCACAGCTGTCTGTCACCCGTCTATGCTAATTGGTGTCGCATGCGGCAACGCGCATGAGCAGTGAAAGCGAGAGTGAACTGCGCGTTGTACCGCCGTAAGTGCCACTTTCACCCGATAGGACAGCTACCGTCACCGGGTTCCGTTACACTAATAGCGTATTGTGTCCCCTTTGTTTTTTGTGCAACTGTCGCATTTCTCCGATCCTGGGGCTGAGGATATCTTCAGCTTAAAATAAAGAAGGTCCCCCATAAAAAGTTGGTAAGAAATTTACTGTCAGACATAAAATAAAAAGTTAGCTATTGTAACACTTTAGGCCACTTTAGGCTGGGTATTTAATTAAGTTTGTTTTAACACTCGTTTGTAAGACTCTTCTGCGCCCTCTGGGAGGGGACATTCTGCCCCCATACAAATCTTGTACCTTACTAGATTTCTTTATTATCGTTTTATTATCGTTCGTTTGTAAGACACTCACCTGCCCCTTCTGGGAGGGGACATTCTGCCCCTATACAAATCTTGTACCTTACTAGATTTCCACTTATTATCGTTATTATCGTTTGTGAAAACAATAAAGTACGGGAGGGGGGGTAAGACACCACAACAACAACCACTTTATATAATATAAGATATAATTTTTAATGACGGGTTGAAACCCCGGACTTGCACCACTTAATTTCGGCCAGTTTAATAACATATAATAAGTCAATATTTTATTATGCAATTTACGATATTTAACCGTTTAACTATCAAAAAAATATTCACATTTTTTGAGCCTTCGCTCACGGGACCCCAAGCGGATGTCGGCCTGCAACTTACGGTTGCGAGCTCTAGCGGACGGTACGCTAATTTTATATCTTTGTTTACTTACTGAAAAACCATCAAAAACTTCCTTGTAATCGTAAATACCGCCATCTTTATATATTTAACCCGCTTTTTGTCTTGGTTTGGGTAGTATTTTTAGGGGTGGTTGATTGGGGGGTAGTGATAATTTCACATAATTTGTCAATAATCAGACGTTCAAAGTTGTTCTCCTTCTGAAATGTATAAAACTATGCTTAACATATATTTTAGAATATTCCATTTATTTAATAGCTGGCTGATAAATAGAGTAACCAAGTCTTAAAGAACAATTATTTGTATAAACATATATTTACTGTCCAGAATAAAAGTTTACTAAAGATTGTTTGGATTATTTTAGTAGCCTCAAGTAATTTTTCTAATATCTCATAACTATCCCAACAAGTCAAAATGTCAAAGCACAATACAACTCTTTATATAATCTATTTACATTATCCATAACAAAGTGGCAATTACATTGTCACTTGTAAACCTGTTTCACAATAGATTGGGTTATTTGTCGGATTGAGTTCCCGGAGTCTAGCGCCATGTAAAGTCTAGCGCCATGTCAATTCTGGAGCAAAACCACGGGGCCCCACATCTGACGGAATGGCATCGGCGGCTGGCCCCACCAGGTGACAAGGGTGGTAATGACTAGCGGTCCGAGTAAATTGGAGAATGCGGGAATGTACGGGGTTGGCAGTAGGAAGCTGACTAACCTTTCCAACACGCCAGAACATAACAAATACGTTCTGTTGTACATCAGAGTTTTTGAGGTAAAAGAGGTAATTTCATTTTTTTTATTAGACCATTCATCAAGTATTTTAGAAAATCTTTACTTAGTCTATAATTGCTAAAGAGAAAATTGGTAAATTTGGGTATAGATTTTTGAAGCCATCCTACGACTTAGGAGACTGGAACTTGGAAGTAACAAATTAGATGGGGAACAAGCCAACAGAGCCCAGATTTGTTGCCAAAAATCAAATCGTAAAATAAGCTAATGATTAGCCGTAATTATTTCTAATATTTCTGTAATGTAATCATTTGTGTATTGAATTAGTTTCCAGCAAACATCAGTTTTCCAATAAAACTAATTATTTCTAATATTTCTGTAATGTAATCATTTGTGTATTGAATTAGTTTCCAGCAAACATCAGTTTTCCAATAAAACTAATTATTTCTAATATTTCTGTAATGTAATCATTTGTGTATTGAATTAGTTTCCAGCAAACATCAGTTTTCCAATAAAACTAAAAAAGTAGGTAAGAAATTTAGCCCCCACTAGCCACTAGTCTATATATTTAAAAGGAAACCCTCAGAATCAAATTTTAAGTTTGTATTGGAAAACAAATCCTATGGCAAATCTAAATGTTCGTTATGATTCTTAAATGTTCTAAAATTAAGAAAATATTTAAATATTTTTCTTAATTTTAGAAGGATTCTCC
This sequence comes from Allygus modestus, assembly GCA_963675035.1. Classification (NCBI taxonomy): domain Eukaryota; kingdom Metazoa; phylum Arthropoda; class Insecta; order Hemiptera; family Cicadellidae; genus Allygus; species Allygus modestus. Next base: position 469,494,474 of record OY776112.1, read on the forward strand.
CCTTTGACCTTTAAAGCTTTAGGGGCTATTTGTTGCAGAAAATGGTTTGCACGGGTAATAGTTTAAAAATAATTTTATTTTGTAATCCTTCCCGTGCAACTTAGGATTTTGAGACTAATAGTAATATTTATCCGTGTAATATACTTTTACCACTAATAGCATCCTACTTATTTCAAGAAATAAGTACTTCCTATTATTTGTGAATTTATTTCAAGTGTTTTAAAATTACTTGTGTCGCTACGTGGCTAACCAGCCAAGCCACTTGGAGGGGGTGGAGATGCGGCTGAGGGGCCTCCTCACCAACAACGAGGTGGCAGTTCTACAGAAAGGGGTCATCCCCCTCTTTTAGTTTTTAAGTTTTTGATAATAAATAAAAAATATAAAAAAAACACAAAAAACAACAAAAAATACAACAAAAAACTATAGTTTTAGTCACTTCTCTAAGAATCAATTATTCTTAGAGGCATCGCGCTGGTTCTTGGAGCAACTGTATAAACATGTCATAGTGCCTAAAGATGTAAGCAATTGCTATCAGAGAATATCAGAGAATCCGGCTATCACTCATTGATAATCTATACAACACGTTCCATGATTTTATTTTGTTATTTTTGGTACAAGGTTTTTTATTTGAGTAATATAAAATTGAGTAACATACCCAATCAACTACAAATTAATACACCGTGCACTTCAGAAGCTATGCACACAACCAGCAGTTTTGGGAGTCCGCACATTTTAATCAAATTACCAATCCGCCTTCACTGTAATCATAACAGAATAGCTACCATTAATTTAATAAAATCAGTGAGTTTATTTTCTGAAATAAATTTCAAACTATTATTCCTCCTAGGGTGGTTTATTTAATAATCTATTTACTCATACACGTTTGTTTATTTTTTCATGGTCTACTTACGAACCCGTCCCCGGAACGGTGTGCATCGGCGTGCACCGGAAGCTCACACAACTCCACGGTCTGGAAGAACCACCAAGTCCACCGAGTCCCGATGTCAACCGCCTACAGACGATTCCGAGCCCCGACATCGAACCCCCCAAGGACCCAGGACCACGGACCAGACATTCCTCAAACGTTTTTTCTTGAACTATTTTTTCTTTTCATTTTTAAATTGAGAAATTTAAAATAATATTTGTTATTAATGTTAAACATGTAAATTTAAATTTCAAACTAAAGTAACTGTTTATAAGTTCTTATGGAAATGTAATCAAACTAATTACACAATTTCGCTTTCAATGTTTATCAAACCAGTGAAAAAAGAAAAACCCCATTAAAGTTAACTTGAATAAATAATAAAATTATTATCCACAAAACCGTCTTACCATTATTAACCCGACTATATTAAGCACACTTTCACTATGTATAGATAATTTATTAAAAATTAACATATTACTCATTGTAATTTGCTAAATAATAAAGAATACTTAAAAATATATTTATATTGAAAGGGTTACACTCTAATGATTAATATTGCAATATGGTTTTTAATAATTTTTAATAATTATAATTGAAAATCTGATAAGAGGTTATTAAATAAATAGTTATCCAAGTGTAATTTGCTCCAGAAATCTTGGACTAGTTGGGGTATGCTTACTCTAAATTTCAAATTTATATATCTTGTATTTTTCCAAATAATAGTTAATAGTTGTTCATATTTATTTTTTATGTGGGATTCTGGGGTTGTTTTTTATTTTGCTTGAATCTCACTGTTGGATATAAGTACTCGGTTGTGTTTCAATCGCTGACTGTAATCTCGCTCTCGGCCAGATACGAGTCCAAATGGTGACGAGATGGCAAACACTCTTTCGGCTGTAAAAAAACACAGCCCCTTCTTTTGTTTTAGGCAAGTCCAAAATTAAGATACGCTCACTCATTTTCACTAGCACAAACGTTACTCAGCAAATAGCAGGTAAAAACTACACAGAGAAATGTGATTGGTTAATCCAAGTTTATAAGTTAGTTCAACCAGTGTCAGAGGTTACTATATGGACAATTATTTGTATGAGTTCATTTAACTAAGCTCAGAGAGTTAAAAAATATATATATATTTTATAAGTTAAGTTAACCAATAAATTCATTGGTTAAACTAATTTGTTTAGAAGTAGTTGTTAAAACCCGAACCAAACGGCTTGACTGAAAATTGAGGATTTGGTTAATTTAACCAAAGTAGTTGTAATAACCCCATATTCTAGTTTGTTACAACCCATTTCATTTTCATTCATTTAGTTGTTAGCCTCAATGCTTAACCCAGACAGTCCTAGAACCCCGGGCTTAACTTAGCTCTCGGAGGAATAGCCAAAGTTGCCTTGAAACAACTACTACAAAAAGTTAAACTAACTGTTGTTTTGTTTACGATAACCTTTCCTGGCCAACCACTTTCGTTAACTAATCGTGGTTTAACTAATATTGGTCATGACAACCAATATCCATTTTTCAAATTCCATTTTTCTCTGTGTACTATTAGCAAAGACTGCTGTGGCAATATTACTGTGTGGCTACTGTGTGGCTACTGTGTGACTACTGTGTGACTACTGTGTCAGACGCCCACCGACGACAACAGGTGGTGATAACGACAAGTATTGTTGCCACGCGGAGCACTGACCCTCCCCGCCGTCACGCACGCGCCCTGACCCAGTTGAGGGTGTACACCGCTGGCCTATTCTACATCGTAGGCAGTAAATAAACTTGATTTAATCATCGTATAAACTATTATTCGGGTGGCCTTCGTCAGAATATACCCAAATATTAAATACCAATAAACTTAATTAAAGCTGATACATTTTTGTTTTTTCTTTTACAATCGAATAACTGAAACATATATTGAGCTAAACGTATTGTAACTATATACAAATTAAAAATGTAAAATTTGGTGCTCTAACAGTACTAGCACAATTCAAGGATTAACAGTTTCTAACTTAAAAACAACAAACCCCCGAGTGACCTTTCATGTCCCCCGTTTTAATAATTGAAAATATTAAACCACGGTAAAATAAAACAATATTTATATTTTCGGATAGTTATATATAGAGCAAGTACAGTTACAGTACAAGTATAGTTATATATAGAGCAGCAAGGATTTTGAGACTCATATCTTCAAGTTTGTAGTTGTCTACAAAGCCACTTTTATTTTATCAGACAGCTTTTTCTCAACTTACAAATTAAGTCTGATAATATTAAACAATTATTGAAATAAGTCATTTCTCTGGCTCCCCTGTTGTTAGGCTCACTGGTTGTATAGTGTTGGGCGCGTAAGGATGAACCACCCATTTCGCATAGTTAGACACTTTATAATGACCTCCATCTTAGTTTATGGAATTGACACGTTTAAGTATATAGAATGTATAGTTAAATAAAACCGGTTATACATTACGGACTAGCACCGTAAATCTTAAATACTTATTATATCTTCTTAAACAGTTTATTTTCATTTTATCATAGTGATTTTGTCTTTAAAAATATGACCAAATATGACCAAATATGACCGGACCATAATATAGTTCCCCGTTGTAAATTTACCAGCTGTAACATATTGTTGTTACCTTTTTGAGCTGCTAATCTGTGATGTATTATTTATACGGTATGATAGGTAAAATGTTTGGATGTTTGAATGTTTGGATCATCTTTTGGTAATTAATAATATATTTATAAACTCTAGACAGACTCGTATAAATTCTTAATAGAGTTGCTTTACACGTTTATACCAAATTTAATCCAAAGTTTTTACGAGAAGTATCTTGCTCACGGAAACACATATACAGTATTTTTGGATCCTGCGAACCCGCGACACTACGCTCCAAGAACCAGCGCGGTGCCTCTAAGAATAACTGATTCTTAGAGAAGTGACTAAAACTATAGTTTTTTGTTGTGTTTTTTGTTGTTTTTTTTGTTGTTTTTTTTGTTTTTTTTTATTTATTTTTATTTATTTTATAAAAAAACTTATATTCTAAAATAGGTTTATTGTCCTCTTCTGTAGGAGGGCCACCTCGCCGTTGTTTGTGAGGTTCCGGAGCCGCATCTCCACCTCCTCCAGGTGCCCGGGTTGGTTTGCCACGTAACGCCGTGGCAGCAGGTGGTGGCGGCCATCGGGGCAGAGCATCCCCCATCTAACAATTACCAGGCGGTTAACCGCCTCGCCTCTTATTATGTTGAGCAAGTTGGTGATGCTCGCTGCATCCCACACTGTATAGGATGTTACAGCGGCCATGGCTTCTTATTGTGGAATGAGCGTTAGCTTTGTCGAGGAGCATTAAATACCACTCGATGGGTGAAAGACCGGAGACACGCGTACATGCACACGCACTCAACCATGTACAGTAGTGAAAGAGGTCACAGGTGTCTACACACACTGAAACTCTAAGGTTCAAAGACATCGTCCTATACCAGTGTCTGTACATACTCTGTATAAACTCTTTTAAAAATACACAAACACGCATTGCACATATTCTCTAATAATAAAAACAAGATTCACCCCACACTTTGCTAATATGTAAAAACATACGTTTACAGAACTCTGATTCTCAATCATTTACAAAAATATACTATAGATACTTTAAAAATATACGCATACTATAACAGTGTAATAGATACTGTAAAATTACAAAAAAAATAAATCTCTCATATCCTCTTCACATACCATCACATACTCCCACACCTCTCCTAGTAACATTAATAACACCCCTATCATATCCTTATCCAAGTAACCAATATAACACCATTCAAGTACCATTACCCTACCCTTGCCATAACCCTGACACATTCATATCCCACCATTATCCAAGTAATCTTACAATACCCTTGCAATACCCATATCCCACTACCCTTACCCCATCATTTACACTAACTAACCCCCCACACACCCATACACACACACTCACTAGTTCAATCACAGAATCGTTCACAATGAATCGTTCACTTACCATACACCCACTAGTTCACTAAAAGGACGAATTTTCACTTACAAATAAAAATTTAACTAACATGTCAATTAACCATGAAACACTACACTTACATAACTACTAGCGTGGCATAACTGATGATCAGTCCCAGCTCACCATATCGTGATGTAATTGATGGCCAGTCCCAGCTCACCATATCGTGACATAACTGATGATCAGTCCCAGCTCACCATATCGTGACGTAATTGATGGTGAGTTCCAGCTCACCATTTCGTGACGTAACTGATGGCCAGTCCCAGCTCACTATATCGTGACGTAATTGATGGTGAGTCCCAGCTCATCATATCGCGACGTAACTGACGGCCAGTCCCCGCTCACCATATCGTGACGTAACTGAAAGCCAGTCCCAGTTCACCATATCGTGGCATAACTGATGATCATTCCCAGCTAAACATATCGTGACAAAACTGATGGTCAGTCCCACATAACCATAGCGTGACATAACTGATAATCAGTCCCAGCTCACTATATTGTGACATAACTGATGGCCAGTCCCAGCTCACCATAGCGTGGCATAACTGATGATCAGTCCTAGGTCACCATAGTGTGATATAACTGATGGTCAGTCAAAGTTAATCAAAGCGCAACTTAGCTGATGATCTCTCCAAGTTCACCAACGCGTGACATAGCTAGCTGATGGATACTCCCAGCTCACAAGTTAGTTCGTATTGCTTCTTGACCCAAGGGAAATCATCAGATATGTCAACTGCAGCCTTGATGCAGCTTGTCGTAGTGTACAAACACTTCAGCACACAAGTTTTGAAATTTAAAGTTCATCAATTTGGTTTTATAATATACAGAATATAACACTCTTAATATATGAATATAACAATTGTTTTTTTTTATTTTACCTTTTCATTTGATCTCAAAACGATTTGATGAAACGATTTTACCAAGGTAATCTTCTATGTAATACGAAGTGGTTGGAAAATCTTACGAGGTTAGTGACCTTCATATCACACGTTAACTTAAACGATGACTGATAACTTTAGTTACATGTTCATTTGAAATCTCTGATAAAGATTTCTCTAAATGTTTTCAATTGTTATAACGTTATTTCTGTACATTTCCATTTAAACTTAGATTTCAATGTTAATGTAGTTAGAATAATAAACGAACAGTTTAAAATAAATACATTTCAAAAACATTTTGAGAATGGGTGCATTCTATTAATTTTCCAGTTGCATTACTGCCGGATCCGAAGAATAGAGTACCAGATTTCTGATGTGGCTGTAGTTAATGCCATACCATCGGTTTATAATGAGAAAGGTATCGGGAAGGAGAAACAAAACTATTAGGGTTAAGATGCATTTAAATGTTTATAATTTTAAACTTAATTAAATATTTTTCCATAATCTCGTGATTGCATTGACTAGTAAACCTGCTACTCATTCCTTAACATCGAAAAAATATAATTTTAGGTTCTCGCTGGTAGGAAAATTCATTGTTTTAACCGCGACCTTTGGTAATTCTGTATTCAATTTTTGAATTCTTTTAGACTTGAACTATACGGTCTCAATATTGCCTTAGTGGTCTTGGCGGTTAATACGGTCTTGAATATTGTCGGTTTCAATAGGCCAGTTTTTTGACGTCCTTTTTGTAGCCATGACATTTTTTTTGCGTTGTCCGTTTAAACAAATTTATATTTGAACACAATTTTAATTAATAAACCTCTAGAAAAAATCTTAAGTTACGTAAACTTATGTTGTTCACATGTAACAATACACACAGTACGACTGCATGCCAGGGCCAACAACAGTCATATGAACAATTTTTTAAATTAAAAACCCATAAGAATGTCTAAAATGTTGTGGATTTTCTGGTCTTTTGGTCGTAGTAGGTGGGTAAAGCCCTTCATGATTTAGGTATTATTTGTTACAGATTACTTGTAATTGGTACACACATTATTTTATGTTATTAACAGTGCTTGTACCGCATTACAAATACAAAGGGATGTCAAATAAGGATAGTTAAGGGCAAGAATTTAAATTATTTCACGCACTTCGATAGTATCTGGTGGCGTAAAAATTGGCATACGATACATCCTTAAACTAAACCTGAAATATCATAATTTGGTATCGGATTTTTAAATACTATGACCTACACGAAAGAACAGTCAAATTAACAATTTAAAAAGGTTCAACCCTTCAAAATGAAATTCTTAATTTTGGGTAACTATTGTTTTATGTTTTTAAGTCATGATCCTATCGAAAATAAGCCCCTTATGTGAGTTACAGATTACTTGTTCAGTGTCTCGAGAGTAGACTAATAATATTTTAAAAATCGCTAATGTTTCTTTGACGTAAAACTCGAGCTACTGCTACTACTGACCCAGTGGTTCATTTAATGTTGGGGTTGCGGCACTTTATAGTCTAGGTAGTGCTCCATTTTTCAAACTTCAGCAATTTGTTAACGTCTCTTATTGATTTTGAGTTGTTCGTCGCTCTAATATAGCTCCAAGCGACATATGTAGATCTCTTGGTATTTTGGTTTGTTTTTGTTTCACATAGTTTGTGGGAAAAGCTCTACATGCATTAGGTTAATATGTTACAAATGACTTTTATTCCCTACAAACATAATATGTTATAGTTGGAACGTTTTTTGATGTACCTAATTCAATTAAAAATACAAGTTATTAAATAAGGGTAATATTTTAATAATTTCTTGTGAATTTTAATTTATTTCAGGCACTTAGATTTTACCTGATGACGTAGTAATTATTAACACACGATATTTCCATACCAAGGCCTCTTTCTATAAACTATATCTAAATTCTTAAAATTCGGCATCCGATTTCTGAAAAGTATGAACTTTATAAAGCAATTATCAAATGAACAATTTAAAATGTTACGAACCCTTCAAACAATAACATATTTTAATCCCTACAAACATTAAAACGTTTTAACCCCTTCAAACAATAAAATGTCTTAACCCCTTCAAACATTAAAGTGTTTTAACCCCTTCAAACAAAAATATATGTGGAAAATAATCCCGTTATGAATTATATTATATTAATTAGTTACAGATGACTTGTTCAGTGTCTCGAGAGCAATTACATTTTGAATATTCCCTAATGTTACTTTAATGTAAAGTTCGAGCTACAGCTACGTCTGTCTCTTATTAGTTGAAAGTCGGATTTGCGGCATTGTATTGTATTAATTGAAACCTTTTCCGTGTAAAATATCTAAAGAGAAAAATGACTTTAAAATGACAAAGTCAAAGAAAATTAAACGTAGGCGCCTTAAAATAATTCATACCGCTCATGACGAACAATTCAAATAGGTCGAGGAGAGGTATGCTGGGACTCATCTTAAGACACATACGGAAGATTTCAATCGTTACAGACAACAGCATAGGAGAAAACCAGAAAAAACGGTATTGAGGAGAAGAGGTCTGCAGTATTTTTTATGAGATTCAACAGTCATCCTGTATATGAATTTATATGTAATTTATCGCCTGAAAAATACAAATAAAAAATTACATGTTTTTATATTTTGCTTAGTATTATTGTATTTTAGGCCCACTTAAACTATTAATAGCATTGTTATTTAGGCCACATAAACAACAGATAATTTATAGCCATCATTTGTTTTATGTTTATGTTGATTGTAATGACTTAAATATTTACAAATTTGAAAACTTCATATTTCAAACAAATTTTGTTTCTAAGAAACTCTCCGCTGTGTTTATTTTTATCATTTGTTCCTTTTAATAGTTGTAATATTAATTTGTGTTTACGGCAGAGACAAGGGTGCCTGCCTAAAAGAAACTCTCCATTTAATATTTTTAGTTTCTTAGTTTCCTTGGTTTTATGTTTGTAAATAGATGATTCCTACGTTTCCCGGCCTCCCCGTTGGCGAAACTGGATATGCTACTGGCTAACTTACAGGGAAAAACATTTACTCAATACTATTAAACGCTTTTTCCACTGAACATCCGTTTCCTTTACTAACATTTATAGACTTGACTATATTTTCTACATAACTACTCCTATTCTTTAGGACAAGTTGGCACATTTCAGCGGCACCATCAAACTACTACACATTGTTTTTATATTAGTTTCGACACTACCCTTTAAATTAAAAATTAATTGTTCATCCGATATATCTCTCTTTATTTACTACACCAATACGTTACAAAAAGTTACTGAAACTATAACATTTGTAATAATTATTAACACTAATTAGTTTCGATATTTAATTATTAGCCAACGATTAAGACTTCTATATTGGAATAATACATAAAATACTATAACCCAATACATTAGGTTTTTTTTTCTACAATTACCAACACTTACTGCCTTTACTACTTTTATTGTTTTACACTATTACAACACTATCTCCTTTCACACTATTTCTCATTCATGATTAATACTTCTATACAACAAATACTGTAGCAATGTTTTTCAAAAATACTTAAACCATAAAACTACTACATAATTACTTTTTATATTGATTCCATTGTCCAACCAAATTCACCTTTACACATTAGTAAATATAACAACATGAATTTAACATTAAACTTACTTAGATTTGTTTAGTAATAAATATCGAAGCTACTTCCTTCAATATAACCTCCTTTGGTACTATGACTTTTGGCCGTTTAATTATTGCTGTGGCGGAACCCCTAGCGGAGGTCTGGGGGCGGAGCCCCCAGCGAGCAAAGCGAGTGAAGAAATATATTATAGGCTGCAACTAGCTGCGGGAGTGCCAATAATGTATTTTTCACAACATAGATTGTATGGCTTAAATATCACTATCCGGTTTAAGAAATATTTTAACTAAAATTCATAAGCAGAACATTATTAAACTACGTGTTGAAGCTGAAAACTGAAAGGAAATCGTCATAGGGTAGGTAATAACTTCATGCAAACAATGTCAGCATTTTTCTTGTCGTATAGCAAACTATCAATGCCAGGTATAATTTCAAAAAACTTTTAAGCTATCAAATAAGATTATTTTCATACGTATTAAGTTTGTTAATTTTCTCAAAACCAAAATTACCATGCCTATTTTACATAATAAGAATGAATGTCATCGTGAAATGATTAAAATCTAGGTAGGTTTATGTGCAGTGTATCAAATAGCAATAGCAAATATTTGCCACAAAGCCTGTCCTACGGAGTACGGAATGATATATCGTTTTGGGCCCATATTATCATATATATTGTTTCTTACCGCACACATCATAAACTGTTAATGTGCTGCCTTACTAGAAAGTGCTACAGAACTCTAATTCTGATGTTTTACCACATTTGTAGGTTGTAGTAAGACAGCATTGTTATTTTATCAATGAAAAGACATTTTAAATGACTAAAGTAGTTTGCTTTAAAATTCTTCATTATTTGTAAACATCTTTTGGAATATACGTAACAAATTATTATTATAGCAATTTTTCTTTGTAAAAGAAAACAAATAATAGATTCAGAATCAATTGTTTTTACAACTACCTGTAGTTCTAGTTCTTCGGCTTCAAATATATTTGACGACATCGGTTTTATCGAGAAAACGTTTCCCCATTTGCCCAATCTTTTCGTCGAGAGCAACAAATTATTCGTCGTGCATTATGCACATTTATACAGTTAGTAAACACATGATATAATAATCATTTCATGAAACACTGTCAGGTTAACTTGGTTCTTTAAAGGCCAATTGGGCAACAAATTATTGTATATTGGTATTTTAAAATATTTTCTGAATTTTGATCTATATATTATACCGAATATGATGATGTTCTGATTGATTTGGTCACGATGAAAACGATCAAATCAAAAATACCTAACACTCCAGTATTGGTCGGATTTAAAATGTACACTTTAAATTTCGTATACCAATTTCCCATTCGATTACGTGCATTATATTAATTTCTAATATCCTGATAACGAAAAATTAGAGGGATGTCATGGAAAATGTTATCGTCCGTTTAAAAACTTGGGAGCATGTAATACCATAGATAAACTAAAACTTTACACTATATTTTAAAGCCAAGAGTATAATGAATTACTAATAATACTAAAATAGTATTTCAGTTGAGTTCTATAAGTTATCTCAATACTGAACTCACGAACGGCTACGGTCATAATTGATGGCCTCCAGGGAAATAATGAACTGTGTATCCAGTCGAGTCTTTAGTGACTGCCATCTACTGCGTGGCTAGACTTATGACTACCGAGTGTGCACTGTGAAAGAACTGCTTTAAACATTTAATGCGCTGATAATATAAATATATAAGTTAAGGTATTATGAAGACATATCCTATATAGTGTTTAATGAGGGAGACAATGTTAAACAAATGAATTGACGAGGTAATTTGTATGAGATAGTTACATAAATTAATAAACGTTGAATAAGTAACTGTAAGTAGGCTAACAGCCTGGTTTATACATTTGGTGAGGTGTATAAGCAGAGGTCCCTCACTATTTCGTGACTATTACGTTTATTACCACACCCCCCTCCAATTTTGATACATGTTTCTACCGCTTACACCTTCCCTCAACTCAAAAATTCCGAGACAGAACGATTTATTTGGGAGACGCTGGTCAATAAGCCAAATTGATTCATCTAGAATAACAAATCAAACTAACGCTGCGCTGATTCACTGGGTTGAGTATATTACGCCCGACAAGTGGCGTTCAAGCAGTTTGTTGACATATTCAGTGAATACAAGCCGTTTTGGTACCTTTTTCTCCAAAGAGCATCACCCTGTGGACAATTAATCGTCGAGAAACTAAAGTAATTTAAATAAGAAAGGTGTAATAGGATTTATTTCGAAAATTAGTTTCTTTTTATAACGTGAAGAATATTTTTCCGCTATTTTGGAAGGGAAGTAGTTGCATCTTTTAGAACAACTAGGTTTTAGAAGCCGGGTACAACGGGAATGTTCTTGATAAATATAATTTTTTATGGTGAACAATTATAGGCTAATTACTGCAGGAACTACAAACACCCCCGTAGCAGCAAACCTGCGTACTCAGCGAATTTCCAATGCATATATATGTATCTTAATAACACAAGTAGTGGGTAAACAGCGGTTTAACATCACTTCCGGCGCCTTTTCCCCATGTTATTCTTATGGGGAGCCGTTTTTGCACCGACGCCAGCTCCCGCCTATAGAGCTCCCGCCCGCTGGCCAATACTAATGTCCAACCCTTGCCTATATTAAATATATTGTCCCCATCCCCATCCCTCCTCTATATTTTTTAAAATTAATTTTCAAATTCAGGCTAAAAAACTATCTTTGGTGTTTACTGTCCGATTTGTCTGCAATTTGGATATGTTATTGTCCTAGGCAAGTGTTTTAATAAATTTCACTTACATTTCCCAAATTCACTATTACGGTCAAAAATATTTTTTGAAAAATACTGCCAATTGCCAACTTCTTTATTTACTGTCCGATTTGTCTTCAATTTGGATATGTTATTTTCCTAGGCAAGTGTTTTAATAAATTCCACGTACATATCCCAAATTCACTATTACGGTCAAATTAAAAAATATTTTTGAAAAATACTGCCAACTGCCACCTTCTTTATTAACTGTCTGATTTGTCTGCAATTTGGATATGTTATTGTCCTAGGAAAGTGTTTTAATAAATTTCACTTACATTTCCCAAATTCACTATAACGGTCAAATTAAAAAATATTTTTTGAAAAATACTGCCAATTGCCACCTTCTTTATTAACTGTCTGATTTGTCTTCAATTTGGATATGTTATTGTCCTAGGCAAGTTGTTTAATAAATTCCACTTACATATCCCAAATTCACTATTACGGTCAAATTAAAAATTATTTTTGAAAAATACTGCCAATTGCCAACTTCTTTATTAAATGTCCGATTTGTCTGCAATTTGGATGTGTTATTGTCCTAGGCAAGTGTTTTAATAAATTTCACTTACATATCCCAAATTCACTATTACGGTCAAATTAAAAAATATTTTTGAAAAATACTGCCAATTGCCAACTTCTTTATTTACTGTCTGATTTATTTAAAATTTGGATATGCTATTGACCTAGGCAAGTGTTTTAATAAATTTCACTTACATATCCCAAATTCACTATTACGGTCAAATTAAAAAATATTTTTGAAAAATACTGCCAATTGCCAACTTCTTTATTTACTGTCTGATTTATTTAAAATTTGGATATGCTATTGACCTAGGCAAGTGTTTTAATAAATTCCACTTACATATCCCAAATTCACTATTACGGTCAAATTAAAAAATATTTTTGAAAAATACTGCCAATTGCCAACTTCTTTATTTACTGTCCCATTTGTTTAAAACTTGGATATGTTATTGTCGTAGGCAATTGTTTTAATAAATTACACTTACATTTCCCAAATTCACTATTACAGCCAAATTAAAAATTATTTTTGAAAAATACTGCCAATTGCCAACTTCTTTATTTACTGTCCGATTTGTTTAAAATTTGGATATGTTATTGTTGTAGGCTAGTGTATATGCACCATCCACATTTTACAAATATTGCGGTTAAATGTTAAAAAATTTTGGAAAAATACCGCCAATCGGCAACTTCTTTATGGTCTGATTTGTTTAAAATTTATGTCATTATTCTAGGCTAGTGTATATGTACCATCCACATTTGACAAATTAACTATAATGGTCAAATTTAAAAAATATACTAACAATTTCAAACTTCTTTATTTATGGATATGTTATAGCTCTTATATAGGTAACAAGACCACACTACCACACGCTCCACTACCCCCATACAATACAGTATTTTGCTGTAATCCCAAAACTGACTGTTTATTGTCCGATTTGCCTACACTTTGGATATTGTCCTAAGCATTTATTGTCTGATTTATTTTTTGGATATGTTATAGCCCCCAACTATTATATCTAAAATTACAATATTATTTCCACCTATAATACTGTTGTTTGTTTTGCTGCAACCTAAAAACTAACATTGGTATTTGTGTTTTTACAAAACTATATTTTGTAAATTACTACCAACAACTCCTTTATTTACATTTCGACTTGTTATATCACCCTATATCTAAATTTACCATATATTTTTTTCCCTTTTAGCGCTGTTTTGTCGTAACCAAACTTTGAATATGACTGCAATATATTACTGGCCATTGCATAAGTAAATACCCCATTTCCAAATTCAATATTACGGTTCGATTAAAAAAATAAATGCAAGCTTATTATATTTGCCACAAGCTTATTATATACATCCAGCTGTTATATTTGCCACATTTCCAATATTGTTGTGACCCTCTCAACTACCTCTCATTGTAATATAATAAGTAATCCACAAAATATTTATGGAACTGCCTAAACTTTGGATATGTTTTAAGCCAATGCAAAAATAAATTTTTAAAACCCAAAACAACTAATCTTTCTTTGTGCTTGTTTGGAGTAGTCTTTATTTTATCCAACTTAATTTTAATTTTGTAGTTAAAATCAAACTTCCCACATTCTAGCTCCCTTTCCAGCCAGTGACATAAAGGTTACGAATATTTTCAAACAATATATCTTTTTCTTCCCCTATGTTGGACTTGTTTAATAGCGCACCATATTCCAAATCCTCCAGTCTACTACATTCTTTAAATTTAACATTGCCTTTAATATCTCTATGTCTTCTTGTCCATTGTTACGGAAACTTAGGTTTTCTATTTTTGGAATCGCCACAAAATGTTGCGGTTCCGTTAGTGTTAAAGCTTGCAAGTGGCTCGTTGGTAGGTAGATAAATAATGTCCATAAGACTGTAATAAATATCACTGCATTAACACGGAGGTGACGATTTCAGAAATGAAATATGAAACATATTGATCAGTCCAGCGACGATTCATTGTCCAAATAATCCGCAGATTAAAATCCACTCACTCAAACTATGTCTATCTGTAAATTAATGCATTTCAACGTAAATATTTGGGGTTATAAAATTGATAGCCACCTCTTTATGAAGACATTGCAGATATTTATTAATGAGATGACCGAGCTGCTTTCATTACAGTTTAAAATGAGCCTTTGCGGTACCGATAAAACAATGTGTTGGCTTATTCATGATGAGTTGTTGGCTTATTCATGATTGTTGGATTTTTATAAATCTATTTTGTGAGGGAAGACCTGTTCGAAGGAAAGCCATTAAAATTGAACTTAAAATCAAATGCAGACTTTGACAGGATAGAAGTTGAATTTTTGAGCGGTAAGGCTATGCTAAATAGCGGATTCTCTAAAGAAATGGTTATAAAAAAGTAGCTAAATTCTCCACGATGAATTAGAATATAACATTTATTTTGACGATACTTTTAGCGCTCTTTATTCTTAAACGTTAACTTCACTCTACCTCGGTCACTTTTGAGGTAAGACCTTACGTTGCTCTGATCTGTTCTATTGCACGATACTTGATATAAAATGTCTAACTTAACCTCTTATATATTTAATGATCAATCTGTTACTGTACTGTTTGACAGTGAAAATAATCCTTGGTTCAAAAGAAAGGATGTTGTTAAAATCCTGGGCTATCAAGATTCAAAACAGGCATTGCGGATAAATGTTGATGAAGAAGACAAGTGTAAGGCTATAAATATACTCTCTAAAGGGGGGTGTATCGATACACCCCCCCTTTAACTTCCAATATCAGTCTAACTTCATCAATGAATCTGGTTTGTATTCTCTTATTTTGCGCTCATTGAAACCAGAAGCTAAAGCATTCAAAAGATGGGTTACAAGTGAAGTCTTGCCTTCCATTAGAAAGTATGGAGTGTATAAAATCAAACATGAAAATAATCAGTTAAAAAATCAAAACTCTCAACTCTTGGCTGAAATTACAAGGTCTCTGGAAGACAACCAAAAGCTCACTCAAATTAACTCAGAATTTAAAACTAAAAACGACATATTGTGTAAAGAGAACCGGTCACTGAATGAGTTGTTGAGTTAAAGTTTTCTGTAAGATATTGGCACATTTCCTCTTTATTAAATATTCCAGCCAAATCTAGTGTTATATCGAAATCCATAAGATCTTGCAGTATCTTTGGAAGGTCTTCCAACAAATCCTTAATTTTAACATTTGCAAGCTCTATTTTATAGGGAATTGCTATAGGATCATCATACTTTTGTTTAATTTGGTCAATATCTTTCTTTATTATTTGTAACACACCCTCGCTTTGGGAGAATGGTAGTTTGGCCACAACACCATGTCGAGCTAAAGAGAACTTTTTAAATATTCCTCATAAGTAGCTATTAAACGAGCCACATATTTCCTTCTTAACTTTAAATTTATTCCGAACGTCCCCATCACAATCCGTAACATTGGTTATCTTAACTAACATTATGTTATCACAAAACGCATCCGTTATAGATGTTATTTAATTTTGGTTCACCCTCGCAATAGTTTATATTACCTATGTCTGTAAGAAGGTTATTATTACGTAGATTTTCTAATAAAAACCATATACCAAATCTTTCGTTAGTAGGTTTAATACAATTCCCCAATAAATGGCTAACAGAGTACATTTCTTTTATACAAAAGTAGCGGAAACATGTAAACAGGACAGATTACACCATAGGCATATAGAGGTTGTAAATATATATTGTATATAAACATAGGTGAGCGGTAAGTGTAACATGTAAGTGGACACCCACATGCAAATATGGAATATCCACAAATTCGACTAAATAAGTTTATAGTCTCAATATAATTAACATATTAACATTAGTACCCAAATTGTCGAAATTCTATAATTCTATTCTTAGTCCTTGTATTAGGTTTTGTACTATTAAACCCTACATCCTGTGCAGCAGAGTAATATATGCATTTAATACAGATACGCACATTCTACAAGACCTGTACATCTGTTGTATAAGCAGCAGAATAGACGTCTCATTGTGTTGTTGTAAAGTAAAACATAAATGTGCTGGATACAACCGGCCAGATATTAGACAGGAAATGTGTTGGAAGTGTATTGCCAAAGACAAACACCACATAGTGCAGCATGTAATCAATCCATTACTATTTAGACAAAGGTCAGTATTGGTACAACATCCGATATATTAGCGAAACCCACAATCAAACTTGGAAAACAAACAGTAAAAAATTAATATTATAGTAACAGAAATAGTAAGAGTATAAGGACATACTAATATTTAAAGTTTATAAAACAACACAAATGCAGAGACACAATAAATAACACACTCTAACGCATTAAAACACAGGCACAGATACTGGTTTACAGCCATTTTACACAACTTTACACATTCTGTCAACTGACACAAAAATAGTTTGTAAATTGTGTAATAAATACATGTAATATAAACAAATTTAACACAATCATAACATTGTGGACAATGTTATGATTGTGTTAAATTTGTTTATATTACATGTATTTATTACACAATTTACAAACTATTTTTGTGTCAGTTGACAGAATGTGTAAAGTTGTGTAAAATGGCTGTAAACCAGTATCTGTGCCTGTGTTTTAATGCGTTAGAGTGTGTTATTTATTGTGTCTCTGCATTTGTGTTGTTTTATAAACTTTAAATATTAGTATGTCCTTATACTCTTACTATTTCTGTTACTATAATATTAATTTTTTACTGTTTGTTTTCCAAGTTTGATTGTGGGTTTCGCTAATATATCGGATGTTGTACCAATACTGACCTTTGTCTAAATAGTAATGGATTGATTACATGCTGCACTATGTGGTGTTTGTCTTTGGCAATACACTTCCAACACATTTCCTGTCTAATATCTGGCCGGTTGTATCCAGCACATTTATGTTTTACTTTACAACAACACAATGAGACGTCTATTCTGCTGCTTATACAACAGATGTACAGGTCTTGTAGAATGTGCGTATCTGTATTAAATGCATATATTACTCTGCTGCACAGGATGTAGGGTTTAATAGTACAAAACCTAATACAAGGACTAAGAATAGAATTATAGAATTTCGACAATTTGGGTACTAATGTTAATATGTTAATTATATTGAGACTATAAACTTATTTAGTCGAATTTGTGGATATTCCATATTTGCATGTGGGTGTCCACTTACATGTTACACTTACCGCTCACCTATGTTTATATACAATATATATTTACAACCTCTATATGCCTATGGTGTAATCTGTCCTGTTTACATGTTTCCGCTACTTTTGTATAAAAGAAATGTACTCTGTTAGCCATTTATTGGGGAATTGTATTAAACCTACTAACGAAAGATTTGGTATATGGTTTTTATTAGAAAATCTACGTAATAATAACCTTCTTACAGACATAGGTAATATAAACTATTGCGAGGGTGAACCAAAATTAAATAAAATCTATAACGGATGCGTTTTGTGATAACATAATGTTAGTTAAGATAACCAATGTTACGGATTGTGATGGGGACGTTCGGAATAAATTTAAAGTTAAGAAGGAAATATGTGGCTCGTTTAATAGCTACTTATGAGGAATATTTAAAAAGTTCTCTTTAGCTCGACATGGTGTTGTGGCCAAACTACCATTCTCCCAAAGCGAGGGTGTGTTACAAATAATAAAGAAAGATATTGACCAAATTAAACAAAAGTATGATGATCCTATAGCAATTCCCTATAAAATAGAGCTTGCAAATGTTAAAATTAAGGATTTGTTGGAAGACCTTCCAAAGATACTGCAAGATCTTATGGATTTCGATATAACACTAGATTTGGCTGGAATATTTAATAAAGAGGAAATGTGCCAATATCTTACAGAAAACTTTAACTCAACAACTCATTCAGTGACCGGTTCTCTTTACACAATATGTCGTTTTTAGTTTTAAATTCTGAGTTAATTTGAGTGAGCTTTTGGTTGTCTTCCAGAGACCTTGTAATTTCAGCCAAGAGTTGAGAGTTTTGATTTTTTAACTGATTATTTTCATGTTTGATTTTATACACTCCATACTTTCTAATGGAAGGCAAGACTTCACTTGTAACCCATCTTTTGAATGCTTTAGCTTCTGGTTTCAATGAGCGCAAAATAAGAGAATACAAACCAGATTCATTGATGAAGTTAGACTGATATTGGAAGTTAAAGGGGGGGTGTATCGATACACCCCCCTTTAGAGAGTATATTTATAGCCTTACACTTGTCTTCTTCATCAACATTTATCCGCAATGCCTGTTTTGAATCTTGATAGCCCAGGATTTTAACAACATCCTTTCTTTTGAACCAAGGATTATTTTCACTGTCAAACAGTACAGTAACAGATTGATCATTAAATATATAAGAGGTTAAGTTAGACATTTTATATCAAGTATCGTGCAATAGAACAGATCAGAGCAACGTAAGGTCTTACCTCAAAAGTGACCGAGGTAGAGTGAAGTTAACGTTTAAGAATAAAGAGCGCTAAAAGTATCGTCAAAATAAATGTTATATTCTAATTCATCGTGGAGAATTTAGCTACTTTTTTATAACCATTTCTTTAGAGAATCCGCTATTTAGCATAGCCTTACCGCTCAAAAATTCAACTTCTATCCTGTCAAAGTCTGCATTTGATTTTAAGTTCAATTTTAATGGCTTTCCTTCGAACAGGTCTTCCCTCACAAAATAGATTTATAAAAATCCAACAATCATGAATAAGCCAACAACTCATCATGAATAAGCCAACACATTGTTTTATCGGTACCGCAAAGGCTCATTTTAAACTGTAATGAAAGCAGCTCGGTCATCTCATTAATAAATATCTGCAATGTCTTCATAAAGAGGTGGCTATCAATTTTATAACCCCAAATATTTACGTTGAAATGCATTAATTTACAGATAGACATAGTTTGAGTGAGTGGATTTTAATCTGCGGATTATTTGGAAAATGAATCGTCGCTGGACTGATCAATATGTTTCATATTTCATTTCTGAAATCGTCACCTCCGTGTTAATGCAGTGATATTTATTACAGTCTTATGGACATTATTTATCTACCTACCAACGAGCCACTTGCAAGCTTTAACACTAACGGAACCGCAACATTTTGTGGCGATTCCAAAAATAGAAAACCTAAGTTTCCGTAACAATGGACAAGAAGACATAGAGATATTAAAGGCAATGTTAAATTTAAAGAATGTAGTAGACTGGAGGATTTGGAATATGGTGCGCTATTAAACAAGTCCAACATAGGGGAAGAAAAAGATATATTGTTTGAAAATATTCGTAACCTTTATGTCACTGGCTGGAAAGGGAGCTAGAATGTGGGAAGTTTGATTTTAACTACAAAATTAAAATTAAGTTGGATAAAATAAAGACTACTCCAAACAAGCACAAAGAAAGATTAGTTGTTTTGGGTTTTAAAAATTTATTTTTGCATTGGCTTAAAACATATCCAAAGTTTAGGCAGTTCCATAAATATTTTGTGGATTACTTATTATATTACAATGAGAGGTAGTTGAGAGGGTCACAACAATATTGGAAATGTGGCAAATATAACAGCTGGATGTATATAATAAGCTTGTGGCAAATATAATAAGCTTGCATTTATTTTTTTAATCGAACCGTAATATTGAATTTGGAAATGGGGTATTTACTTATGCAATGGCCAGTAATATATTGCAGTCATATTCAAAGTTTGGTTACGACAAAACAGCGCTAAAAGGGAAAAAAATATATGGTAAATTTAGATATAGGGTGATATAACAAGTCGAAATGTAAATAAAGGAGTTGTTGGTAGTAATTTACAAAATATAGTTTTGTAAAAACACAAATACCAATGTTAGTTTTTAGGTTGCAGCAAAACAAACAACAGTATTATAGGTGGAAATAATATTGTAATTTTAGATATAATAGTTGGGGGCTATAACATATCCAAAAAATAAATCAGACAATAAATGCTTAGGACAATATCCAAAGTGTAGGCAAATCGGACAATAAACAGTCAGTTTTGGGATTACAGCAAAATACTGTATTGTATGGGGGTAGTGGAGCGTGTGGTAGTGTGGTCTTGTTACCTATATAAGAGCTATAACATATCCATAAATAAAGAAGTTTGAAATTGTTAGTATATTTTTTAAATTTGACCATTATAGTTAATTTGTCAAATGTGGATGGTACATATACACTAGCCTAGAATAATGACATAAATTTTAAACAAATCAGACCATAAAGAAGTTGCCGATTGGCGGTATTTTTCCAAAATTTTTTAACATTTAACCGCAATATTTGTAAAATGTGGATGGTGCATATACACTAGCCTACAACAATAACATATCCAAATTTTAAACAAATCGGACAGTAAATAAAGAAGTTGGCAATTGGCAGTATTTTTCAAAAATAATTTTTAATTTGGCTGTAATAGTGAATTTGGGAAATGTAAGTGTAATTTATTAAAACAATTGCCTACGACAATAACATATCCAAGTTTTAAACAAATGGGACAGTAAATAAAGAAGTTGGCAATTGGCAGTATTTTTCAAAAATATTTTTTAATTTGACCGTAATAGTGAATTTGGGATATGTAAGTGGAATTTATTAAAACACTTGCCTAGGTCAATAGCATATCCAAATTTTAAATAAATCAGACAGTAAATAAAGAAGTTGGCAATTGGCAGTATTTTTCAAAAATATTTTTTAATTTGACCGTAATAGTGAATTTGGGATATGTAAGTGAAATTTATTAAAACACTTGCCTAGGTCAATAGCATATCCAAATTTTAAATAAATCAGACAGTAAATAAAGAAGTTGGCAATTGGCAGTATTTTTCAAAAATATTTTTTAATTTGACCGTAATAGTGAATTTGGGATATGTAAGTGAAATTTATTAAAACACTTGCCTAGGACAATAACACATCCAAATTGCAGACAAATCGGACATTTAATAAAGAAGTTGGCAATTGGCAGTATTTTTCAAAAATAATTTTTAATTTGACCGTAATAGTGAATTTGGGATATGTAAGTGGAATTTATTAAACAACTTGCCTAGGACAATAACATATCCAAATTGAAGACAAATCAGACAGTTAATAAAGAAGGTGGCAATTGGCAGTATTTTTCAAAAAATATTTTTTAATTTGACCGTTATAGTGAATTTGGGAAATGTAAGTGAAATTTATTAAAACACTTTCCTAGGACAATAACATATCCAAATTGCAGACAAATCAGACAGTTAATAAAGAAGGTGGCAGTTGGCAGTATTTTTCAAAAATATTTTTTAATTTGACCGTAATAGTGAATTTGGGATATGTACGTGGAATTTATTAAAACACTTGCCTAGGAAAATAACATATCCAAATTGAAGACAAATCGGACAGTAAATAAAGAAGTTGGCAATTGGCAGTATTTTTCAAAAAATATTTTTGACCGTAATAGTGAATTTGGGAAATGTAAGTGAAATTTATTAAAACACTTGCCTAGGACAATAACATATCCAAATTGCAGACAAATCGGACAGTAAACACCAAAGATAGTTTTTTAGCCTGAATTTGAAAATTAATTTTAAAAAATATAGAGGAGGGATGGGGATGGGGACAATATATTTAATATAGGCAAGGGTTGGACATTAGTATTGGCCAGCGGGCGGGAGCTCTATAGGCGGGAGCTGGCGTCGGTGCAAAAACGGCTCCCCATAAGAATAACATGGGGAAAAGGCGCCGGAAGTGATGTTAAACCGCTGTTTACCCACTACTAACACATAAAGCCACATACCAAGTTTCATCAATATACATTAATAAATAAACTATTTATGACATTATAATTATTCTCCATAAGAATAACATGGCGGCTAAGTTTGCAGGTTTGTTGAAGCAAGGAACACAAAAAATGGGTTTTATACAAATATCAATATAACTCAAATAGTAAAAGCCACATACCAAGTTTTATTAATTTATGTTGTTAATTAGTGGAAATAACAAGTTACTTATTCTCCATAAGAATAACATGGGGGCTGAGTATGCAGGTTTGCTGCTACGGGAACTATCGGGAAATTTGTTTGCAAATATCAATAGAACACAACGATATGAAGTAATATACCAAGTTTCAA
Organism: Allygus modestus; assembly: GCA_963675035.1. Lineage (NCBI taxonomy): Eukaryota > Metazoa > Arthropoda > Insecta > Hemiptera > Cicadellidae > Allygus > Allygus modestus. Next base: position 469,517,397 of record OY776112.1, read on the forward strand.
TAAGATAAGTTGATAAATAAGCGAGATATACAATTTTTCTTATCCTCCATAAGAATAACATTGGACAACGTACTGTGTTTAGCACCTTCAATATCTCTGTAACCATTTTACATAGAGCAATGATCAAAACACCAAAATTTGACTTTTTCAAAAATTATATGTAAAAAGCTCAAAAAACCTATTTTTGGGGTACAAACCCCCCCAAAATACTCATTTGGTTAGGTCGATATGTCTGGTTTTCAAAATTAAAGTCATAAATGCTGCTTTACACGTTTATACCAAATTTCGTCAAAATCGGATTATTTTTACGACAGTTATCGTGCTCACGGACGCGCGCGCACACACACACACACACACACACACACACACACACACACACACACACACACACACACATACACACTCACACACATATGTATATATATATATATATATATATATATATATATATATACAGTTTTGAACGAATGGTTTTTTTGGCAACTAGGGACCTCAAAACGAAAAGTTATCATGGTCCCGAGCCTAGTATTACCATGCCGGTATTACATACGGTAATAGCTTCTTCCCTATAGGGGAAATTCGCTAAAACAGTTATGTTTCATTAAAGGATTTGTCATGGTGACATCTTCACATATCTCAGTACCGCAATTTTCTCATTTGATTACAATAATTTAAAAATTAGCTTTTAAAAATAGAGGGAATCGTGTAACACAATGTGGTTTACAGTCCGAGCCACGATGCGCTTGGCGCCTGGGAAAGGCGGGAAACAACTTAAATTTATCGCCAATAAAAGCAGATAAAAACGAAAATAACCAAAACCAATGTTTTAAAATTAAATTAATTAATTTTGCTTTCTGTTGACAAATGTATACTATAAAACTAACGGTAATAAGCCAAAATAGAAGCGAAAAGTCACTCCAGAGTATACGCTAATTAGGCGTCTAGCACTGTGACCCGAACTGTACTAAATTACATTATATACGAATATGCACTTACCCTATTGTTAATTATTTGCATTAAATGGTGTGTTTAAAGCTTAGCGGTTTAAGTATTTGATTGGTGGTTTAAGTGAATTTCAATTAACAAAATCGTTTACAGGTGATAAACTAATGAGTGTAATATTCGTTATAATATGTTATTTAAGTAATTATTCCGGCTATTTTCAATCACTGATCAGACCAAGACGATTCCCTTTACTGATGAAAAACTTACGTAATAATTTGTTAAACAACATAAAATCACTAACAATGTATATTAAAAAAAGAACTTTATAATATTTTCTTTAAACCATAAAATATTACGGAGGGAGTCTTTCAGTTGGGATTGATGTTTATTTTGAAAACGTCAGCCAACGTTTTCAAAGCCATTGTGACGAAGTCGCAAATGGTTTTTCCATGTAGACGTTTAAAAAGCTCGCCGCCACCAATAATGCATAGCTAATGTAATTTTCCAGTCCCTGAAGGTGATGGATGGACCAGTGACGTTCATTTTTACTCATTTCCGCTTTAGAAACGCCGAATAATAACTTTAAAATTGATCAAGATAGACTACTGTTAGAGCTGGTTACTAAAGTTAGTTCATCGTGGAATTTATTTATTTATTTTCTACGGCAAGCGCCATTTTGGTCCTATGATTCACAATTATTGATTCAATAAACATACAATAATTTGTGTACAATTGTCTTATAATATCTTGGTGGCAGTGTTCAATGTTTAATGGTTAATGACATTAATGTAAACACAGTTGTTAATAGTTTGTTGAAATAAAGATAAGACTCAATATAATTATTACAATCTGGTAAAATTATTATAGTTTAAAGTTTACAAATATAGATCTGAAGTGAGGTTTGGTTTAAAATACACTTATATAAACATGTTTACTTACATAACCAATAATCTGTTTTCCTGTATGTCATTGGTCATTCCCAATGAGGTTAATATATATAGAGGTGTCGTCTCGTGTAAAAAGTGTAGCCTCCATTTTGCCCCTCTCCCCACTATGATCCCCTAGCTACCAGCATGGTAACCTGAGGAAAATGGCGGTCAGTATTTAGGCTACACTGTTTCACCCCAGATGAGACATCCAGATATTTTAACTTCATTGGTCATTCCATTAAGTTAAAACTGTTATATTTGTATGTTTTTAAAATATATTTGTGATAGACATGTACATGTATTTATTGTTGTTAAGGTTCCAATATTTTTTCCAATGCGTTCAACTGAGGTTGTGCTATTGTGTGCTGCATTTAGCGTGGTTAAAACGTTATTAGATTCCTACAATACCACATTTTTTGATACTAATGCATTATTGTTTGCCACATTTATGTTCCTATAACTAGTAAACGTGAACTGCATGTATTCTAATATTTAAGTATTTAGGATTAAGCTTGGGAGTTGTGCTTGTATTTATTCAATTTCGTTTATTTGAATGCATCTAGGTTAACTTTGCATAATGCACATATTGTATCTCAAATATCTGCCATGCAATGCAAAATGGTGTTTGTCATGGAAGTAAACGTCGTTGCCCCCCAAAACAGTGATAACTTAGAAATAATATCTTGCTTATTTATTTTAAATATTACTAACAATGTATAAAATTAAAGGTTTCTCAATAATGATTCAAAGCAAATTTTAAACATAATTATCAAAATTCCCAGAAATAAAAAATAGGTAATATCACATGTAGACTTTTATTGCATCAGAATTTAAAAAAAAAACTGGTTAAAAATACCGGAAATTTAATTAAACCAAGTCATTTTTTGGAACAGAAAAAATAGTGATTGCTATCTTATGGTAATATTAAGCATTATGCACATAACTAAAATATAATTTATGGACTCAATCTGACAACACGTAATACATAAAGATAATATTTCTTAAAATCAAGATATTATTAGGATTGAGATGAACAATATAATTAAGGGTTAAGATTTAAGTCGAGAGGATTAAGAACTAAGGTAATTAAGAAGTTCTCAGTGAAACATTCTGGAATTTATTGCTCTTGAAAGAGATCAGTTATTCGCAATGGATAACAAAAATACTCTCGTTCGTTAAACCCTAGTCGATGTTAGTTATTTTGTGTTTGCCGATTTCATTCAACAAACAATTTTGTTTCATCGTCATCACGTCTATGTACTAAGCAATCTTAACCAAGACTGACCCGAGATTAAAGTAGCAGTCACCATTGAGTGGTCTCTAAAGTTTTTTTATATTGAAACTAAACTAAACAAATATGAAATGTAGGCACATTTCATGGGGATGATGGTAAGCGATGACTATAACACGAACGCAATGCTTGTGATATAGCCTGATATAATCAATGTTACTATAAGTTAAGGTTGTGATGTAGCCTTGTTACTACTTAGGGCTGACTATCTATAAGTTAAGGTTGTGCCATGAGAGATGCCTTACAATACTAGTTGCGGTTGCGGAAAAATAGTAGTTTAAAAAACCTAATGACAGATATTCGGTTTTATACTAGCCTGAATACTGGTTTTAAGAGGTCCTGGAATATCACAACAAATGCCGTCTATTAGTTTAAGCCAGGAAAGGGAGTAACAGCTGAGCTAATACCAAGCAGCGACAGTTTTGCGTCGGTAAGAAATTTCATATTAGGAAATCTGATGACGTGAAAGATAAAAAAATATGGCGAAAGATAAACAGAGATAGCCAGTTATATAAGTATCAGGTAGCGGTAAAGTATGCAAAACAGATATATTAGCCCGTATTAGTTACTCAAATCAGTTACTTTAGGAAATACAATATGAAAAACTTAATACTAATATATTTAGCCACCCCTCCTTTTTGTTAGGGTTTTTGAATAACTAATATACCAAAAACAACTGCTAGCGTGAAATTATTTGTTACTATTCTAAATTCGCTATCTTACTCGGTTATTTAAGCTTAAAATGTAGCACCACAACATATAAAATCAGAGTTTTTAAGGTGCACGAGGCCGAAATACTAAGCCGCGTTAACTCAACGTCAAGATATGCTCTTAACAAATCACCACAACCAAGTCAGCCGTTTCGTCTCGGATAACGATGATCGTACATTGTCGGAGTGGCTGTCTCATTTGTACAATTAAGTTTAGAATTACATCAACCCATTCAAATAAGTAAAGGCAGTTGTTTAATTCAATTATATTTCTTCCGATTTAAAATTATTTGTTTCAGTGTTTATAAGTACAGAAAATGTTCAGTGTTTAAAGAAATTAAAATAAATGCATTTAGAAAATTGCAAAAAACCCTATATGGTCAAAGAAACTTTTTTTTCCAAAGGTTATGAGTTAACGGATTTTCATGATTATCTTGAGGGTAAGGCAATTTGGAGTAGAGGGGAATGTCGAAGCCATAAGTTTCATTTATAGTTTTATGGTTTCAGAAAGGTAATCATAATATTGAAAATCTAGCAGTCGCTATAGTGAATTTAATATAACCATCAGGTATAAACCATTAGCTGCGAAAAATTGGATCTGTGGAGTAGAATTGTAGAGATGGTATTCGCAAGAATCCAGAGATATAACATTGACTATAGTCAATGGTTATAATCACGTGTTAATAATCATACATTTTATTTAATGCAGGCAAGGCCGCGACACGCAGCTAGTATATCAATAAATAAGAAAAATATATTTTAAGTTTTCAACTTTTCCTATTAAATATTTTCACACATGTAATCTAAAATGTTATCTCGATTCGAGTAAACTTTTTATTAAAACATGAATTCAAACAGTAACTAAACAATTATTTTTAATAAAGACTTAACTGTACTGCTATGCACTTTTATGAAAAAATTACCGTGGAAAAGCAAAGCCAATTTTTGGTTGTACAAAAGTTATAAACAATTCTTGATACCAGTACAACTATAGTCCCACCACGCCACTACCACCTCATAGTTTTGACACAGAAAAGCGGACATTGTCATATCACAATTATATTCACTCATGTTATTTAACGTATTTTAATTTCAGGCAATACATTAATATAAAAATAGTTTTAATTCTTTAAATGCGCATATTGTATTATTTTGAAAAAGCTTCTAGTTTTCCGTCGCTCTTGCCGGACTGCACAACTAATGCAATTTTCCAGTCTGTGGACTCAGTGCACGCATGACGTACCTCACTCTTTTGCTGCCGTTACGGTTTAAACTATAAATAAAACTTTTCTAAGGGAAAGTAGGTAATATGTTACTATTTTTATGAACAATTTTAAATCGGAAGCATACAAACATATTAAAGGGGAAGTTTCAGATATGTGTGGTTTGGCGAATGTTAAAAATTGTCTCTAAAATCTAAGGAAAATACTTCTATGGAGGGTTAGGATCATTAGAAGAAAATTTTTATATAATAGACGCATTACAAATAATAAAAATCCAATTAGTTTACATGTTTACATAACACTTAGAGAACATTCTTACTAACACAATAATTATGTTTATAATTACACAATTGAAATCACAATAATTTAGAATTTTCACTACAAAATAACCTTACGATATAAATTTATACTATAAATCAATCTGATACTAACAATTATAATAGTTAAACAAAATACCTTTATTTTTATTTTTGAATGAATTCCATTGATAGATATATACAATTTATAAACTCTGCAACCGAGTAAACATTATTTTTGAAGTAACAACATGATTTGAAATTACTGATAAAATCAATAATTTTTGCTTGTCATTAAAATCGGTCAGATGGATTTCTTGTCATCATTAAAAAACCTACCCAGTAACATTAGATCGAAGCCCACACACACCGTGTGCATACTGGCAGATTGTCTCACCTCCATCAATAGTCCAAATGTGTCAAACAATTAATGCTGACATGTTTCGTTGCAAACGCAACATTATCAAAACTTGCAACGAATCACGTCAGCATAATTGGTCTGACACATTTGGACTACTGAAGGAGTTAAGATAACACATCTCAGTCTTGAATATAGTCCAGGGGCCTTCAAAATGAATTTTGAAAGTGGTAGAAGTTTATTTATTTAATAGAAAACAACCGAAATTTTATGTTTTCGTTTAACTAAACGAGACTAAGCGAATATTGCATTTTATACTTGTTTCTGTGGAAGTTGACTAAAACCGTCAAAAACACGTTAAAGTAACACGGAAAGGTATATTATTTAATTAAGAAATAAGTTTATATTACACTTCCTAATTCAACCTAATTCCTAGTAAGAATTTCTATCAGGCGTTAGATGGTATTACACAAGCACATGAGACATGGGTTATATTACAGCCGTTTATTTTTACCTTTAGCAATGTTATGGTGGTTTCAAACAACAGACAGACCAGCTTTTACACAGACGCTCTGGCACTGCAATGTTTACAGACTCGGTTTCAATAATGCTAAAGAATTGTTTGTCTCGCTCAAACAAAATTGCTTCACAGCAGCTGCGACGCTGCGACGTTGCTTCATCTGTCTGTCGCGTTGCCGATCGTTCGTTTTGCTGATATCTATTTTGATACCTTTCGGGAATATGTCATTGCATTATCAGTTTTTCTTTCTTTTTATAGCTATACAATATTTTATCATATTGTATAAAATGATATGAATGAATGATGAGTGTAAACTGGTTGTTCACTTTTCTTCCAGGCTGTGTTTAGAGGCTTTACACAGAAAGCCAAATAAGAAGTACTACAATGAGGCTAGTGAGTAGCACAATGGACAGCTTGTCCTTGGTATTGGACCTCATAAGACATCAGTTCCGAGCAGGTTTTGGGCCGAAGCCCGCGGACCCTCCACCACCCCTGTCACAAGATGACTTTGTTGACAGGCCGCATACACCTGCTCTATCTTCTTCTTCTTCTTCTTCTTCTTCTGATCCGTAGAACCTTCTTCTGAATTCCGTTTCCTGGTTCTCCTGGTCCATCGGTTCTCTGCTCGACTTCACACCTCAAAATGGGTTGATAACTGCTAAGGTCACCTCGGGCTCATCGGGACTGGTAGGAATGTAGCCCACCACCACAGCCTCCTTGTGGTCCACTCTGTAACAATACGAGTGTCTGTTAGTACGAGTTATTCACTAGCGCTTTAATTTAAACACGTTTTCACAAACCACAACTAAGTCATGTTTTGTGATACCTTACAATCGCCGTTTTGAAGATATGCTGCAAAAATGTAAATTTAAAAAATGGAAAATGAGTTGGTGAAATATTTTAAATCTACAAAATATCAAGGCAACTACTTAAAAAAGCATAATCTCCGTTAGCACCACTCCATCCTGAAATAGTTTAAGGTTGTTCATAAATTAAAAATGAAATACTTTTACTACAGTTCTGGCTAAATAAACCTTCACCCATGGTTTAAGGGTTTGTTGTTCTTTTCTTAGTTTTCTGTGGTTGTTGTAGCAGATTTTCCAGTGACCGGACGTGGTAGCTCAGCGGGAGAGCGCTAACCTAGCAAATCGGCCGTGGGAAAGCGAAGGTTCCATCCCGACTGACTGCTAAGATATTTTTCATCAGCGGTTACCGCTAGCTTGCCCATGTGACTGGTCCCGTTAACGGTATCTCGCTGCCTTTAGATCGCTGCACAGGCCTATTAGCCTTTAGCAACGGGAATTTGAGGTTTTATTATAGCAAAAAATAAACAAATTGATTACTTACACCACATCCACTAAACGCCCAAGGAAGTCCATCAGAACTAGTTGATGAAGCAAAATCGAGGGAAGTTAAATCAAACTTTGAATCAGGGAGCGCAGAAAAAATGGTCGATCTTCAAAAACTCAAAGATCACCACAGAGGTTTCCATGGTTTTTAAAATACCGTAACAAAATCGTTGCCATGGTTTTTTGTTTCATTTTTAGAAAATAAATTCATATAAATAAGACGTTGGGGAGACGATTTGACTCATTTGCCTTTGGTGTACTGGACGTGACATCTGACGAGTGGTTCGTCGAGTTGTTGCTAGAGAGCTCTCGCATAGCATATATATAAACTATATGTAATACTAGCATGTCGATTTATAAATATAGTGTTATGATGTTGATTTAAAAATAAAAATAAACTTTTTAGCTATGATAACCTAACCAAACCTAGCCTAATTAGGTTATGAGGCCAAGGTAAATAAGTGTGTATGGTTAGTTGGGGGAGACTTGGGGGGGATTTGACTGAAATATGTACTTATTACAATAATTAAAATTGTCTTAGATGAGGTTTATAAAACAACGTGGTCGTGTGGGTTTGTTTTGGTTGTTTGGTCTATATGTAGCTAGCCATACATTCAGTCAAACAGACGTTTACATGAAATGGACACTGTCAATTTAAAATCTAAATATATGGTAGGATCAAGCCTACAAACATACAAAAAATACAAACTTAGACATATGTTAAATAACTATAAAATCATCATCAAGCAAAGGCAATTACAATGCAAATTTACATGCAACAAAACATTAAAACAAAAACAAACTTCATCAAGGTGGCATACCTAGTATTATGGGATAAAGGGAATGAGATATTAAACAAATATAAATCGGAGGACCAGGGTGAAAACACCCAAAAATGAAGGAAAGGAAGGATGGCAAGTTAAGAAAAGACGAACATTTATTTACAAGAAAAGGAGAATTGACAGGCACAAGCTAAAAAAAGCATACAAATGACTTCACCCTTCAATGTTCATTAAGCCAGTGGCATTCCATACTATTCTCTTACTAGTTCATAATGTACACTGTTATCCCCAACTCACCAGTTGTAACTGAGTCCGGTAGGTGTGGTGGATAGTTACTTTCATCTTCCATAATGTCAATTAACCGTCACTTCTATGTCCAACATCACTTTTCACTGAATTTACGTCTGCAAAATAAAATACTTGTGCCTCCAAAGATGCTAAATTACTTTCATTGTGTTTTGGGAACTAAGAATAATAGAATAGAAATATAAACAAACAGTCAGGTGATAATAAAAACATATGAGAGATTAAGGAAATAAATAAGAACAGCTGATAAGAAAATACAGAAGGTTGAAACAAAATTAAGAATTCTTGGGGACAAGGGGGGTTTTGCTCACTCTCTCGACGGCTAAAACTAAACATTCTGCCCGCCTTGAAGCGCGGTAGCTTCAACAGACTCTTCTTCAGTGAGAGGTAACGGAAACACTTTAGTTGCTGGTCGAGTGAGTGTTCCTGAAGCAGTCCGGAGCGTCACAACTCGCACTACGCCATCTTTCCCAGGGTGGACAGCTGTGATTCGAGCAAGTGGCCAGTTGAGAGGGCTTGAGTCTGTGTGCACTAGCACTAGGTCTCCAACTTCAATATTCTTACCGCGGCGAATCCACTTCGTACGCTGCTGAAGCGTATGCAGATATTCTCTGCTCCATCGACGCCATATATGGAGATTAAGTTGTTGCACGAGGTGCCAATGTTTCAGACGATTTTGAGGTATATGTGACTGATCAGGTTCAGCCAATGAGATGAGAGGGCCTCCTATTAAAAAGTGTCCCGGTGTCAAGGCTGACCAATCAGATGGGTCACTTGAAAGAGGTGTGAGTGGTCGGGAGTTCAGCATTGCTTCGATGCGAGTAGTAAGGGTGGTGAATTCCGGAAGGGTCAATATCGTGTTTCCCATGACACGTCGTAAGTGATGTTTTACACTTCTTATGGCCCTTTCCCATAAACCTCCATGATGTGGTGACACAGGGGGGTTGAAATGAAATCTTATTCCATGCGTAGCAATAAAGCGTTCAATGATAGATTGAGAGTCGTTGTTTGTAAGTATTGATAGAATAGTTTTCCGCAAAGCAGAATCAGCACCAATAAAATTTGTTCCGCAATCAGAGTACAAATCAGTGACCGTTCCACGGCGGGACATGAACCGAGTCAGAGCAGCGAGAAAGGCATCAGTTGTGAGATCAGTTACGACTTCAATGTGAACTGCCTTCGTAACCATACATACAAACATGCAAATGTAAACTTTAACTTGTTTAGCAAATCGCAAGTATAACATTTTTATGGTAAACGGTCCGCAGTAATCAATCCCGGTTGATAAGAATGGTTTTGCAGGGGTAACACGTGGAGAAGGTAAATCACCCATGAGGGGAAACTCGTTGGTAGGTCGAACCTTAAAACAGGTGATACATTTGTGAATGCGTGATCGGATTCGGCTTCGAGCACATAATATCCAGACGTGCGAGGAGATTAGTGATTGAACCAGCTGTGGTCCGGCGTGTAAGTATCGCACGTGGTAATAGTCAATCAGTAAATCAACAACATGATGACGTTTCGGGAGTAGAATAGGATGTTGTGCATCAACAGAAAGTTAGGTGTTACTCAAACGTCCGCCGACACGAATCAATCCGATACTATCCAAAAATGGATTCAAACGTTGGATGCGTGTTGTACAATCTTGATGATTCTTGAGTAAAGAAATTTCTTCTGAAAATGAAGTTTGTTGAACTAAAGAAAATATCTTAACTTTAGCATAGCGAAGCTCATCGGTGGTAATGTAACCAATACGGTGATTAAGTGCATGACAATTGTGACAGAATCTTATTACCAAAGCCATTACACGAACTAATGTGTCCCAAGATGAAAATGTCGTTAACAAAGGCCATTCTGAGTCTTGGCTTGTGGTAAGGACAGTTAGCGGAATATCTTTAAGTTCGTGGGATGCATCGAGTTTGATTGGGGTGAAATTTGATTCTGGAAACTGACAAGGAGGTTTTGACAGCCAGTCTGGACCTGTCCACCATAACGGATGGTCAATAAGATGTGGAGGTAGAATACCTCGTGACGCACAGTCAGCGGGGTTTTGTTCAGAAGAAATATGTTTCCAAGATTCAACAGGAACAAGTTCTTTAATGGAAGCGACTCGGTTAGCGACATATGTTTTCAGTTTGAAAGATGGAGTGCGTAACCATGAGAGTACAATTGTGGAATCGCACCAAAGATAGATTTGGTTATTTGTCAGTTCGTTTGCGAAAATATTTCGACAGTGAGAAACAAGTTGCGCTAATAAGTGAGCTGCGCATAGTTCAAGCCGGGGTATAGATACACGCTTTAAAGGAGCAACACGGCTTTTCGCTATTATGGGATTAATCTTAATACTGCGATCAGCAAGTTCACACCGAAAATACACTATGGCAGCGTATCCAGATTCCGAGGCGTCACAGAAGCCATGTAATTCCATCACGCAGGATGACGTTAGATTCAGTGATCGGGGAATAGAAATGCTTTTCAAGTCAGTTAGATTGTCAGTAATAAATTTCCACTGAGAGGCTAAATCTGGTGGTAGACGTTCATCCCAAGAGAGGCCTTTCGTCCATAACAGTTGCATGAAACATTTCATTAGCATTATGAAAGGAGTGAGGAAACCACATGGATCATAAATTTTGGCTATAGTGCTTAAAACTTGTCTCTTAGTAGGATGCTGTTCTGAAGACAATTGAAAGTTGTATGAGAATGAGTCAGTGGTAGGAGACCATTGAAGACCAAGCACAGTGAATTGGGGAGTTTGAGATTCTTGTAAGAAGGTTGGAGTTTCCAAATGGGAATCAGGAACGTTCTTAAGTAATAGTGGAGAATTTGAAACCCATTTGCGCAATTCAAAGCCTCCGCGCTCAAGCAAGGAAATAAGCTGGGTTTGGAGTTGTAATGCATCAGTTTCATTAGCAGCGCCCGTGATAATGTCATCGACATATGTGTGATGTTTAATAGCATAAGCTGCTTGTGGATAGTTGTAACCTTCGTCTTCAGCAAGTTGGTGTAATGTCTTAATGGCGAGGTAGGGAGAACTATTCATACCGTACGTGACAGTATTAAGTTGATAGGTGGTGAGAAGAGATTCAGGAGAGTCTCGCCATACTATCAATTGGAAATTGCGGTCATTAGGATTGATCAAAATCTGACGATACATTTGGCGGATGTCACAACAAAAGACAATATTATGTCGTCGAAAGTGCATAAGTAAATCACAAATGTTGATTTGCAACTTGCGTCCAGTAAGAAGGGTGTCGTTAAGAGACACGCCTGAGCTGCTTTTGCAACTAGCGTCAAATACAGTTCGGAGTTTTGTAGTGCTACTACTTTCTTTCAACACTCCATGATGAGGGAGAAAATAATGCGGTTTATTTTGTAAATCATTAGCGCAACCAGACATATGGCCGAGACTTATGTATTCACCCATGAAATCATGATACAATTGTGAAAATCTAGGGTTAGCGATAAATTTACGCTCCATGGCCGCGAGTCGAGTTTCCGCTGCTTGTTTAGAACTACCAAGGACAGGGTGATCTTCTTTAAACGGTAAACAGACAACATAACGTCCGTTCTTATCTCGTGAGTGCGTTGTGGCAAAGTGATTATCACATAGATTATCTTCGAATGATTTAATAGAATGAATGGGGGGTTCTTCTTGTTTCCAAAACCGTTGAATAGATTCATGCAAATCTGCATCAGAAGCGGCATGTAGACAAACATTCAAGGAAAATGATGAGTGATTTGAGTTAGAAACAGTGGACAAACATGGAGCAGTACCCATTACTACATGTCCGAAACGTGTGCCAAGTATGACTGGCATGCGTGGACCCAGGGAGTGTTGTTCATTAGTGAACACATGCGGGAAAATGGATCCCCCAAGGACTACGTCAATACGACCAGGGACGTGGAAGTTTGGATCAGCTAAATTGTATGACTGAGTATGTTTCAAAACTGGAGGAGCGATTGGAACTCGAGGTAAATCCACAGTCAGTTTGTCTAGGATTAGGAATGAATGATGTTTAGCTATCAGCTCACCAGATGAAGTAGCTACATCAACATGGATTTGGCCTTTGTTGCGGGTGACATTTTGACTTATACCGGCAAGCTGGATATCAGATTTCTGTCGACGAATATTGAGAATATTAGCTGCCCGCTCAGAAATAAGGTCACACATACTCCCAGAGTCAAGGAGTGCTCGAAATATGTGTATATTTCCGTCTGGAGTTCTTAGTTGTAATAATAGCGTTCCCAGTAAAACTGTAACCTTAGAATCAGAATCCGAAGAAATTCTATGGGAAGTTAAAGTGGCAGAAACGTCCTTTTCCGATGAAGATTCTCGATTATGTGTAGTTCCAGGTTTGGCAACTACAGAGTTGTTGAAGGACTTTGTCTGAGTCGCGGTAATACATGAATCACTATTAAAGTGAAGAAGTGTATGGTGTTTCTGATGACATATTCGACACGTAGACTGTGACTTACATTGTTTGACACTATGGGATCCCAGACAAGAAATACAATGTCGTTGGGACTTGACCAATTGATATCTTTCATGAGGAGTCTTGTTCTTGAATACTGGACAAGTATACACTTTGTGAGAAGTTTGATTGCAAACGAAACATGAAGTAGGTACATATGATGATTCAGTGACCATTACAGAAGCGGTTTTGCGAGAAGGGATCACTTTATGAGGAACCTGGTCTCGGTTACGAGACAATGATTGATTTGATTCAATAGAGCGGGATATCGAATGCAAAGTGGCATCTTCATTATGATTACATTCCGTAGTCAAAAAGTCTATAATCTCATTCACTAAAGGTAAGGTATGTTTCGAGGAATTTTCATCAGGGCGAAATTTCTCAAGACGTTTGCGGAGTTCCATGTCCATTTTTCGTAGCAAAACAGCTGCAAGTAGCGGGTTAGGATCATGGACAGGACAATTAAGAGCGGTTAAAGCTTGCGAGTTTTCAGTGAAAGTATTTACAAACTGCCTTAATGAAGGAATGTGAGTGGCGGATATAGCGGGTAAGTCCAAAAGTTGGTTTAGGTGCAATGATTGCAGTCTACGAGTGTTGTGATAGCGGTCATGAAGGAGATTGTAAGCTATGGCGTAGTTTTCTGCGGTTAAAGTAAGACTTTTTACAAGGTTAAAAGGTTCGCCTTGGAGCACGCTCAACAAGTACTGGAATTTCATTACTTCCGAGATGTTAACATTATTATGTATTGTCGTTTGAAACAAGTTTATGAACGACGTCCAAGCAGCAAGTTCCCCGTTAAATTTAGGTAAGTCTAATTTAGGCATTCGTAATTGCGATCCTGAATTCGTAACACAACTGTCACTGCGGATTTCAGAAATGATAGGCGGGTTGTTTGAGCTTGTGAGCGCTTCAATGAGACTCGAAATATCAACATGCAAGTCAAAAATTTCGTCTTGATCTTGCATGATGGTTTCATGTGATAGTTCTTTGTCGTCAAGCGTTAAAGCGCGATTGATGAGCGTCTTAAAATCGGATCTTTGAGACTCAATTTCTAACAAATAAGCGGCAAGTTTCTTATGTTGAACAACAGTCAACGGTTCAGTTTGAGATTGTAAAGCGTCGACAGCGGTTTTAATACTTTGAAAGAGGTTTTTAATTATCAAAGTCGTACGCTTGTAAGTATCTGCTTTAAGATTGGTTGAATGAAGCGGTGCCATTATCAGGGGTAGAGAAACACGAAATAGAATAAAATATTATAATAAAAAGAAGTAGAATAGTTTGTCAGAATAACTTATTGATTATTTGTGAACATCCCAAGGTTCACAACTTATTACTAAGTTTGTAGGAATGCACAAACACTTGGCGTTGAACATCATAAACATCATAACTTTTCTGATGTTGTAACAGTGTAAGAGTCCACACCGATCGAGAGAGTGGCAGGGACAAAAAGTGGAAAGAAGAATTGAAGGATAGAAGTTCCATTCATTGACGGAAATAGGTTGAGGGTAAAAGAAAGGATTGAAGGGACTGAAGTTAGTTTATCCATAGCGTGAGTTCTATGCGGCCCGTCGGGGACCAAACATATTATGGGATAAAGGGAATGAGATATTAAACAAATATAAATCGGAGGACCAGGGTGAAAACACCCAAAAATGAAGGAAAGGAAGGATGGCAAGTTAAGAAAAGACGAACATTTATTTACAAGAAAAGGAGAATTGACAGGCACAAGCTAAAAAAAGCATACAAATGACTTCACCCTTCAATGTTCATTAAGCCAGTGGCATTCCATACTATTCTCTTACTAGTTCATAATGTACACTGTTATCCCCAACTCACCAGTTGTAACTGAGTCCGGTAGGTGTGGTGGATAGTTACTTTCATCTTCCATAATGTCAATTAACCGTCACTTCTATGTCCAACATCACTTTTCACTGAATTTACGTCTGCAAAATAAAATACTTGTGCCTCCAAAGATGCTAAATTACTTTCATTGTGTTTTGGGAACTAAGAATAATAGAATAGAAATATAAACAAACAGTCAGGTGATAATAAAAACATATGAGAGATTAAGGAAATAAATAAGAACAGCTGATAAGAAAATACAGAAGGTTGAAACAAAATTAAGAATTCTTGGGGACAAGGGGGGTTTTGCTCACTCTCTCGACGGCTAAAACTAAACACCTAGTCTTAAATCCACTGATAAATAAAATTTTACAAATTGCACTATTATAGGTCTAGATGCAAGTCAGCAAAACATATGACAAACATCAAAATATTAATTTATACTGTTGTTAAATAAGATACTGGTTGAGTTACCGCCCTTTTGCATAAAACCGTGGATGATGTTGGATTTGGCCCAATATACTACTGTATCTGCAGTAAAACAAGATGTTATGAATTGATGCCGACCTAAAAAAAAAAACCAAAAAATAGCAATTGTAAATTATATATTTGATTCACACGTTTTTAGTGAATTTCCCCTGTAGGAAAGAAGCTATTACCGTAGCCTATTACATGGTAAGAGGCAAGCCCGAGACCATGATAACTTTTTGTTTTGAGGTCCCCAGATGCCAAAAACACTATTCGTTCAAATTTATATATATTTGCACCTTCTCTGATTCCTCGGCCGCTTGTATAATTTAATACTGTAAAATTCTTTTCAATATATTTACACTTATACTGTACTTACATACAAGACGATAAATATATAAAAAGATGGTACAAAGCGATCGATTTCAACCAGTCACACCGGTCATCATCAGGCCCAATCAGCGAAATTGGGCCAATCGATTCGCTGATTGGGCCTGATGATGACCGGTGTGACTGGTTGAAATCGATCGCCTTGTACCATCTTTTAGAGAATTTCCCTTATAGGGAAGAAGCTATTACGATAGTCGGCATGGTAAGATCTTGGCCCGGGACCATGATAACTTTTCGTTTTGAGGTCCCCAGACCCCAAAAACACCATTCGTTCGAAACTGTATCTATATATATATATATATATATATATATATATATATATATATATATATATATATATATACATACATGTGTGTCCGTGAGCACGATAACTCTCGTAAAAATTATCCAATTTTGATGAAATTTGGTATAAACGTGTAAAGCAACATTTATGACTTAAGTTCGAAAACCAGCCAGATTGCTCCTCCCGAAGGGGTATTTTGGGGGGGTTTTGTACCCCAAAAAATGGGTTTTTTGAATTTTTTACATATAATTTTTGAAATAGTCAAATTTGGTATTTTGATCATTTCTCTACGTCAATTGGTTCCCGAGTTATTGAAAGTGCTAAACACAGTACGTTGTCTAATGTTATTCTTATAGAGGAAAAGTCAAATTTTATATCTCGCTTATTTATGAACGTATACTGACGAAACTTGGTATATGGCTTCATCTGGTTGTGTCCTATTGATATTTGCTAAAAAAAACAATTATTTTCCAAAGGCTCTCGTAGCAGCAAACCTGCATACTCATCCCCATGTTATTCTTATGGATAATAATTAAATGCTATGTCTCCCTTAATTATGAACATAAATCATTAAAACTGGTATATGACTTCACCTAGTTAAGTTCTATTGATATTAGCATAAAAACCCATTTTTTATGTTCGTTGATGCAGCTAACCTGCGTACTCAGCCCCAATGTTATTCTTATGGAGAATAATTAAAATTGTATATATTGCTTATTTTTTGTGAATATATTTTTATGAAATTTGGTAAGTGGCTTTATGTAGTATTAAGACATTTATATCTCTATTGGAAATTCGCTGAGTATGCAGGTTTGCTGCGACGGGGGTATTTGTTACTATCAAACCAAATGTTTCAAAGGACTTTTGTTTGAATCTTGATAAAATTGGACATTTAGTTTTGAAAACAATTTTTCCTACGTATGATTTGTATTGGTTTAAAACAAAATTTAACTCAACTAGCAAAAAAAGAAATGTTGATTACATCCTAATTAATCTATCCTGTGCAGGAAGATAACGTGCGCTGTAATATTGCAGAGACTATTTTTGATTACTGTTTATTAAATTATGTTTATTATTACATCACTTGGATTAACCAGAAATGCAATGGAGTCAAGAGCTGGGTTAAAAAACGAAAGAACTTAGTTTAAGTTTATTTTTACCCAGAAGTGGGCCGGTGCAGTCTACGTTACGCCAAGCCTGGTTCATGATTTCCCTTGGGATTGGATTTAACTGTAAACTTTTTAAACTCGAATGGATAGAAATAAAGGTTATTAGAAATCGAGTTTATCGTTGTTCTTTTAGGGTGAAAAAACTCGGCTTTTTTGGTCTTAGCAACCTACACTTTGCTTGGCCAAGAAACAAAAACAAACCCAGCAGACATTTTGGAACCTTACAACCTTAAACTAACCCAACTTCTAGATACCGGTATTTTTGTTTCAACGATCATCAATTAAGGGAGAATAGTCATTCAATAAAATATTCTTGATCGTATTTTCATTCTTCTCAACTTAACTTTTATAATTATCTGAAAACGTGTTAAGTATTTTAATTCGCAATCAATTGAAATTCCTTTTACTCTTTGAATATTACAATATCCAACTTTATTATTTTAATTACTTGTCTGATATATATGATGGCCAATCACCCAAATTGCTATCTACATATAGGCTAAGGAAATTTTCGTGGTACCGATATCTTGGACACGAGGCGTCGTAAAACTATGAAACTTGCCACACTTATTTAGTACTATTACGGGGTGTGTCGAATGCGAATAATTTTGTGTTTGGTTGTACAGGGCTATGCCCCTTTTGGTTTTCAAAGTTTACATGGTATCCTTATGGGAACTTGAGTTCTGCTTTTCAATATGCTTTTAATTTAATAAACAGCTGTAATAGCTGTTTATTAAACATTTATCACCCTCTTTACATTTATCACCCTCTGTTAAGGCTTAACAGATGGTTCTTAAATAAAAATATTACTGACTACTGAAATGGTAATACCCTTCTGTTAACTCCTTTCCCGTTTTAACTCCACATTAAAAAAATAAACCTGTTTGTGATGGGGGGAGGAAGAGGGACGGAGAGATGATGAGGTAGAGAGGTTTCATTCATAAATAAAAAAGCTACTGATTACTGGAATGGTAACACCCATATGCTATCCGTTTTAACTCCACATTATAAACAAAATAAATAAAATAATTACATAGAGGAAATGATGGGGGAGGGGAGGGAGAGCGAGAGAGAGAGAGAGGGAAGAGAGGGACATAGAGATGAGCGCAACAGTACCCACTAGATATTTAACTGGTTAATATATTCGTAACTTTTATATTCAAAGCATTTTGGTCGAATTTCGACCATTGGGCAGGCTCGAGTATATAATTAATCCCTAATTAGGTAAGTTATAAATCCATCGCTTGATTACTTTTCATTAAAGAGTAAATATATTGCTCACACTTCTTACTAACTATTAACTAGTAAATTTAGTTTATTAAATAATTATATAATTACTTTCTGGTAGTAGTACAAGAAACTGTACAAAATCAGTTTTAAAGAGCCAGAGTGAATGTGCGGGTCCTTCTTAAAATGTTGAACCACGTCATGTGCCAGTTGACCAACCCTTGGGCACTGACTTGGAGGAATCATTACTCATTACTCATGGAGTCTCATTACTCATGGAGTCTTATTACTTATTACTCATTAAGTCTTATTACTCATGAAGTCTTATTCCTCTTGAAGTTGTATTACTCATTACACATGGATTCTCATTACTCATGGAGTCTCATTACTCATTGCTCATGGAGTCTCATTACTCATTACTTATTACCCATGGAGTCTCATTACTTATTACTCATGGATTCTCATTACTTATGTAGTCTCATAAAACATCATTCATGGAGTCTCAATACTCATGGAGTCTTATTACTTATTACTCATGAAGTCTTATTACTCATGAAGTCTTATTCCTCTTGAAGTTGTATTACTCATTACACATGGATTCTCATTACTCATGGAGTCTCATTACTCATTGCTCATGGAGTCTCATTACTCATTACTTATTACCCATGGAGTCTCATTACTTATTACTCATGGATTCTCATTACTCATGTAGTCTCATAAATCATCATTCATGGATTCTCATTACTCATGGAGTCTCGTTACTCATGGAGTCTCATACCTCATTACTCAATGTCTCATGGAGGAATCACTACTCTCTAACCATGAGCGCAGAACGTCGTTTGACGATGGACTGATCTTTCAGCACTGATCTGAAATACAATAATAACTGTAATGCAACAACCTCTGGTTGAAAAATCCAAATTAATCTTTAAAACATAAAATAAAACTAAAATTTAATATAAGTCTCAAGACACATACAATTAATCGGACAGTCAAGAACACACGAGTTTAAACTATGTTATAATAGTTGTTATTTTAAATTTTAAATTCAATAATGGCTTTGTATGTTTATTCTATCAGCGAGTTTGGAGTTTGGCCGGCACCTTGAATTACATTTTCAACTAGTATCCAACAACAAACTGTGAGCTGTATATGCCTTTGGGAAATCAACTGGACGCCGAAAGTTTGTATCAATCCAAAAAAACTCCGTCTAAGGATATATTCATTCAAAGAGAGGAAGACATTTTTGTTTTCGTTCCTCTTTTTGATCAGTGTAATGGTATAGTTATATTTTTGGGTTGATTTAACTTTATTACTTGGAAATTATAACCATCTACGTACAATAAATTTTGTTTGTACTAAAAAAATAAAAAACGTATTAGATTAAAAGGTGTAGATCCTGATCAAGATCTAGGCAATCATGATGTTTTACCAAGTGTCTTGCTCATAAGACTAAAATTATTCCTAAGCACTTTCAAAGTGAATGTTTACAAATATTAGCGGCTACCTTAGTACAAAACAACAACGGTTGAAAAACAAAAATATTAGTTTTTATTCATATTAATTAAAAAAAATAATCTTCCACTACACTTAATATTTATATTTAATGTGTGTAAATACAAGAACGTAAGTATTTTAATTCCCAATCAATTGCAATCCCTTTTCCTCTCTGAATATTACAATATACAACTTTATTATTTTTATTGCTTGTCTGATAGATGATGGTCAATCACCCGAATTGTTATCTAAATATTACTAGGCTAAGGATATTTTTGTGGTACCGATTTATCGGATAGCGGCGCCGTAAAATTATGAAACTTGCCACACTTATTTAGTACTATGATGCGAATACGATTGAAAGCACTTGAAAATATCCGTACCTGAACATCTCGGTCGGAAATAGTGAGATAAACAATCTAAAACCAACCGTCAAAGTTCAAAGAAATTAAGTGACACAGATTAGTAAAAGTCATCCTTGTTTGATAATGTAACAGCATTTGGACATGTTACTCTCAAAATTCAAAAATATAATTCAAAAAATGATCATATAACAGTTTAGGTTTCAGCAGGAGTTAAAAAAATAAAATTTAAATGGCCCACATACGTGTACGTCGTACAGTGGGTGGGAATACAATGAGGGCTCCTGAAACATGTTATACCTACAACCGCGCCTAAAGGCTTTACGATCTAAAAACATATCGTAAAATAGCTTTTTTCTGTGTAGGGAGCGAAAAAGTTTTCGCTCGCTGCTACTTTATTCTCCTCTTGCTGACGGTAATAAACAGCTGATTGATTGATGATTTGGACCAAGCAGTCTACAATAACTTACTCGGTGTTTATAACACCAATGTCGTGAATTTAATTTAAGGGGATGAATGCGAATTTATTTTATGTTGTGTTGGTATCCAAAATTACTATTGCAGAAAAAATTGTGTTTGTAATTCGAGTTGAAAGTTTCTTTCTCAAGACCTTTTTTACGCTCTTGATACGTAAATAATTCCCAAATTTGGGAGGACGATGGAAAACAAATTATGTGTAAATTGTGAAAGTATGAATGAGTAATTATTCATGCTTAAGTATAAATCAACTTTATTTGTATTGGCTTGAAATGTATAGTTTTTGAAAAGACATACGAATTATTATTAGTTAATTAAACTTCCTTCCCACCTGTATAAAGAAATTAGTTAAAACTATTGGCTTGAAGGGGCCATTGCCCCTACTAATCTTGCCTCATATGATTTTTTCCGATTTACATGTTAAGGAAAATTAAACAACGTTATAATTAGGAACACATGATAGTTCGTAAACAAAGTAGACACTCAATCACACGTTTTAAAGTAAACAAAGCAGACGTTTTATAATGCCCATGCTATTCCTACGGGGGTTGTTTTATGTTATTTATCGTTTTCCGGTAGCTTATTAGAAATTCTGTAATTTATCCCGAGTCTTTGGGGTCAAGATCTTTAATTTGAGCCTTCTCCCATCATCCTGCAATTTTCCAAACTCCCACAATTTTGACTTAAAAATATTCTTACAGAATTATATATAAAGATTGCAGCAATTTGAATGGTCACATTTTTGTATATTCTAAAGATAAGCTAAATTATTAGAGTTTGGAAAAATAACTGAAAGTAAGAAGAAGCTTTAAGCACCTAAACTCACCCAATCAATCTTCTGGTTCGCTCTTTAATGGGGTTTGTTTATTTTTCATTACTTCCCTAACTTGGGAAATGATAAATAACTCTTTGTATAAAGAATTTGCTGTTTGAAACTTATTCTTCAACAGAGCTTTTATACGCGCCGTCTATTTACGGTATAGTGACATCTGTTAAGGATAAACAAATGTTAAGACTTTTTCTTAGTTCTCATAATGTGTTGCGTGACATAGTCAGCTAAAATTGTGTTACTTAGCCAACAATTATTTTAACATGTTTTACAAATTACTTGTGGACTTGATGTTCGAAACATATTCCATCTTATGAATAAAATAAAAACAAAGTATTTGCCTCCTGATTACAATTACCAAAGCTGTAAAAGTAAAGTTCGTGAAACCTTCTGGCCCAGGTCTGTTATTAGAGTTTTCAGGCCGCACTCAGGTGGAAATAAATATAGAGCTCTCGTCACGGGTTAAAAAAGTGAAGCTCTGCTAGAGGATATTTTTGTAAAAAACATCTAGCCAAAGAGTAATAAAGACTAACATAATTTGTCAAGAGGGGATTTGATTGGTTAACATATTTGTTGCCATGGAGACCGGAGGGTATAGAGGGCCAAAATGGCGGTCAGCATGTACGCACAGCTTTTTACCCCAGACGAGACCTCTATGTTATATACCTCGTTGGGGCCATCGGCTTAACGTGTCTTCCGGAGCACGGTGGCAGCCTGAGTTTCGGGAGTCATGGATTTCACCGGGAATCGAACTTGAGTCTTTTGGGTGGTAGGTCAGTACTCAACCCTCAACCCTCTCAGCTAAGGCTGCCAAAACATTTGTTGGCGTATTATATTGATAAAATGGACCCCAAATGTTCATCCAATAAAAATAAAATACCCCCGCCGCAGCAAACCTGCGTACTCAGCGAATTTCCAATGCATAATATATGTCTTAATACCACATAACGCCGCATACCAAGTTTCATAAAAATATATTCCCATATAAGAGATTTTAATTATTCTCCATAAGAATAACACTGGTAATGAGTACTTAGGTTTGCTGAAAAAAGGAACACAAACAATTGATTTTTTATACAAATATAAATGGAATTTAACTAGGCAAAGCCACATACCAAGTTTCATCAATATTCAATCATAAATAAGCTCTATATAACATTCTAGTTATTCTCCATAAGCATAACATAGGGGCTGAGAAAGCAGGTTTGCTGCAACAAGGAACAAAAAAAATGGATTTTATATAATTATCAATATAACTCAACCAAGTGAAGCTACATACCGAGTTTTATTAATTTATGTTCATAATTAAGGGAGTCATTATATTTTACTTATTCTCTATAAGAATAACATGGGGGCTGAGTACGCAGGTTTGCTGCTACGGGAATAATAAAAAAATCAATTTTTTGTGCAAATATCAATATACCAGTACTACGTGAAGCCACATGCCAAGTTTCATCAACATACATCCATAAATAATCGAGATATCAAATTTTATTTATCCTCCATAAGGATAACATTGGACAACGTACTGTGTTTAGAACTTTCGATATCTCTGCAACGGTTGGGCGTAGAATCACAATTTAAACACCAACATGATTTTTTTGTGGAGCTGAACAGATTGGTAAAAGCAAATGTGAAGTTTACATTAAAATGAATTGAGGAAAAACCAAAAACCTTTTTCCCATAAGATTAACATGGGAGATTTTATGAGTAGGCTTTTTTGGATTTTCTCCGCAACCACTCAACCTAGGTTAATAATTAAAAAAAACAATATTATTTGTTTTTAAGCTCTATAACATGGTCAAAACCAAAATTAAGTTTTTTAAAAATTTTAGGCTGAAAAATGCAAAAAACTGATTTTTGGAAAATTTAAAACCCCCATAAACCCCCCTTCTCATGGTCCGATTTTTCTGGTTTTCGAACTTAAAGTCATGAATGTCATTTTACACATTTGAGCCAAATTTCATCAAAATCGGACGTTTTTTACTCAAGTTATCGTGTTAACGGGCACATATATATATATATATATATATATATATATATATATATATATATATATACATATATATAAATTTGAACGAATAGTATTTTTGGCATCTGGGGACCTCAAAACAAAAAGTTATCATGGTCTCGGGCTTAAGTCTTATCATGAGACCTACGGTAATAGCTTCTTCTCTATAGGGGAAATTCGCTAAAAGAACACATCACGATTACAACTTTCCAAGACTATATAGGTTAATACGTTTACGTCCATTTTAGACCATTTAACGAAGTCTACAGTATTATTTTTATTATTATTGTATATTAATTAATACAAATACACGCGTTTAGCAATTATTACATTATTAAGATTATTCATAAATCGAAATTGTTAAAGTAATATCACCTTTTTTATTTAATGTGGGGTAATTGCCAATTACCCCAATATCAGTGATGGTTCAGTAAAGTTGAATCCAAGATTAATAATCCTGTAAGTTCCGTGGTCTTTCAATGATTTCCCCTGAGGGCTCCTAACAAGAGAGGGAAAACTAGAACACAAATCTCTATATATAATTCTGTAAGCGAAGTATTTAAGCGCTTTTGTAATCGTGGGAGTTTGGCAAATTGCAGGATGATGGGAGACGGCTTAAATTAAAGGTCTTAATCCCAGGGACTCGGGATAGTAACAGTATTTCCATAAAGTTACCAGCAAACAAGAAACGAGTTCGCACGCAGCACGCTGACGTGAGGGAAGTGAATTTCCACATAAAAAACAATAAAAACTCAAAATCAGTTAAAAACATACAATTACTCCAATTTTTATTAAAATCTGAACATATTGATTTTTTGGCTGTTCTGATGCTCCTGGTTCTATTTACCTGCAATGCTGGGAATACAATTTTGCTCATTATAAGGTTAGGATAAGGTCCAGTTACGCTTTAAAGTAGGCGTGAGGTTGTTGGGGATGATAAAAGTACACCAACAAATGAATAACAGGCTTTTCTAATGTAAGACCCCCATAAGACAACGTACTGTGTTTGGTCAATTCACATTTTCTTTAATAACTCGGTGAATATATATGCTAGAATGACGAGAGAGGGCTTAAAAGTTTTTCCACACTAATGCCCATCTTTTTCCATTCGTTAATTTCACATCCGGGGCTTTTCTGACCCTTTTTGGGCCCAAAAACTCAAAATTTGAAAGATTAATCCCCAAAAAAAGGGTTTAGAGTTTTCCGATTGTTTTGCCCAACGAACTTATCCAACCGATTGTAGAAAGGAACGTCCCTACCAAATTTGAAGTAAATCGGTCAAAAAATGCGATCGCTAGAGTGCATATATATATATATATATATATATATATATATAAAATTTTGAACGACCCCCCAAAACGTTTTCAGGGGGTCACGTTAGGAACTTCTATGGTGGTCCCGGGCTTAAGTTTCACCGTGCGGGTCATGCTAATAGTTCACTTTCCATAGGAAATTCACATAAAATAAAATAAATAAACATAAATAACATAAAACGCCCCCCGTAAGAAAAGCATGGGGATTTAAAAACTCTGATTTGTTTACATTAAAACATGCGAGTAAGATTCCACTTTGTTTACGAACTGACATGTGTTCAAAGCAGATGAGGTAGAGTATCGAAGGTTAGGGGCTTTGGCCCCTTCAAGCCACTAGTCTTTATATATAATTCTGTAAGTGAAATTTTTAATTTAAAATCCTGGGAGTTTGGCTAATCGCAGGATAATGGGAGTTGTCTCAAATTAAAGTTCTCAATCCCAGGGACTCGGGAAGAATAGCAGTATTTTCAAAGGTTTTATTAGCAAACGATAAATATCGTAAAATATCCCCCATAAGAAAATTATGGGAAATTAAAAACGCGTCCTTTGTTTACATTAAAACATGTCTATTTTTTAAGAACCGACGTGTGTTCCTACTTTTCCTACTTACACTGTTTTTACTCGCAGTACCTGTGGGCCGAGCTTTGCTCGGGGAAGGCCAGTCAGTTTGTCTAGATGAATTGGAGTTATATTTCACCACTTCCCCCAACTGATCCAGATATTTATGGCTCATTTTCCTCTTATCTGCATTTTTAACTTCACTTCAGTTGTTATTTATAGCCCAATTTCCCATTGAACTATTTTGGATATGACCACTCTGTATATGCAATCTTCACTCAACAGCTTTAGTCACTGCTCTCAGGAAACCACATGTTAACAATTATAAACGACACGCGTATTACTTTGACAGTTCCCTGGTTGATTATTATACAATTCTTTTGTTTTGATTTTTAACTCCATAAGCCCAATGTTAATTTTTTTGCATTATTTGTTTTTTTTTTCTGGAGATGAGACCGGTCTAGAACTTATTTTTATCACATATATATATATATGAAAATGAACGAGTAATTGACATAAAACAAATTCAATGACATTAGGACTGGACAATGTCTGTCAGGCCAGGTAGTATAAGATAATACCCCCGTAGCAGCAAACCTGCATACTCAGCGAATTTCCAATGCATATTAATTTATCTTAATACCACATAAAGCCACATACCAAGTTTCATCAATATACATTCATAAATAAACGATTTATGACATTTTAATTATTCTCCATAAGAATAACATGGCGGCTGAGTATGCAGGTTTGCTGAAATAAGGAACACTAAAAATGGGCTTTTATACAAATATCATTATAACTCAACTAGGTAAAACCACATACCAAGTTCTATTAATTTATGTTCATAATTAAAGGAGATAACACGTTAATTATTCTCCATAAGAATAACATGGGGCTGAGTATGCAGGTTTGCTGCAACGGGAACTATCGGGCAAAAAATGGATTTTTGTGCAAATATCAATAGACCACAACCAAATAAAGTCATATACCAAATTTTGCCAGTTTACGTTCATAAATAAGCGAGATATACAATTTTTCTTTTTCTCCATAAGAATAACATTAGACAACGTACTGTGTTTAGCACTTTCAATATCTCGGTAACCAATTGACGTAGAGCAATGATCAAAATACCAAATTGTTTGTTTTTTAAGCTGAATTTAATGGTATAAATTAAAATTTGATTTAAATTAAAATTACATGTGAAAACCCCAAAAAACACATTTTTGGGGTACAAAACCCCTTAAAAAACCCCCCTTCGGATGGTGCGATTCATCTGGTTTTCGAACTCGTTCAAATAAATGGTACTTTACACATTTGTACCAAATTTCATTAAGATCGGACCTCTTTTACGAGAGTTATCGTGCTTACGGACACACACACATATATATATAAATTTGAACGAATGGTGTTTTTGGCATCTGGGGACCTCAAAATGAAAAGTTATCATGGTCTCGGGCTTAAGTCTTACCATGATACCTACGGTAATAGCTTCTTCCCTATAGGGGAAATTCGCTAAAAGAGGAATATTGGAACTAACAATAGACAGAAGTATTAATAACAAATTTATATTAAGAAAGTAAAACATTGGGATGGATTGGAAAACAAATGGAATTGCTATGTAATTTTAGTCATAACCTTAGCTTGGTTATATAGCCATGCATACAAATTGTTTATGATTGATATATATTGTGTTTTTCCCGTTGAAAAACATTAACTTACTAATCCTATTTCCACAACTTAAGGAATCTGTTTGTGCTCTGTTAATTACCAATTTGAGAGCTTAACTGTTAAACCACTTCTGATTTGTAGCTTAATTGGATTTCAAGCAGATGAAGATATTCGGAACGATAATGCCAATTATTGATATATTCTTGGAGTTGTTGTTTCAAGGAGTCAGCTTAGTATATTATATGACTGGAACATACAGCAAAACCTATCAAAGGAGCTTGATAGCACACGTCGACCAATTAGCTAATGATATAAGCCACGTTAATAATCTTGATTGAATTGCAAACATTTTACCATGTCTAATTTGTTTGTTCTTTAATAAGAGATTAAAACCATAATAAAACATAGTAGTCACTGACAGATTTGTTATGAAACCCTAGTTAAAACCTATTTCAAATAATATTTGAATACTATTTAAAATATATCGTGCCTAGTGATGACCGGACTGTCTGGTGAAATCAAACGTCTTCTATAATACTTCATTATCGTTGTGTACAAGTAGAGTGTAAATGTAAATATATTTTACAGTGTTGCGAGACTTTGTATATTGTATCCTGTTTACTTTTGCGTAAGTAATTAAATGATACAAATCTTTCAGTCTTAGTAGCACTAGACCACTTGTTACTTAGGTTTAATTCAAGGAATATAATATGCAGGAGACCAATAGAACCGTCATATAGTTGTCCTAGCTAATTTTTCCTTTTACAATTTTAAACAAAGAAACAACACAGCAATAAAAACCATACTAGTAAAAAATATGTTTTACAAAATATATCACGAATTTTTAATTTGTTTATTTACATCAGCGCGACGTGAAAATTGCGTCGTCAAGGCTGAAACACAATGTAAACAAAGTGAATGCAAGCTCCCCCACTCGTCCATACACTGCCCGTAGTGCAAACAACTCGGTACTTGCTTGTATGAAAACAACATTGATTTTACATTGTGACATAGAAAACACATTTTTTAATTCAATATTAAAACATCAAGTTTATAGTAAGAGACTGATTTAATCTTAATCTAGTATTGATGAGGATAACCTCTTTAGCTACTACGGAAAGTATACATAAATTAATATTGTAGGAAGTAGTGGTATTCAATTTACGAATTTAAAACTTTAAAATTTAAGGATTGCGAAATTCTTCATTTGTCAAGTTGAAATCTGTACAATCTCTATCAAAGTCAGGCATCAAGGTTAGTTAGATCACTAATGGCAACTTTAAAAATAATAAATATATACCAATTCACAAGGAAATTGGTTGCACAGGAAACTGATTGATATTAACAGTTTTAAACTATAAGTTACCTAACACCTACAATACAACAGGAGTTTAAACTTGACTTAATTTTATTAAACTGTACAATCAAGTAATTTTATAAGTTTACAGCCTTATTGTATAAATAGGTAAATAAATAATAATTGATATCGTAACTATAATAGTTGTTTCACAACACAACATACTTACTTGTTACTTACAACTAACTAAACATTGACTATTGGCAATGTATACCGTATACATTGCTATTGGCTATCTACACGTAGCCAATCGTATATAAGCTGTTCGCCATTTGGAGAGTCTATCATTCTCTGATTAGGGCTGATGCGATGACCGGTACAACTGGTTGAAATCGATCGTCTTGCACCATCTTTTGTGATTATGAACCGTCCTGTACGTAAGGACAGTATAAGAGTAAACATATTTTTTATTGTTGGGATATGTAGCCTATTGTATCCGGTTTAACTGTATCAACACGTATCATGCTAGACGTCATTCATCATTTACAACAATATTTGCCTAGATTTTTCTGCAAAGTATTTCAACCAACCGGATGCACAAACAACAACAATACAACAATAATTCAACAAAGACAATATATTTAAAGAAATAGGTAATGATTTATTTAACACCTTTTAGCACGTTTTAATAATTATTAGAGTCGGTTCTATTTTTTATTAAAAAGAGTTTATTGAAATTTAATTTAATGTATACGATAAGGGAATAGAAGGTACTTTAATTCCTACTATTTGAATCGGAGGTAAAAAAGAACAATAATTCAGATTTTACCTAAAATTTCGTCTAAAGGAAAATTTACAGTCGCATTAAAAAAATGTCAACGAAATCGAAATTTTAAAATTCAAAATTACTAAACAATACAGTTTATTTATGTTAAGAATGATCGGTAGTATAATTTACCTCATTCTATTTATGCTAAAATCGTAAACGCACATAATTAGACATACTTTAGGTGAGGCATTGGCGTAGTAGTCATGGCGACGGACTCCGGAGCCATGACAGCGGTCGTGTTTTGGATTCAAATCCTGACATATAAATTGTATCAGTACTTCACAACTCGTACTGTAACAGCTTGTTTCTTGCTTTATTCAAACTATAGTCTATGCAGTTGGGCAAAGTAAGGCAAAATAGAATTAACACACATTTCACTTGTTTTGCTCTGATGGGTCGTGATCCCCTTAAGATATTAGAGGTCGTATAATTAACCATCCGATAAGTAAGTGGTTTAAGATTAAGCTGACTCAAGGGCATTATAATAAGCCCACTTAACTCACCTTCGGCCATAAGCCGCTCCAAGCTCATCTCGTAATTGCAACTGATTTTGTATGTACCTTCATAACAAATATATTGTAAAATCATTCTCATCAGTAACTATTTGTTTAGTATTTTCATTACGATTTATTTAGTCAATTTTCGTCTATATCTATAATACACTAAGTTGATTTTTGTAAACAGAACTCCTCCGTTATTCCTGGTCCGATTTTGATGATTAAGGTTTAAAAAAATGGCCCAGATTCGTAGTTGTGCAAAGTGGTTTTCAATTTTAGATATTTGTAATATGAAGAACACGGGCTGCCTTTAAAGTTAGTTTTTCTCCCATAAGATTAACATGGGGAATAATTTGAATCCAGTTGCATTCTAAAACAGGTGATGATACAGTAAAATACAGATAAACAGTAAGAACCGCTGATTGCTCGATTTAGAGCAACAGGTCCACTAAAATGTAAAATAAAAAATAAGAAAAAAATGTAGGTTAGTTAGGTGTATGAACTTGATATTTAGATGTAAGTAGGGTTCACTTGATAACGGGAGGAGTTTCCTTACCTCCCGAAACGTAGTGTAGTTTTAAACACTAGAAGCGATAGGTAAAGTCCAAATAAATCAAAAAATAAATAGGACCACTAAAGCAGTCCTATATATTAATACACGGTTGAAACGCTAAATTCCCAGTGACTACTGAACATATTTGCAAGATTTTTGTGTCAAATTAAAGAGGATAGTGTAGATTTTCCGAATGTCCTCAAAATTCACGTTTATTCTTAGGTCTACGTTCCACAGCCCTTAAAAAATCGCAATGTTAATCCAACGAGGTGTAAATATTAATCTTATGGAAGAACAGTAACATATAATTGAAATTAATCATTTAACAGCTATTGGGTAACAAGACAGTACAGAAGCTAGACCAACTGTTTTAAGCTAACTCCTGGAATGACATGACAATTTAAATTGCTCGAATTCGAGCAGCTGAATTAACTAGTATTTATTATTTTATGCAAATCCACTAATCGAATACATTTAAGTGATCTAAAGTCTTGGTAGGTTATAGCTGATTTTTACAATAGATATAATGCTGTTAAATATACACTATTCATAACAAGCTAAATTGAAACCCTAAACTCTTTTTCAAATACAATCTTTCACGAAGGAAGTCTAGGGAAGTCTCCATGGCTGTTATGTGTATAGAACAAAATTCACCCCCACTACAATCCTTCGTTAATTGTGCTATTGGAAAAAGTAATTGTTTTGTGTTTTAAAGTCAGATTTTATCATAGGTCATCATTCAACCTCATTAACTTTCATTGACATGTTCTTGGTTGGCTGTGTCATAACTGTATAGGAACATTGGGGGGTGTAGCTTTCGCCTCAATCCTTTGTTAACTAGACCGCCCTCAAGCCACCTGCTTAGATTACCTCCAGAAAAGGTTGACATGCAACCCTTAGGGAATTTGTATTTTAGAAATGTTGTTATGTGTATAAATAAGACAGTTTTCTAAGATACAGGTTCACTAAGGGTGGTTTTATGAACAGTATTTTGTGAATACTGTTCATAAAACACCGTTATATACACAAGTACTAGTGTATATACTTGTGTATATAAGTACTACATAACTAGAGTCTATTCCGTTCACATAAATAAAATTAAATATATCTTCCACATTATTATAGAAGGTAAATCAAAGAAAATGTCAACAAGTAAAATTAATTTGAGATCTTGCTCTACAGTTATGAATATCTTAGGCCATCTGGTTTAAGATTGATGGACTTAATTTAAACTTATACCTCGTTCCATTGAAGACAGAGGCGAAACAGCAGAAAATGGTGGGAAAACGTTCTCAGCTAAACTCGACTAATCTATCTTCGGACCCACTGTTTAATTATCCTTTTTGTTCATTTCATTACTTTCCCTCGAGTCAGTCCGAAACATTAGTTTCTGAAATTACTTGGTTTGTAGTTTCTCAAAAACTTACCCATTATGTTACAACTTCACGTTTTTTAACTTTATAGTATCACATAATGTGATAACATTAATTTTTTAATGTTATCACATTTATTTTACCGCTAACAACACAGTTCAAACATGTCAGTGGTTTAGATATAATGTAGAAAAAAGATAACTAAATGTAGGACAATTAATACCGTAATTGAAAATGCAAAGTTGTAAAATGAGTTTGCCGAAAATTCTTGGAAACCCAAGAAATAAAATTAAAAATTGGTCGTCATTAGATTATCTAATGTTTCTGTATAATCTTTGTTATTATCCGAGGCAAAACAAATATTCTGATATAAACACAATGTAAAACTTTATAATGAAGAATAGGCATTGAAAAAGCTCACTTAAGCCAGTTTTACTAAAGGTTGAAAAAGAACACAGCTAAGCCAATCCTGTGGGAAATCAAGGAACAATCAAGACGCAGACTGTACCGGCCTACTTTTGGCTGTGACTGTTAGGGTTAATGTACGGTTTATTTTATGCTTGGTATTATGTACCTAGCAGTTTCAACATAACACAAGATAAAACTAGTCGCAATACAAACCTTGTCGCAAAACCAACAATACTGGTACCTGTCTACCTTTACTACCTCTTGATCGCATTTAGTAATGACGTACCGGGAGGACCGAGCCATGCTCGGTGATATTTGGTTTATTTTGTAGGTGAAAAACATGCAAGAGATAAATTATGAGCACTTATGTAATTTATAAGAAATCTTATAATGTGTGTGTCCTTATTGATTACCGAAGCTAATTAATTATTTCTTTATTTAAGAAAGTTATTTTTACTTTTTAATATTCGTTTTTTCTATCAGCATTTAAAGAGACTCTATCGCCCCTTTTCCGCATGTCAGGTTTACTAAATTTTGTATTATAGCTCAATGTTCATTTGGTTAGTATTATTTTGATATAAACACATTTGATTTATTTATGATATGTCCACTCCACATGCAATCCTCATTCCATGGTTCTAGTCACTGTTCTCAAGAAATCATAAGTTACCATTTGTAAAGGCGGCTCCAACACACACATGCAAAAACAGCTATGTTGTTATACCTTCTTTGGTTTGTTTAGTATTTAATGATAAAACTTACCATTCTATTATGAAAATAATATATTTTGATTATATTTTAAATTCTATTTAATGATAAGACGTTACTGTTGACCCGACCTGGAATGAACGTTTAGAATTTATAGAAACTCACAATTTGTATTATAAACACATAATTTATAACAAAACAGGCAATAAAGTTAGTTGAAATAAGAGTTGGATTAAGAATCTCAAAAGGATTAAAGACATTCACTTTAAGGGTTTCTTTTAGTCCAGTACATAAGATCCCACTGGTGGCCGTCTTGAGACAAGTTTATTGCCAGTTATATTTGTCTCACTTGGAAAAACCTGTTTCACAGCAAGATAAATATATCCTATAGATAACTTGCAGACAACTTGTTAGGGGTTTAACTATAAGGAAGTTAAATTAAAGAAGACTTCTTAGAACTATGATTTAAAATCATTCCAGGATGAAATAGGATTTTCATGATGAAAAATAGAATACAATCTAACGTTAGGAAAATTTATTAGTAGTTCTACACAAGTAGTCTAGTGATACCTGTAAATTCAATGACGTACTAATATCCATGAGACAACACTGGCAATAAGTTTGATTCTCTTAATTTGACAAGTAAATCAATTCTTCGTTATTGTCTTAATGATTTTGTTAATATTGATTCAAATGCCAGTAAATAAAGATTGCACTTTATAAGGATTATAAGACGCACTGCATAAGGATTTGCATGAATCAAAAGCAATAACATATATTTAATTTTAAACTGCTAGAGGTAAATACCAAATGTGTTAAGAACTTCTTCCTTTAAATAATACAAAAACATATTTTAAATCATATGAGATTCACATCCTATTTTACCCTGATTCACCCTCATTTTTCAATACTAAAAACAATTTTTTTAGGCACAATATTCATTTCGTATGTTTCCCGCATTAAAATTACCTACATTTGTCAATGTAAGAGACACGAAGAATAAATCTTCAACTAATTGAATTTTTTGATTGTTGATTTAACTATGTACTTATTAAATAGACTGTGATAGTGATAGTGTGCTTAGCCTCTCGCAATTTATACAAATTAACACGTATTATAATTTAAGACGGCCACTCACTACCGGACTTTTTCCCGATCAAGACAATGGACCGAGCAGGATTTGGGGTCGAAGGGAGAAAATACGGTAGTTAGTGGGGCCTCGAAACCAGACACCGAACCAGACATCGAACCAGACATCGAACCAGACATCGGACCGAGCAACGAGCGCTCTCGAGGTGGTTTCTGACGAAAGATCAAAGAAAGATCGGTCCGATGTCTTGTTCGGGGTCTGGCTCGGGGTTCGGTAGTGTGTGGTACCTCCATACGCTGCTCCGAGCGCCGTCCCGAGCCCCGCCCCCCGATTTGTAATAAATTACATGCCGCATTACTTTTTTATTTACTAAATTATTACAACCTCTACATAGTTAATAATATCCGGGCCTATTGCTTTTGCAAGAATCAGTGATAGATACTTGATTTGTTAACAGAGAAATCTGCTAAACTAGTTTAACCTAAATAAAATGACTAACGTTAGTAAAATTAATTAAAAAATATTAACCTCTACTACGTAACCATAACTTATAACATAACCCCCTACCACCCTACCTGTATCCCCTAGCCCCCTAATACTGCCGCTACCCCCTCACATAAATATGTACCCGACCACAAATTGCTATTTAAAACTAATTTTATTATGTCACATTCGAAACAAACTTGTCTTAATGTTATTAAGAACATCGCAGAGTGCTTGGCAAACCTCTGATATAATTTGACTAATAGCTCGCTCAGACATTCTGAATAGGAATCGGTCCTACCCCGCTCGGTGGTTTTCGCGCTCAATCTGTACGATCCGACGTCTTGATCGGGAAGAAGTTTGGAGTGAATTTAGCTTCGTGCCTGCTCTATGCTCGATCCGATGTCTTGTTCGGGCAAAAGTCCGGTAGTGTGTGGCCGCCTTTAAGCAGATTTCACGTTTTAGAATCCCCTTGTCTTAAAGAGAAGATCTATTTCATAAAATACATGATGTATTCCCAACTACACTGCGCAATGCTCTTTCATACATGTGGATATGCGTGTACATATCATCCTGCAAATCATAAAATAAAAAAAATCCTTTTTCAAAGTTTAGATTTAGAGTAACATTTAACTGGTGTCCCAGTAAAGAAAATTTAATCATGCATTGGATAAAATAAAATTAAAACTACAAACCTTTATGGTATTTTAATAACTGGATTAATATGCCGTATTTTGTCCCATCTTAAAATTTTGAGTTTTTCAGGGAATAAAAGAACTAATCTTTCAATATTGGCCAGACTGATTTTAATAATCCAAAGCAGATCAAAAGTAGCTCAATTGTTTAAAGGACCAAGGGAAGAGAAAAAACCTTTTGATTAGAAATAAGAAATAAATAACAGAGTACAAAGGTGCTCCATACACAATACACATAACACATAATACATATCAAGTTGTTATGTATGTTACACATGTTAAGGACTAAATATATCACAAAACCATTTTCAACCCATTAGTTTATTTATTGAAATTGGAAAAGAGAAGAGAAAATCAGAGGTACATACATCAATAACACTAACTAGTAAATAATATTAGATACGAATTATTGGAGTTCGATATCTTTTTGATCGTCACTTTTTGGAGCTCATTCTTTATTCGAAGCAATATAAATGTATTTTGATCATTAATTTAAATTAGTTTCAAGGTAAACAGTTTGGTTTGAATATTCTCCACCACTTCGCAATGCGCAGTTTAATCATGGTTACAACAAGATCAAATAAGTGCAAAAGGTAACTAATTGAAATCACCTACTGACTTATTCAATAATTTTCCTAATTCCTGCTCCTCTTGATTATTTTGCATTTACGATTTTGCTATAAGAAAATTTATATTTTCTATGTAAGTCATTCCACATGTACCAAGCCGCGCTGCACAATGCCGATGAACAACACGTGCGTTCGATCACCCCATGTAGTGGTTAAAGGAAAGTTTGGCTTAGAAAGTGTCGCTCTAATTTACAAAAGGATATGACCCATGACAACGGCCTTTGTTCAGAGTCCGTCGCCTCGACCATTACGCCAACGACTTATACAGTAACGCCCATGTAATCTATA
Organism: Allygus modestus; assembly: GCA_963675035.1. NCBI lineage: Eukaryota > Metazoa > Arthropoda > Insecta > Hemiptera > Cicadellidae > Allygus > Allygus modestus. Next base: position 469,553,525 of record OY776112.1, read on the forward strand.
AAAAAATGAAGCTCAAAAAGTGCAGTACAATTTGTTTAAATTCTTGTGACCAATAATTGAAACTGATCATCGACTCCCTTAATCTTTAGAGAGGAAATCTATCATTGGTATACTTTCCCTGTTTCACAATATATTTAGTATAAATTAAATGTATATCTTATTTCCCAAGGGTAGTTTGTGTTCGGTGGGCCAAAACTACTTAGTAATTCATAAAAAACAATAGTTGAACCATCATTTGAAGTCTAAATTTACCGCTGCGACAAATAAACAAACAATGAAAAACCATTGCAATAAAGACCTTTTCGTTGGTTAACTAGCTGAAAACAGGGGTTTACATGCGCAAGCAGCGAATGGCCAAATGGTATTACTTTAATTTAATTGGAAACATAACTTGTGATAGCAAAGAGGTGTTGATTTTCAGGTATTTACACAGGAAAGTAACTTTTCAATCTAATTAATTTACTTTCGACAAGTATAAGATGCAATTAAACGCCTTTTATAAACTGCCTTTTGCTAAATTGACTCTCAAGTGTTTTGGCTATTTCTCAAGAGCTAAAGAAGCAAAGTGCTCAGTTAGTTTTCCTAAATCATTATAATGGGTATGTTTATCTTTGCTACATCCTCAGACTTTTAAGGAATTCCATTTATTGTACTGAACTTGGGCGACATTTATTTCGGTTTTACGGCACTGCTGTAGATCGCAGTTTGTTTAAATTTTGTTACATAATGTGTATTATTGTTCCTCGAGGGGATATGTTTAATAAATGCTGGCGATTTGTCTGAAACATAATCCCTCCGGTCTTTCTAAATTTTAAGGACTAATTCTAATTTATCTTACGATTATATTTATAAGAACTTTTTATTTTATTTTAATATTATAAAAAACACAAGAAACCATTGCATGTTTTATTTAATGTATTTATTTTTAAGAATGTGTATTACAAATTTATGTACATATCAATAATGTTTGTTATATGTTAAGCCCGATAGGAAAATAAATATTTAATTTTGAGACTATTAAACACATAATTTACTTTGTCACAAAAAGAAAAAGAAATACAGAAACAAATCTATAAATACACCTGACATTAAACTACTTTGTATTGACACACAAAGAATTTTAAATGTCATTATACACATTAACATTATAGTCTTAACATGAGAATAAATACGATTCCATGTTACATGAAAATCTGCAGGGTTTTCTTAACGTTGCATTCATCATTCTTGTCTGTATGCTATTTGTTTGATATCATACTGGTAATATTTGTTTTTCAATAACTAGTCATTGAACCAAACAAATAACTAGTTTAAAAAAAACAAATATATATGATATCAAAAAATATCATACAGACAAGAATGATGAATGCAACGTTAGTAAAAGCCCTGCAGATATTAATGTAACATGAAATCGTATTTATTCTCATGTTAAGAATATAATGGTAGATCAGCTCCATCCATTTAATATAATGATAAGGATGACAGAAGGCAATGACTGAGATATCGAGTCGTCCAGTCGGTGCCGGCTCTCAACCTCGACCTCATGGTGACCGTTCAGGTTATGTTCGGTCGTCTCTTATCGTATTCAGTGTAAATTCAGAATAAATTTGTTCACTGGATTGCACTGAATTGATGGCAAGTATTCTATCAAATCATATCAAATCAAATCAAACGAGTTCGTACGCAGCACGCTGACGTGAGGGAAGTGAATTTCCACATCAAAACTTGTAAAACTCAAAATAAGTGTAAGAACATACATTTGTCCAATTTTGATTGAAATCTGAAACATTGATTTTTTGGCTGTTCTGATACTCCTGGTTTCATTTACTTGCAAAGCTGGGAATACAATTTTGCACATTATAAGGTTAGGAGAAGGTCCAGACAGCCTTGAAAGTAGGCGTGAGGTTGCTGGGGATGATAAAAGTACTCTAACAAAGGAATAACAGGCTTTTCTAGTGTAAAACCCCCATAATACAACGTACTGTGTTTAGTCGATACACATTTTCTTTAATAACTGGTAAATAATTATGCTAGAATGACGAGAGAGGGCTTCAAACTTTCGCCTCTCTAATTTCCATCCTTTGACATGCATTGATCTTACATCTGGGGCTTTTATGACCCTTTTTGGGCCCAAAAAGTCGAAATTTGAAAGATTAATCCCCAAAAAAGGGGTTTAGAGTTTTCCGATTGTTTTGCCCAACAAACTTGTCCAACCGATTACAGAAAGGAACGTCCCTACCAAATTTTAATTAAATCGGACAAAAAATGCGACCGCTAGAGTGCAAACATATATATATATATATAAAACATTTTGAACGACCCCCAAAACGTGTTCAGGGGGTTACGTTAGGAACTTCTATGGTGGTCCCGGGCTTAGGTTTCACCGTGCGGGTCATGCTAATAGTTCACTTTCCAAAGCAAATTCACTAATAAAAAGTGCTTTATTGCTACAAGACTTAAAAGAGCATTGACATGCTTCAATGTAAACTATATACAAATAACAAATCATATGTCAAAAATACTTAAAATAAAATAATTAATGTTTGTCTATTAAGGTCTTAATAATCTCTAATATTGCAGAAGCCTTTTTTCACAATAGAAGACTTTCAGGCGGTTTCCTGAACTGTTTGGGAGGCCGTTCCATCTCGAGGAGTAGTGGTGAAATGATGGTTTAACATCACTTCCGGCGCTTTTTCCCCATGTTATTCTTATGGGGAGCCGTTTTTGCACCGACGCCAGCTCCCGCCTATAGAGCTCCCGCGCCCTAGCCTATACTAACGTCCAACCCTTGCCTATATTAAATATATTGTCCCCATCCCCATCCCTCCTCTATATTTTTAAAAATTAATTTTCAAATTCAGGCTAAAAAACTATCTTTGGTGTTTACTGTCCGATTTGTCTGCAATTTGGATATGTTATTGTCCTAGGCAAGTGTTTTAATAAATTTCACTTACATTTCCCAAATTCACTATTACGGTCAAAAATATTTTTGAAAAATACTGCCAATTGCCAACTTCTTTATTTACTGTCCGATTTGTCTTCAATTTGGATATGTTATTTTCCTAGGCAAGTGTTTTAATAAATTCCACGTACATATCCCAAATTCACTATTACGGTCAAATTAAAAAATATTTTTTGAAAAATACTGCCAACTGCCACCTTCTTTATTAACTGTCTGATTTGTCTGCAATTTGGATATGTTATTGTCCTAGGAAAGTGTTTTAATAAATTTCACTTACATTTCCCAAATTCACTATAACGGTCAAATTAAAAAATATTTTTTGAAAAATACTGCCAATTGCCACCTTCTTTATTAACTGTCTGATTTGTCTTCAATTTGGATATGTTATTGTCCTAGGCAAGTTGTTTAATAAATTCCACTTACATATCCCAAATTCACTATTACGGTCAAATTAAAAATTATTTTTGAAAAATACTGCCAATTGCCAACTTCTTTATTAAATGTCCGATTTGTCTGCAATTTGGATGTGTTATTGTCCTAGGCAAGTGTTTTAATAAATTTCACTTACATATCCCAAATTCACTATTACGGTCAAATTAAAAAATATTTTTGAAAAATACTGCCAATTGCCAACTTCTTTATTTACTGTCTGATTTATTTAAAATTTGGATATGCTATTGACCTAGGCAAGTGTTTTAATAAATTTCACTTACATATCCCAAATTCACTATTACGGTCAAATTAAAAAATATTTTTGAAAAATACTGCCAATTGCCAACTTCTTTATTTACTGTCTGATTTATTTAAAATTTGGATATGCTATTGACCTAGGCAAGTGTTTTAATAAATTCCACTTACATATCCCAAATTCACTATTACGGTCAAATTAAAAAATATTTTTGAAAAATACTGCCAATTGCCAACTTCTTTATTTACTGTCCCATTTGTTTAAAACTTGGATATGTTATTGTCGTAGGCAATTGTTTTAATAAATTACACTTACATTTCCCAAATTCACTATTACAGCCAAATTAAAAATTATTTTTGAAAAATACTGCCAATTGCCAACTTCTTTATTTACTGTCCGATTTGTTTAAAATTTGGATATGTTATTGTTGTAGGCTAGTGTATATGCACCATCCACATTTTACAAATATTGCGGTTAAATGTTAAAAAATTTTGGAAAAATACCGCCAATCGGCAACTTCTTTATGGTCTGATTTGTTTAAAATTTATGTCATTATTCTAGGCTAGTGTATATGTACCATCCACATTTGACAAATTAACTATAATGGTCAAATTTAAAAAATATACTAACAATTTCAAACTTCTTTATTTATGGATATGTTATAGCTCTTATATAGGTAACAAGACCACACTACCACACGCTCCACTACCCCCATACAATACAGTATTTTGCTATAATCCCAAAACTGACTGTTTATTGTCCGATTTGCCTACACTTTGGATATTGTCCTAAGCATTTATTGTCTGATTTATTTTTTGGATATGTTATAGCCCCCAACTATTATATCTAAAATTACAATATTATTTCCACCTATAATACTGTTGTTTGTTTTGCTGCAACCTAAAAACTAACATTGGTATTTGTGTTTTTACAAAACTATATTTTCTAAATTACTACCAACAACTCCTTTATTTACATTTCGACTTGTTATATCACCCTATATCTAAATTTACCATATATTTTTTTCCCTTTTAGCGCTGTTTTGTCGTAACCAAACTTTGAATATGACTGCAATATATTACTGGCCATTGCATAAGTAAATACCCCATTTCCAAATTCAATATTACGGTTCGATTAAAAAAATAAATGCAAGCTTATTATATTTGCCACAAGCTTATTATATACATCCAGCTGTTATATTTGCCACATTTCCAATATTGTTGTGACCCTCTCAACTACCTCTCATTGTAATATAATAAGTAATCCACAAAATATTTATGGAACTGCCTAAACTTTGGATATGTTTTAAGCCAATGCAAAAATAAATTTTTAAAACCCAAAACAACTAATCTTTCTTTGTGCTTGTTTGGAGTAGTCTTTATTTTATCCAACTTAATTTTAATTTTGTAGTTAAAATCAAACTTCCCACATTCTAGCTCCCTTTCCAGCCAGTGACATAAAGGTTACGAATATTTTCAAACAATATATCTTTTTCTTCCCCTATGTTGGACTTGTTTAATAGCGCACCATATTCCAAATCCTCCAGTCTACTACATTCTTTAAATTTAACATTGCCTTTAATATCTCTATGTCTTCTTGTCCATTGTTACGGAAACTTAGGTTTTCTATTTTTGGAATCGCCACAAAATGTTGCGGTTCCGTTAGTGTTAAAGCTTGCAAGTGGCTCGTTGGTAGGTAGATAAATAATGTCCAAATCACCACTGTATGGCAACACGCCTTCCCTATTCTTATTTATCTCTATAAATACAGTTTTACAGACACCTTTAACATAGTATACACACCTCCTTTTCTGTCAACACTCCCACAAACTTGTTTACTACAAACGCATACACACAATGCTCTAGATCCTCCCAACGTCGCAGGAAGTAATCTTTTAATTTATTCTCTCTTTCCCTTCTTTCTTTAGCCAACTGTGCATTCCTCTGCAACAGTATTTTCCACATATTCCAATGTCTTCTAATTCCAATTTCCTCTTTTGGAACAACTCTCTAAGAAAGGCTTGGAAAGTGGCTCTATTTCTTTAATAGTGTATGGGTACAGTTTATTGGTCCGGCTTCTTAAAACGTAGGGAGTAAGGTTAGGACTTTCCAAATTGATGTGTTTAGGTATAGTGGAGAAAGGTGTATTTGATGTGCCCCCAGATTTGATGTAACACTTATGCTTTACACTTATGGCATCCTCCTCTATTACCTCTACGTAGTTGGTAAACAGTTAAAGCTAAATGCAGATAGAGCACACTTTATTAACTTTTCCCTTTGATCTTTTGGCAGTTTTAGTTGTACTCCAGTTATCTTCTTCGTATTACTATTACCCCAACATGCATCATTAAACACTAAACAACAACTGTTTTGTAATTGGCAACTTTCACCCACATCTTATGCAGAGGTACAGCATAGAATGGAGCATTTTGAAAGTACCGTTTGTTGTCTTCTATTAGACTTAAACAATCTCTTAAAGGTTCAAACCCCTTACCAAAACCTCTACAATAGATTGTTGCCTCTAACCTTGTTATTCCATTCTCTCTAGCCAGTTGAGAACGTTTCTTTTAGGTTTACAAAGTTTATTATATGGTTTCCTATACTTTTAATTACTCCAGGGCTTGTAATCTGGCATATAAATTTATTATATATTTTTACCCTGCTATTTACACCATGTTAAACAGTCTTTACTAACATTATCTACAATAACATTATGGGGGTCCATTCGCCCCCCTGGTAGCAAAAGTTTTCTGTAAGATATTGGCACATTTCCTCTTTATTAAATATTCCAACCAAATCTAGTGTTATATCGAAATCCATAAGATCTTGCAGTATCTTTGGAAGATCTTCCAACAAATCCTTAATTTTAACATTTGCAAGCTCTATTTTATAGGGAATTGCTATAGGATCATCATACTTTTGTTTAATTTGGTCAATATCTTTCTTTATTATTTGTAACACACCCTCGCTTTGGGAGAATGGTAGTTTGGCCACAACACCATGTCGAGCTAAAGAGAACTTTTTAAATATTCCTCATAAGTAGCTATTAAACGAGCCACATATTTCCTTCTTAACTTTAAATTTATTCCGAACGTCCCCATCACAATCCGTAACATTGGTTATCTTAACTAACATTATGTTATCACAAAACGCATCCGTTATAGATGTTATTTAATTTTGGTTCGCCCTCGCAATAGTTTATATTACCTATGTCTGTAAGAAGGTTATTATTACGCAGATTTTCTAATAAAAACCACATACCAAATCTTTCGTTAGTAGGTTTAATACAATTCCCCAATAAATGGCTAACAGAGCACATTTCTTTTATACAAAAGTAGCGGAAACATGTAAACAGGACAGATTACACTATAGGCATATAGAGGTTGTAAATATATATTGTATATAAACATAGGCGAGCGGTAAGTGTAACATGTAAGTGGACACCCACATGCAAATATGGAATACCCACTATTAATATAATTCCAAATTCGACTAAATAAGTTTATAGTCTCAATATAATTAACATATTAACATTAGTACCCAAATTGTCGAAATTCTATAATTCTATTCTTAGTCCTTGTATTAGGTTTTGTACTATTAAACCCAACACCCCATGCAGTAGAGTAATATATGTATTTAATACAGATACGCACATTCTACAAGACCCATACATCTGTTGTATAAGCAGCAGAATAGACATCTCATTGTGTTGTTGTAAAGTAAAACATAAATGTAAATTGTGCTGGATACAACCGGCCAGATATTAGACAGGAAATGTGTTGGAAGTGTATTGCCAAAGACAAACACCACATAGTGCAGCATGTAATCAATCCATTACTATTTAGACAGCATTGGTACAACATCCGATATATTAGCCAAACCCACAATCAAACTTGGAAAACAAACAGTAAAAGATAAATATTATAGTAACAGAAATAGTAAGAGTATAAGGACATAGTAATATTTAAAGTTTATAAAACAACACAAATGCAGAGACACAATAACACACTCCAACACATTTGGACACAGGCACAGATACTGGTTTACATCCATTTAACACAACTTTACACGTTCTGTCAACTGACACAAAAATAGTTTGTAAATTGTGTAATAAATACATGTAATATAAACAAATTTAACACAATCATAACATTGTCCACATTAACATTGGAAGTTAAAGGGGGGTGTATCGATACACCCCCCTTTAACTTCCAATGTTAATGTGGACAATGTTATGATTGTGTTAAATTTGTTTATATTACATGTATTTATTACACAATTTACAAACTATTTTTGTGTCAGTTGACAGAACGTGTAAAGTTGTGTTAAATGGATGTAAACCAGTATCTGTGCCTGTGTCCAAATGTGTTGGAGTGTGTTATTGTGTCTCTGCATTTGTGTTGTTTTATAAACTTTAAATATTACTATGTCCTTATACTCTTACTATTTCTGTTACTATAATATTTATCTTTTACTGTTTGTTTTCCAAGTTTGATTGTGGGTTTGGCTAATATATCGGATGTTGTACCAATGCTGTCTAAATAGTAATGGATTGATTACATGCTGCACTATGTGGTGTTTGTCTTTGGCAATACACTTCCAACACATTTCCTGTCTAATATCTGGCCGGTTGTATCCAGCACAATTTACATTTATGTTTTACTTTACAACAACACAATGAGATGTCTATTCTGCTGCTTATACAACAGATGTATGGGTCTTGTAGAATGTGCGTATCTGTATTAAATACATATATTACTCTACTGCATGGGGTGTTGGGTTTAATAGTACAAAACCTAATACAAGGACTAAGAATAGAATTATAGAATTTCGACAATTTGGGTACTAATGTTAATATGTTAATTATATTGAGACTATAAACTTATTTAGTCGAATTTGGAATTATATTAATAGTGGGTATTCCATATTTGCATGTGGGTGTCCACTTACATGTTACACTTACCGCTCGCCTATGTTTATATACAATATATATTTACAACCTCTATATGCCTATAGTGTAATCTGTCCTGTTTACATGTTTCCGCTACTTTTGTATAAAAGAAATGTGCTCTGTTAGCCATTTATTGGGGAATTGTATTAAACCTACTAACGAAAGATTTGGTATGTGGTTTTTATTAGAAAATCTGCGTAATAATAACCTTCTTACAGACATAGGTAATATAAACTATTGCGAGGGCGAACCAAAATTAAATAACATCTATAACGGATGCGTTTTGTGATAACATAATGTTAGTTAAGATAACCAATGTTACGGATTGTGATGGGGACGTTCGGAATAAATTTAAAGTTAAGAAGGAAATATGTGGCTCGTTTAATAGCTACTTATGAGGAATATTTAAAAAGTTCTCTTTAGCTCGACATGGTGTTGTGGCCAAACTACCATTCTCCCAAAGCGAGGGTGTGTTACAAATAATAAAGAAAGATATTGACCAAATTAAACAAAAGTATGATGATCCTATAGCAATTCCCTATAAAATAGAGCTTGCAAATGTTAAAATTAAGGATTTGTTGGAAGATCTTCCAAAGATACTGCAAGATCTTATGGATTTCGATATAACACTAGATTTGGTTGGAATATTTAATAAAGAGGAAATGTGCCAATATCTTACAGAAAACTTTTGCTACCAGGGGGGCGAATGGACCCCCATAATGTTATTGTAGATAATGTTAGTAAAGACTGTTTAACATGGTGTAAATAGCAGGGTAAAAATATATAATAAATTTATATGCCAGATTACAAGCCCTGGAGTAATTAAAAGTATAGGAAACCATATAATAAACTTTGTAAACCTAAAAGAAACGTTCTCAACTGGCTAGAGAGAATGGAATAACAAGGTTAGAGGCAACAATCTATTGTAGAGGTTTTGGTAAGGGGTTTGAACCTTTAAGAGATTGTTTAAGTCTAATAGAAGACAACAAACGGTACTTTCAAAATGCTCCATTCTATGCTGTACCTCTGCATAAGATGTGGGTGAAAGTTGCCAATTACAAAACAGTTGTTGTTTAGTGTTTAATGATGCATGTTGGGGTAATAGTAATACGAAGAAGATAACTGGAGTACAACTAAAACTGCCAAAAGATCAAAGGGAAAAGTTAATAAAGTGTGCTCTATCTGCATTTAGCTTTAACTGTTTACCAACTACGTAGAGGTAATAGAGGAGGATGCCATAAGTGTAAAGCATAAGTGTTACATCAAATCTGGGGGCACATCAAATACACCTTTCTCCACTATACCTAAACACATCAATTTGGAAAGTCCTAACCTTACTCCCTACGTTTTAAGAAGCCGGACCAATAAACTGTACCCATACACTATTAAAGAAATAGAGCCACTTTCCAAGCCTTTCTTAGAGAGTTGTTCCAAAAGAGGAAATTGGAATTAGAAGACATTGGAATATGTGGAAAATACTGTTGCAGAGGAATGCACAGTTGGCTAAAGAAAGAAGGGAAAGAGAGAATAAATTAAAAGATTACTTCCTGCGACGTTGGGAGGATCTAGAGCATTGTGTGTATGCGTTTGTAGTAAACAAGTTTGTGGGAGTGTTGGCAGAAAAGGAGGTGTGTATACTATGTTAAAGGTGTCTGTAAAACTGTATTTATAGAGATAAATAAGAATAGGGAAGGCGTGTTGCCATACAGTGGTGATTTGGACATTATTTATCTACCTACCAACGAGCCACTTGCAAGCTTTAACACTAACGGAACCGCAACATTTTGTGGCGATTCCAAAAATAGAAAACCTAAGTTTCCGTAACAATGGACAAGAAGACATAGAGATATTAAAGGCAATGTTAAATTTAAAGAATGTAGTAGACTGGAGGATTTGGAATATGGTGCGCTATTAAACAAGTCCAACATAGGGGAAGAAAAAGATATATTGTTTGAAAATATTCGTAACCTTTATGTCACTGGCTGGAAAGGGAGCTAGAATGTGGGAAGTTTGATTTTAACTACAAAATTAAAATTAAGTTGGATAAAATAAAGACTACTCCAAACAAGCACAAAGAAAGATTAGTTGTTTTGGGTTTTAAAAATTTATTTTTGCATTGGCTTAAAACATATCCAAAGTTTAGGCAGTTCCATAAATATTTTGTGGATTACTTATTATATTACAATGAGAGGTAGTTGAGAGGGTCACAACAATATTGGAAATGTGGCAAATATAACAGCTGGATGTATATAATAAGCTTGTGGCAAATATAATAAGCTTGCATTTATTTTTTTAATCGAACCGTAATATTGAATTTGGAAATGGGGTATTTACTTATGCAATGGCCAGTAATATATTGCAGTCATATTCAAAGTTTGGTTACGACAAAACAGCGCTAAAAGGGAAAAAAATATATGGTAAATTTAGATATAGGGTGATATAACAAGTCGAAATGTAAATAAAGGAGTTGTTGGTAGTAATTTAGAAAATATAGTTTTGTAAAAACACAAATACCAATGTTAGTTTTTAGGTTGCAGCAAAACAAACAACAGTATTATAGGTGGAAATAATATTGTAATTTTAGATATAATAGTTGGGGGCTATAACATATCCAAAAAATAAATCAGACAATAAATGCTTAGGACAATATCCAAAGTGTAGGCAAATCGGACAATAAACAGTCAGTTTTGGGATTATAGCAAAATACTGTATTGTATGGGGGTAGTGGAGCGTGTGGTAGTGTGGTCTTGTTACCTATATAAGAGCTATAACATATCCATAAATAAAGAAGTTTGAAATTGTTAGTATATTTTTTAAATTTGACCATTATAGTTAATTTGTCAAATGTGGATGGTACATATACACTAGCCTAGAATAATGACATAAATTTTAAACAAATCAGACCATAAAGAAGTTGCCGATTGGCGGTATTTTTCCAAAATTTTTTAACATTTAACCGCAATATTTGTAAAATGTGGATGGTGCATATACACTAGCCTACAACAATAACATATCCAAATTTTAAACAAATCGGACAGTAAATAAAGAAGTTGGCAATTGGCAGTATTTTTCAAAAATAATTTTTAATTTGGCTGTAATAGTGAATTTGGGAAATGTAAGTGTAATTTATTAAAACAATTGCCTACGACAATAACATATCCAAGTTTTAAACAAATGGGACAGTAAATAAAGAAGTTGGCAATTGGCAGTATTTTTCAAAAATATTTTTTAATTTGACCGTAATAGTGAATTTGGGATATGTAAGTGGAATTTATTAAAACACTTGCCTAGGTCAATAGCATATCCAAATTTTAAATAAATCAGACAGTAAATAAAGAAGTTGGCAATTGGCAGTATTTTTCAAAAATATTTTTTAATTTGACCGTAATAGTGAATTTGGGATATGTAAGTGAAATTTATTAAAACACTTGCCTAGGTCAATAGCATATCCAAATTTTAAATAAATCAGACAGTAAATAAAGAAGTTGGCAATTGGCAGTATTTTTCAAAAATATTTTTTAATTTGACCGTAATAGTGAATTTGGGATATGTAAGTGAAATTTATTAAAACACTTGCCTAGGACAATAACACATCCAAATTGCAGACAAATCGGACATTTAATAAAGAAGTTGGCAATTGGCAGTATTTTTCAAAAATAATTTTTAATTTGACCGTAATAGTGAATTTGGGATATGTAAGTGGAATTTATTAAACAACTTGCCTAGGACAATAACATATCCAAATTGAAGACAAATCAGACAGTTAATAAAGAAGGTGGCAATTGGCAGTATTTTTCAAAAAATATTTTTTAATTTGACCGTTATAGTGAATTTGGGAAATGTAAGTGAAATTTATTAAAACACTTTCCTAGGACAATAACATATCCAAATTGCAGACAAATCAGACAGTTAATAAAGAAGGTGGCAGTTGGCAGTATTTTTCAAAAAATATTTTTTAATTTGACCGTAATAGTGAATTTGGGATATGTACGTGGAATTTATTAAAACACTTGCCTAGGAAAATAACATATCCAAATTGAAGACAAATCGGACAGTAAATAAAGAAGTTGGCAATTGGCAGTATTTTTCAAAAATATTTTTGACCGTAATAGTGAATTTGGGAAATGTAAGTGAAATTTATTAAAACACTTGCCTAGGACAATAACATATCCAAATTGCAGACAAATCGGACAGTAAACACCAAAGATAGTTTTTTAGCCTGAATTTGAAAATTAATTTTTAAAAATATAGAGGAGGGATGGGGATGGGGACAATATATTTAATATAGGCAAGGGTTGGACGTTAGTATAGGCTAGGGCGCGGGAGCTCTATAGGCGGGAGCTGGCGTCGGTGCAAAAACGGCTCCCCATAAGAATAACATGGGGAAAAAGCGCCGGAAGTGATGTTAAACCATCATTTCACCACTACTTCGAGGCAATCTGGCAATGCATCGTGCAACTTGAGACAGGCGTAAATCATTTTTTTCCTAAAATGGTTGCTCTGTGCTTACTAAAGAGCAGATCATTACGTGGTCAACAATTGTAAGCAGTAGATCAAGAAGAAACAAAAAGGTGTTTATTTTTTATAAAAAACATCAATGATTCCAGAATGTACAATGAAACAATATTTAATATTTTATTTTTCTTTACAGAATTGCAGTCTGTTGAGTCAAAATATGAAACGGATCTTTTTCTGGAGACAGAAAACATATTTGGTATTTGAGCTTTCCCAACCCCATATGGGTATAGCATAAACTAAGAGAGGAAGGACAACACTTATATAGTATACTAATGAATTATAATTTTTAAGTTCTCGATAGATTAGACATTTTTTTAAATCCACCCCTGGTTATTCCAGGTTCCAGGTATTCCTGGTTATGAACATAGTTACCGCACTCCGTAGTCGATAGTAACCAGCTATGATATTGAATTTGAAGATGCTTTTGCCTTGTCAAAGGAGCAATCACTTGTGTGGAAACTAGAGCATTGTTAAGTGCTTTCACTTGATATGAATGTTGTCATATTAAAGGTAAAATGAAATGCTATTTGCTGTTAAAGGCAAAAAATCATGCTATTTGTTTTTAAATGCTTAAAGGCATCAACTGAAATGCTATTTTTGTTATGTGCAACTTCTCTTTAGAAAAAATATATTTATTTTATTTAAAATTGTGTAAGTCAAAAATAATATTTTTATAAGGAACTAGCGTAATCACGAAAAATAAATATAGGAAGTGAAATTGAAATCTAAGAGGAAAATATACGATTGTAAATTTTTGTAGCAATAATAAAAAGTCTATTGTATAAAACGAAAGGTTGTAGACTATTTTTCACTCTAGCTAGGCTGTTGAAATAGTGTTGCTGTTCCGAGCTGAATCCAGTCTCAATTGAAACTGATGGACGTCGTAACCGCCTCGACCTCGGCCGTTTTATACTTCTGGGCTATTTATAAATACCCCCGTCGCAGCAAACCTGCGTACTCAGGGAATTTCCAATGCATTCATATATTTCTGACTCCTACATAAAGCCACTTACCAAGTTTCACAAAAATACAATTATAAATAAGTGATTTATAACATTTTATTTATTCTCTATAAGAATAACATTTGGACTGAGTACGCAGGATTGCTGCAACGAGGAAGATAAGAAATGAGTTTTTATGCAATTACCAAGATAACTGAACCAGGTGAAGCTACATTACCAAGTTTTATTAATTTATGCTCATAAGGGAGATATAACACTTTACATATTCTCCATAAGAATAACATTAGGGCTAAATATGCTGGTTAGCTGCTACGGGGACAGTCAACAAAAATTTATTTTTTGTGCAAAAATCAATATACCAGTACAACATGAAGCCACATACCAAATTTTATCAATATACATTCATTTATAATCAAGATATCAAATTTTAATTATTCTCCATAAGGATAACATTGGACAACGTACTGTATTTAGCACTTTGAATATCTCTGCAACGGTTGGACGTAGAATCACAATTTAAACACCAAAATTATTGTTTTGTGGAGCTGAAGTGATTGGTAAAAGCAAATGTTAAGATTAAAGTAAAATTAACTGAGGAAAAGCCAAAAACCTTTTTCCCATAAGATTAACGTGGGAGATTTTATGAGCAGATTTTTTGGATTTTTTCCGCAACCACTTAACCTAGGTTAATAATTCAAAATACTATATTGTTTGTTTTTTAAAGCTCTATAACATGGTCAGAGCCAAAATTAAGTGTTTTAAAAATTGTAGGGTGAAAAATGCAAAAAAACTGATTTTTGGAAAATTCAAAACCCCCATAAACCCCTTTTCCCATGGTCCGATTTTTCTGGTTTTCGAACTTTGAGCCAAACATTTGAGCCAAATTTCATCGAAATCGGATGTTTTTTACTCAAGTTATCGCATTCACGGACACACATATTTATATACATATAGGTACTATATAAATTTGAACGAATAGTGTTTTTGGCTTCTGAGGACCTCAAAACAAAAAGTTATCATGGTCTCGGGCTTAAGTCTCACCATGAGACCTGCCTACGGTAATAGCTTCTTCCCTACAGGGGAAATTCGCTAAAACAATCTACACATTATAGAACCGATTCAGTTTTTAAGTTCTAGTACCCTAATTTTAAGTATAAACTTCCATTTACAACTTAGGTAAGCCTATGAAAGTATAAAGTTTAAACAAGTTAGTAAAATATATATTAACCCATTGGCGTAAACATACGAGCTGGTCTCGTTCCTTACTTGTAGTTTTATTAATATGTGAATTGGAGTATAAAATTGGTGTTTTTAAATGGATTAATGGCGTATTTTAATTAAAATATTGTTTTCTTTCAGTTTAGAGAGTCGCATTGGCACACACACAGTAGACATAAGTAAAAACTAACCGATCCCGTCAACTTCCAAGCAAGCCTGCCACCGTTTATTTTACTTGGGCCCTCCCACCAACGTTGCCACAGACCGGTTAACTCATTGAGAGTTGCACAACTGGTCAGTTTTGGTCGTGTGCGGGAATCGAACCCACGAACATCGTATCACCACCTGGCCAAGGTGTTTCCACGACGTAGCCAATTCAGCTAACACGACCAAAGGCCTGGCGGCGATATTAAGGTTTTTCAGTCAGTCCGCGCCCCTAGCGGATAGAACCGTAGACGCCCGAGGTCATTAGTTACATATTTTGCTACTAGAGTGCAGCACCAATCAATTCCCGTTATAGGCTAATTAATAGTGTTTTTGGCTAGAATAGTGTTTTTGGCTTCTGAGGACCTCAAAACAAAAAGTTATCATGGTCTCGGGCTTAAGTCTCACCATGAGACCTGCCTACGGTAATAGCTTCTTCCCTACAGGGGAAATTCGCTAAAACAATCTACACATTATAGAAGCGATTCAGTTTTTAAGTTCTAGTACCCTAATTTTAAGTATAAACTTCCATTTACAACTTAGGTAAGCCTATGAAAGTATAAAGTTTAAACAAGTTAGTAAAAGATATATTAATGTTATTGAAATACAGTAAAAATACCTAGTTAAAAAAATTAAAGACAAACTTTTTATTTGATTTAAATAACTAAATTTAAATAGTCCTACACTAATAATTAATTTATATTCACCTTTAACTCGTTTGTGTGTGTGTGTCTCAAATAGTGATATTAGACAAATTAGAAAGAGTCCTATTAGCATTTTTGTTTTGTAGAGTGACTACTTATGTGTATCCACATTGGTTTGCATAATCTGAGAACAGAAAATCCCGATTCTGTCACTTTAATTTTTAATCATGTTGCCAATACTTATATTATATTTATACCATTGAATTCAGCTTAAAAAAACAAACAATTTGGTATTTTGATCATTGCTCTACTTCAATTGGTTACCGAGATATTGAAAGTGCAAACACAGTAGGTTGTCTAATGTTATTCTTAAGGAAAAAAGGAAAATTGTATATCTCGCTTATTTATGAACATAAACTGGCGAAATTTGGTATATGGCTTGATCTGGTTGTGGTTTACTATTCTTTGCACAAAAAATTTTTCGCCTATGGTTCCTGTAGCAGCAAACCTAGGTACTTGGTCCCCATGTTTTTCTTAAGGAAAATACTTAAAATGTTATATATATGGCTTATTTATGAATGTATATGGATGAAACTTGGTATGTGACTTCACTAAGATGAGTTCTATTGATATTTGCATAAAAAAAACATTATATTGTGTTCCTTGTTGCAGCAAACCTGCGTACTAATCCCCAATGTTATTCTTATGGTGAATAATTAACATTTTAAATATCGCTTGTTTGTGAATACATTTCTTATGAATCCTGTTAAGTGTTTTAATGTGTTATGTTATACATTCATTGGAAATTCGCTGAGTATGCAGGTTTACTGCGATGGGGGTATTAATCATCCTACGGAATTCTGTATTCAAAATCAATGATTCTGTGCTTCCCCGTGGAACTACTACGAATCAAGATCAGCTGTTTTTATTTTCATTAGCTCAATCAAAAATGAATGTCCATAAGAAATACATGGGACGATTGTCGGGATCTCTGGCGGAGCCCTAACATCAGACCAGAATGAAAACCTGAAAGTTTTCCTATTTTATGCCTAAAGAATCGGTTTACAAAATTTCAGCTCTCTACCTATATGGGATGGTGGAGAATTAGTTGTGAGTGAGTCAGTCAGCCAGGGATTTATTGCCTTGTAACATACTATAAAGCCCGATATGTAACTCACTCACTCACTCACTCACGTATATGAATTCTAGACCACTTCCAGACGAGCTAGAAACGTGAAATTTAGCATGCAGGTAGGTTGTACCTCGAAACCCCCAGACGAATTTCAAAAAGTTCCAGTTTTCAATTTTAAAACCTTTCATTTTAACATTGGGCTTATGGAGTTTCAAATAAAAACTAAAAAAATAATAACCTTTGGAAACAAATATTCAGTAAACTGTCAAAGCAACTTTCACATGGTAGAATATAAACAAATGATAGGACCAGTGAATAAAAATGCCTTCCAGAGAGGCAATATCCCAAATGAATCAATATAGTATACTATCTAAAAAAAATACTTGAAGGGACATTGAGTTATAATAACAAAACTGGAGCTACCACAAACGGGGGTCTGGGGGCGGAGCCCTCAGCGAGCGAAGCGAGTCTTTATATATAATTCTGTAAGCGAAATTTTTAAGTAAAAATTTTGGGAGTTTGGCAAATCGCCAGATAATGGGAAACATCCTCCATAAGAAAAGCATAGGGATTTAAAAACGTCTGTTTTGTTTACATTAAAACATGTGGTTAAGAGTGTATTTTGTTTACAAACTGACATGTGTTTACTCAGCATGATAAGAGTAAAAAGAAACAGGTGAGGCAGAGTATTTGAGCAAGGTTATGGGCTTTGGCCCCTTCAAGCCACTAGTAGATATAGATTATGTAAGCGAAATATTTAAGTCAAAATTGTGGGAGTTTGGTAATTCGGAAGATGATGGGAGACGGCTCAAATTAAAGGTCTCGATCTGAGGGACTCGGGGAAAATAGCAGTATTTCTTAAAAGCTACCAGAAAACGAGAAATAACGTAAAGCATCTCCCATAAGATTAGCATGGGGATTGAAAAACGTCTGCTTTGTTTACATTAAAACATGTGATTGAGTGTCTACGTTGTTGACGAACTGACACGTGTATTGGAGCAAGGTAAGAGGCAATGACCCCTTCAAGCTACTAGTGTGATAAAAATTGTACTACTACCCTTTTCAGCTGATTCTTCGATATACAAAGTTCATAACTCTAAACTAGTCGTCCATCGCGTGTACTGGTGCGCATGAGTCTGCGATGTTTGCTGATTTGTGAAAATGAGGGCAGTAAATGTGTGTTGAATGCAACGCGCACTAATGCAACGCTTTTTAAAATAAATAATCTAACGAGACTACTACCACTAAATTAGTAGATACTTAAGAAACTGCAATTGAAACAATTTTTTAAAGTGAATGCCATATGGAGTATCCTGAACGTCCAACCACGTTTAGGTTTTAACGAGGTTACAAAAGTTTTTGTTAATTCAAAATAATGAGAAATGACATTTCCTGATATAGCTATTTGTATTTTATTTTGTTACAAATACTCTATGACTAAGATTAGCTCACATGTTAACCAATCCATAAATTGAAAAATGTAACAACAACTATTTTCTTCTTGTTTTTAAAGTACTTTTAATGACATATAACAAAAGCGTAATTGATTTTAAAAGCTTTGAATTTGGTAAGAGATATAACCTGTACAGTGGCAAGTACAAAAGGCACCATCAATAGACAAGGGCGATAGAGAGAGAAATATGTGCTGAAGACGTTATCAGCGCTGAACGAATGTGTGTTATCAGTCGAGCACTTGCTGGCGCTGATGGCTGACTTTAGCAGGGCGAGTATCAGAACGACTGAACTACAGCTGTTCATTCCATGTTAGCCGAAATTGTTGTCTAAAATGTCGTGTAGCTAGTAAAATAGGGCAAATTTAAATGTTGTTTTTTAAAATATTTAACTAATAATAATCTAGTCCGAGTGAATTATTTGATCTGTCTACTTGTTTTGTGACGTGCTACGGAGTATTACCGTCGTTAAATCATCATTTTACCGCACAAAAGAAAACTATATGTATATAAAATCTATAGAAGCGGAATAAAATTCATTATTACAAGTAGGTACCAAATTTCTGTTACATTTTTTGGTAATTTCCTTTTTTCTACACAAGTTGAAAATATGCAAAAGGTAACAAATAAGTAGCTGATCATATAATACCCCCGTCGCAGTAAACCTGCGTACTCAGCGAATTTCCAATGCATGCATATGTTTCTCACTACCACATAAAGCCACTAACAAAGTTTCATAAAAATACATAAATAAATAAGTGATATATAGCATTTGATTTGTTCTCCATAAGAATAACATTAGGCCTGAGTACGCAGGTTTGCTGCAACAAGGAACACAAAATATGTGTTTTTATGCAACTATCTAACTCAACCAGGTGAAGCTACTGGTGAAGCTAAGCTTTATTAATTTATGTTCATAAAATTAATTTTGACTTATTCTCAATAAGAATAACATTAGGGCTGAGTATGCAGGTTTGCTGCTACTGGGATAATCAATAAAATATCAATTGTTTGTGCAAATATCAATATACCAGTATTACGTGAAGCCACCAAGTTTCATCAATATACATTCATAAATAAAGAGATATCAAATTTTATTTATTCTCCATAAGGATAACATTGAACAACGTACTGTGTTTAGCACTTTGAATATCTCTGCAACGGTTGGACTTGGAATCACAATTTAAACACCAAAATGATTGTTTTGCAGAGCTGAATTGATTGGTAAAAGCAAATGTGAAGTTTAAATTAAAACGAACTGAGGAAAAGCCAAAAACCTTTTTCCAATAAGATTTTCTCCGCAACCACTTGACCTAGGTTAATAATTGAAAATACTATATTATTTATTTTCTTAAGCTCTAAAAATGCTCAAAACAAAAATTGAGTGTTTTAAAATTTTTAGGGCGAAAAGTGCAAAAAACTGATTTTTGAAAAATTTTAAACCCCCATAAACCCCCCTTCCCATGGTCCAATTTTTCTGGAACGAATGGTGTTTTTGACATCTGGGGACCTCAAAACAAAAAGTTATCATGGTCTCGGGCTTAAGTCTTACCATGAGACCTACGGTAATAGCTTTTTCCCTATAGGGGAAATTCGCTAAAAGGTCATGATCAAATAAAAGATCATGTCAGATAACAAAATAACCCCGTCGCAGCAAACCTGCATACTCAGCGAATTTCCAATGGATATATAACATAACACATTAAAACACTTAACAGGATTCATAAGAAATGTATTCACAAACAAGCGATATTTAAAATATTAATTATTCTCCATAAGAATAACACTGGGGATGAGTACGCAGGTTTGCTGCAACAAGGCACATAAAATAATGGGTTTTTATGCAAATATCAATAGAACTCATCTTAGTGAAGTCACATACCAAGTTTCATCCATATACATTCATAAATAAATTATATATAACATCTTAAGTATTTTCTATAAGAATAACATGGGGACCAAGTACCTAGGTTTGCTGCTACAGGAACCAAAGGCGAAAAATTGTTTTTTTGTGCAAACAACAATAAACCACAACCAGATCAAGCCATATACCAAATTTCGCCAGTTTATGTTGATAAATAAGCGAGATATACAATTTTTCTTTTTCTCCATAAGGATAACATTAGGCAACGTACTGTGTTTAGCACTTTCTCGGTAATCAATTGACGTAGAGCAATGATCAGAATACCAAATTGTTTGTTTTTTAAGCTGAATTCAATGGTATAAATTAAAATTTGATTTAAATTAAAATTACATGTGAAAATCCCAAAAAAACTCATTTTTGGGGTACAAAACCCCCCAAAAACCCCCCTTCGGATGGTGCGATTCATCTGGTTTTCGAACTCGTTCAAATAAATGGTACTTTACACATTTGTACCAAATTTCATTAAGATCGGACCTTTTTTACGAGAGTTATCGTGCTTACGGACACACACACACACACACACACACACACACACACACACACACACATATATATATATATATATACATATATAAAAATTTGAACGAATGGTGTTTTTGGCATCTGGGGACCTCAAAATGAAAAGTTATCATGGTCTCGAGCGTAAGTCTTACCATGAGACCTACGGTAATAGCTTCTTCCCTATAGGGGAAATTCGCTAAAAAGGTTGCACGTTTTACTGGAGTTGGTCACTTCTGTTTAACAAAACATTATTAAGATAAGCTTATCCAAATAAACATTGTTTCTTTATGTTGACCATTTTAACTAAAGACCAAATAAAAAGCCAATGACAAAATTATAAATTTTAATCCATACTTAAAGGTATATTACCAATTACTTAAGCAAAACAAATAATTTCACTGTTGTGATTCAAGAAAGTTCCGAGCAGCATCAACATCTAGATCAGAAAAGTTGCATTGTTGGATTAGTTTGGCACTTCCTCGTCAGAGAGCATTATCATGCAAATGGCGAGCAACTTCTTGTTTGAACCGAACTTCTGTCACATCAGTTTCCTCGACATGAAATATTTTAATATAAAACTGTGTCATGTTCACAACGGTTTCATTTGAAGTAACTTAGTTGTTTCTAGCCGCCTATTATATATTTTTTTGTTTTATTATCTTTTCCCCTCAAACATCGTACAAATTTTAAATTTACAATACATACAAACTCGTATACGCTTTTAAAAATATTACCTGGGGCCAAACTTTGCTCGGGAAAGGCCAGTCAGTTTGATTAGATGACTTGGAGTAATATTTCACTACTTCCCCCAACTGATAGCTCATTTGACTCTTTTCTGCATTTTTAAGGTCCCTTCGGTTTTATATTTATAGCTCAAAGTCGCTTTGCTTTGTTCGTATATGACCACTCTATATATGCAATCTTCACTCAACAGCTTTAGACACTGATCTCAGGAAATCACATATTAACAATTATTATTTTAAACTCCATAAGCCCAATGTAATTTTTTTTAACTGTTCATTTTTTACATTATTTGATTTTTCCTGGGATGAGACCTGTCTATAACTTATTATTATCCCAGAAATTAGTTATATCCAGCATTTGAAGGAAATCGTTGGTGCCATTTTTGAGATCCGAGTTGCAAGCAAGCACGGACGTATGCAAACCTTACTCATATTAGTGTATAGGATTTGGTTTTAAAGGGAAGAATATTTTCCAATACAGTATTTCATAATATAACAGTTTTATATTGAGATAAGAATCTAACTTGGCTTCGTTTTTCATTCGCTTACTTTGCCTTAATTTAGTTTAAAATCTGATTCTTAAGTTTTAAAACTGATATTGACACTAAAGTTTCAAGGTAAACAAAGTTTCACAATGTTTCTGAATTTGGAATCTGATTTCGTCAGGTGACAAGAATATCTGGACCATAACAAAGTTAGAAGACGGGATCAGATTTCAGATACCGAGACAAGAATATCTAGACCATAACAAAGTTTGAAGACGGGATCAGATTTCAGATACCGGGACAAGAATATCTATACCATAACAAAGTTTGAAGACGGGATCAGATTTCAGATACCGAAACAAGAATATCTAGACCATAACAAAGTTTGAAGACGGGATCAGATTTCAGATACCGAGACAAGAATATCTAGACCATAACAAAGTTTGAAGACGGGATCAGATTTCAGATACCGAGACAAGAATATCTAGACCATAACAAAGTTTGAAGACGGACTCAGATTTCAGATACCCAGACAAGAATATCTAGACCATAACAAAGTTTGAAGACGGGATCAGATTTCAGATATCGAGACAAGAATATCTAGACCATAACAAAGTTTGAAGACGGGATCAGATTTCAGATACCGAAACAAGAATATCTAGACCATAACAAAGTTTGAAGACGGGATCAGAGTTCAGATACCGAGACAAGAATATCTAGACCATAACAAAGTTTGAGGACGGGATCAGATTTCAGATACCGAGACAAGAATATCTAGACCATAAAAAAAGTTTGAAGACGGGATCAGATTTCAGATACCGAAACAAGAATATCTAGACTATAACAAAGTTTGAAGACGGGATCAGATTTCAGATACCAAGACAAGAATATCTAGACCATAACAAAGTTTGAAGACGGGATCAGATTTCAGATACCGAGACAAGAATATCTAGACCATAACAAAGTTTGAAGACGGGATCAGATTTCAGATACCGAGACAAGAATATCTAGACCATAACAAAGTTTGAAGACGGGATCAGATTTCAGATACCGAGACAAGAATATCTAGACCATAACAAAGTTTGAAGACGGGATCAGATTTCAGATACCGAGACAAGAATATCTAGACCATAACAAAGTTTGAAGACGGGATCAGATTTCAGATACCGAGACAAGAATATCTAGACCATAACAAAGTTTGAAGACGGGATCAGATTTCAGATACCGAAACAAGAATATCTAGACTATAACAAAGTTTGAAGACGGGATCAGATTTCAGATACCAAGACAAGAATATCTAGACCATAACAAAGTTTGAAGACGGGATCAGATTTCAGATACCGAGACAAGAATATCTAGACCATAACAAAGTTTGAAGACGGGATCAGATTTCAGATACCGAGACAAGAATATCTAGACCATAACAAAGTTTGAAGACGGGATCAGATTTCAGATACCAAGACAAGAATATCTAGACCATAACAAAGTTTGAAGACGGGATCAGATTTCAGATACCGAGACAAGAATATCTAGACCATAACAAAGTTTGAAGACGGGATCAGATTTCAGATACCGAGACAAGAATATCTAGACCATAACAAAGTTTGAAGACGGGATCAGATTTCAGATACCGAGACAAGAATATCTAGACTATAACAAAGTTTGAAGACGGGATCAGATTTCAGATACCAAGACAAGAATATCTAGACCATAACAAAGTTTGAAGACGGGATCAGATTTCAGATACCGAGACAAGAATATCTAGACCATAACAAAGTTTGAAGACGGGATCAGATTTCAGATACCGAGACAAGAATATCTAGACCATAACAAAGTTTGAAGACGGGATCAGATTTCAGATACCGAGACAAGAATATCTAGACCATAACAAAGTTTGAAGACGGGATCAGATTTCAGATACCGAGACAAGAATATCTAGACCATAACAAAGTTTGAAGACGGGATCAGATTTCAGATACCGAGACAAGAATATCTAGACCATAACAAAGTTTGAAGACGGGATCAGATTTCAGATACCGAGACAAGAATATCTAGACCATAACAAAGTTTGAAGACGGGATCAGATTTCAGATACCGAGACAAGAATATCTAGACCATAACAAAGTTTGAAGACGGGATCAGATTTCAGATACCGAGACAAGAATATCTAGACCATAACAAAGTTTGAAGACGGGATCAGATTTCAGATACCGAGACAAGAATATCTAGACCATAACAAAGTTTGAAGACGGGATCAGATTTCAGATACCGAGACAAGAATATCTAGACCATAACAAAGTTTGAAGACGGGATCAGATTTCAGATACCGAGACAAGAATATCTAGACCATAACAAAGTTTGAAGACGGACTCAGGTTTCAGATACCGAGACAAGAATATCTAGACCATAACAAAGTTTGAAGACGGGATCAGATTTCAGATACCGAGACAAGAATATCTAGACCATAACAAAGTTTGAAGACGGGATCAGATTTCAGATACTGAGACAAGAATATCTAGACCATAACAAAGTTTGAAGACGGGATCAGATTTCAGATACCGAGACAAGAATATCTAGACCATAACAAAGTTTGAAGACGGGATCAGATTTCAGATACCGAGACAAGAATATCTAGACCATAACAAAGTTTGAAGACGGGATCAGATTTCAGATACCGAGACAAGAATATCTAGACCATAACAAAGTTTGAAGACGGGATCAGATTTCAGATACCGAGACAAGAATATCTAGACCATAACAAAGTTTGAAGACGGGATCAGATTTCAGATACCGAGACAAGAATATCTAGACCATAACAAAGTTTGAAGACGGGATCAGATTTCAGATACCGAGACAAGAATATCTAGACCATAACAAAGTTTGAAGACGGGATCAGATTTCAGATACCGAGACAAGAATATCTAGACCATAACAAAGTTTGAAGACGGGATCAGATTTCAGATACCGAAACGTAAGTTTTTTACTAATAAGTTATGAAACTGCTAGAGATCCATGTCGATTAAGATTTCTGATTGATTCTATAAGAACTATAAATGGTATGAGTGGGTATGGTGTACCCATTAATCCGCATTAATTTACATAACCTCACCACCACCAACCATGAGCTTTAAACAAGGAGTTGAAACGTTAATACTGGAAAAGTTGAACAAGACAAAGAAGTTGAACTATTCCTTTAGATTGACTACGTATAAATAAGGCCACCTTAGTAATACAATAGAATAAACAATACTGGTATTATTAATTTTAAGGCAATACGCTGCACTTAAAACGATCGTTAGTTTCACTATAAAATAGACTTCAGTATAAACTAATGTTTCCAATTTAGGTAATTCTTCCCAGCGTCATGCGTCACCAGGATAAACAGCCTTGGTTATTTGATTTTTCCTGGGATGAGACCTGTACATACCTTTACCAGATGAAACGGGCTAACATAACATTGAATAACATGCTAAACATGCGTGCACATTAAAGACCTTAAAACATAAATTTAAAAGATAAAAAGTCCAGTAAAAATGAATTGAATATGCACTTGTGCTGATGTACTGTGTAATGACAATACGAAGTTCATTTCCACTAGCACCAAGTGCTTCTAATCCAAAATCTACCTTTTTAAATCTCAGTTTACAGATTTGCAGCTAGAGAGAGCTGAAAACATTATTTATATATATATATATCACAATAAATCAGTTATATGCTGTTGACTGTCTATTAAATCAATATTAAATACAGTTTTAAAACATAACAACGTAAATAACAAACAACTATTCAAACAATTAAATATTCTAACATTATCGTCAATTTTTATATTACAAGCAGCAAGTTTTGTACATTTGAACCTTGATAAATTTTCCTTCAGAAGACAAATTCATAATTATAACACGAGAAATATCAACCATATAGACTTGCCACATCCAAATTCAACATTCCGACAAAGATGCTCAGACTACATATCAATCAAAATTTACAACAAAATTCCTTCAGAAATAAAATCTTTAAGTAACATAAGACAATTCAAAAATAAATTAAAGCAATACCTTATCGTTAAATGTCCATACAAAATTGAAGATTTTTTAAATGAAAACAACAATGAAAATATAATATAAATTTAAAATCAAAATGTTGTGTTTCAAGATTGGACGAAGATTATTTTGCAAGATTCAGGATTTAAATAATCAAAATTCTATCAGTTATTATTAGCATTACATACTCTGTTAATGTAATTTAGTCTTAACCATAATTTAATTATGGCAATTAAGATACTTACCAATAAAGAAATAAAGAAATAAAGAAATAGTGCCCTAATAACGTAAACAAAATAACAACACCTAACCTAAAGAAAATGTAAGGTTTCAAGATAATGCAAATACGTTCTTGTGGTTGGTTGGTGAACTCTTTAAATTATGGTAAGTAGCTTTATGTTCGTTAAGGTTTTGTAAGACCTTACCAAATCTTACGAATTAACATTACACCTTAACTAACTGCGACATATAGCGACTTTTACTGGCAACCAACTGCAAATAATGTTGTATTATAGCTAAGGAATATTGAAATAAACTTAAACTAAAACTAAAATAAAAACATATATTTTCCGCAAAGGTTTAAAATAGTTTTTAAAATTAAAAAATATGTCAGTGTCGGGACAGAACGGACCTTTGAATTCGAAATCCAGTAATCCAGTTATAAGTGGATAGCTATAGCTATTGCCTCAGATAATTACTCAGATAACCGTTATAGCTGTTTAATCGGGTCTCCCTCATTCTTACGAGGAAGTTGAAACATTTTCGTGACATGGAGTTTTAGATGACAATAATGCTTCCACGGATATTCCAGGAATTGTGACCACACTCTAATATAACTAGCAGGGTAAACGGCCTCAAGACATACAAATGTGTCGCCCGGAGCCCACTAGCCACATTATCTTGTTGACGGCCGAACCAATGAATACATACACAAACACTTGAGAAGAGCAGATCTTATGGGCAAAAATTAGCCAAAATTTTCACCAATTCGATGAAGTCAAACGTGTAGTCACACAAGAAAGACATCAGCTGATCCGTGCACGAACAATGAGAAACTTTAAATGCACCGCTAACGCCATCTTTTGTTTCAGTGCAGAACTTCGTTTGCAGCACTCCAAGTGGAAATAGTGGCTGAATTTCCAACATTAGACCCCGGACCTTCTTAGTAGGTGTGAATTCATAACATAAATAAATTTTTATTTCTCTAAATATACATTTTTCATCTTATCATTTTAATAATACAGATCAATTATTTCTACAGTAAATTAGCTGACATATTTCTACAGTAAATATTACATATTTGCCAAATATTCACTTACAATTTCTGTTCTTAGTATCAAAAATTAAATCGGGGGCGACTAAGTTAATGTCTCCGATAAAATACAGGAGAATAAATCTTGTTGGATGTGAGATAGAATTTTCTCAGCTGAAAAGAAGTAGTTGGTTTTATTTCTTTTATTACTACTGTGTGACCCACCAAATATGGTGCGTGAAGAAAATAATCAAATATATCAACTAACCATAAAATTGTATAAAGAAAAATTCAATCTAAAAGATATTGTAATATTTAGAATACTAATTGGCACACGAGGAACCATACCTAAATTTTCAGATTGCGTTTTCAAAATACTGAAGTTATCAAAATCAAATATTCAAGGCATAGTTACATTTACTTTAAAACACTAGGTTTACATTTTAAGAAATAATTTACTTTTGGTCTCAAAAGCCCACGAAATCAATAGTAGTTTTAAATTATTATACTTTGTTTGAAAGAGACAGTCCCGGCTTATAGAAAAGTGTTACCGAATAACATTTATTTTATTTTTAATAAAACCAAAGCTTTCCTGGTGGTTGGTGGCGGAAATAAGCTAGTGATTCCTTAATCTGGACGACAAATGGATAACTCTACTGTGTTTATTGTGTGTTATAGTAGACTGAGATTGTTACTGTAATCACCCTCTCGGCCACTGTTGTGGCGGGGAAGGTTTAAAAGACAAGCGGGTAAGCTATGAAAAGTTCACATTTTCAATAAGCTATTTTAACGAACTCCAGACTTTTCATCTTAAAAGACACACTAACAGTTATGATTGCGAGACTCAAAACCATTAAAGGTCATATTTGGTTTGAAAGTTAATAATTATAAACTCTAATTATAAGAAACATATTTTGCACTATTTATAATACTGTGTTAATGAAAAGTTGTATAAATTTACAACCATTAGGAGGCTCAATTATTTATTTGTATTTTTACAAAACAAACAACAATGTCCTTTCGCATTGCACCATGACACATGCACTAGAGTTGTAAGAAATTGTCTTTAGAGCGCGTTTTAATTGAAAACGAGTTTGAACGCAACACGCTGACGTGAGGGAGGTAAATTTCCGCAATAAAGACAAAAAAAATCAAATAACGGGTTGGGCAAAAACACTGGTATAATTTTTTAGGAAAATTAAAAATATTTGTTTTTGCTGTTCTGATGCTCCTGGTTCTATTAGTTCAATATTGGGATGGTAATGGTTTTCATTATACATTTAGAAGGAGGTCCCATCAGGATCTAAAGTTGGTATTGGGGTATTAGTAGTAGGGAAAGGGGACTTTTGGGCCAAGTGATTGACAGCTTCCGGTCACGTGACCGGAAGCGCTGAGTCATGAAAGACGTCATCTGAGGCTGAGCCAGTGACGTAGGCGGTTTTGTGACGAAATGAGTAAAAGTTCAAAGTTCAAGGTCACGGTGAAGTTTTTTTAAAAAAATCTACCTCGCACTCGTAAAACGATTGTGATTCGATAGTTAATCGATAATAAATATCGAATGAAAATTATCGAATGAAACAATCGAATGATACGAGTGCGAGGTAGAACAATTACAAATATTACTTTATTTTATTAAC
Organism: Allygus modestus; assembly: GCA_963675035.1. Lineage (NCBI taxonomy): Eukaryota > Metazoa > Arthropoda > Insecta > Hemiptera > Cicadellidae > Allygus > Allygus modestus. Next base: position 469,582,836 of record OY776112.1, read on the forward strand.
AATAATTCATATTACAAATATTACTTTATTTTATTTACAATAATTCATGTTTACAATAGTTCCCCGTTGTTGGTTGTCATCGATGTTGTTGATCCGGACGAGTTGCGGCCATCACTTTGCTTTCTGAAGAAAGACGGTAGATACTTCGTTCCCTGCGCAGAGTCCATGTTGTTTTTTGATGCGTAAAGTTCCAAAGATAAATCGTAACCGGACGCAATAAGAAGTCTTAACTCTTCACTAAACACCTCGAGGTCTTGGTAAGTCGCAAGATGAATAGAGTCATAATGAATACACCTAATTTTAATGGACATTTTAATATAATGTTTTACGTTTGTGAAGAGCACTCGATGTTCACCAGTCGAGAGCCGGAGGTATACTGACTATTCGCTAGCTAGCGTTCTGGTATGAAACGAAATGGTGGGGGTAAAAGTGTGGTGGGGCGGAGAAGATGGCGGACAGCAGATGGCAGGCGGCAGGTGGTGCGAGGCAGATGGTTGCTACTACATTCGCCGCCACAGTAATGCAATCCTTCGGCGTAATTCTTGTATTTTATGTTGTCGGTTCATTTGATACGTTTTACATCTACATATGCAATAGCTGAAACACTTGCACTTACGACAAGCTTTCCCGTCAACTTGATCGCCTGGTATTTTAAAACATTGTAACTCGCAACAATATGTCTTCAAATTGTTATCGAAAAATAAATTTTCATAGGTGGCACCGACATGTTAGCTGCAGCGTGTGTTAGACAAGACTGAGACTAACTTCACTGCTCCCTCTCTTTTATACCTCTTCATAAGTTAACCCTGAATGAAAGTTCAAGGTCATCCATTTGAAATTTAAAAAAAGCAACACAGCAGTATATAAAATAATATACTGCTGTGTTGCTGTTTTATTTCTTTTTTTTTTTTATTTTCTTTATTAAACAAACATCTTACAATACAATAAGCTTAAGTCTAACATTGATGACTAGAAATACAAACAGAAAAATACAAACAAAGACATTATGTACAAGGATGCGTGATGTGCAGAGTGAGTTCCGTCGAGTTGTTGCCGCTTACACCGTGTGATACCAAATACAACGTCCCCGGTTGAATATCTCGCAAATCTTCATTTTGTAGCAGTTGAACAAATCGTTTTGGAAGAAATACTTGAAACTTCGGCTCATCTCCTGGAGTGAAAGGTCCTTCGCTCAATGAAACTAGAATTGCTTCTCCATGTGTGGTTTCCACTTTCTTGATGTTATGAATAATGTAGTGTTTTTGTTCTTTTAATTCTGAACACTTTTTAGTTAGCAGAAGGTCGGATTTTGAATGAGTGTTGAATTGATCAACCAGTGTTTGTAGAAACTGTTGTGATGCCATCTTCGTCAGTGGTGGTTGTGGTGTCTTCTGTGATGTTGCCTCTTCGGAGTCTCGAATAATACTCGTGCTGGAGCGGTGCTGTCTCCTCGTATTTATAGGCCCCGCTACCCCCACCACATTTCTGTTCTCCGCTACCCCCACCACATTCCTGCGTTTGTTTCAAGTAAGCAGCCAAACGATACGCGTTGTACAATGCACAGTTTGTTTGGCCGTGTTTAAGATCTTTTGCAGCGACACAAATATTACCGAGATTAATGTTAAAGTCCTTACTGATAGTTATATCGAAAACATCACCGTGCGTGTACTTTTGTATCCAGTTCTTTTTTTCTAATCCTCTTGTGTATATATGTGAATATTGTTTGCAAAAGTTAAACATAATACTGTGCAGATTACTGTAGCTTATAAATCCTTCATACCAATGTATGTGATGAAAGTAGTTTGTTATCCATTTGTTTGTACTTTTTGCTTTGGTGTTAAGTTTGTTAAAAGAAAAAGGAGCATCAAACGTGAATGGGTAGGCTACAAATGTAAGCAAGTCTAAAATTACTAATTCCTTGATAATAAACCTATCATCATTATTTCGAAATGCTTGAAATTCTATTACACAAGGCTTTACACTCACTTCTTCATCCCCTCCGCTCATCATGGCACCTAGCGATCAACTAAACTGTTTTCCACACCACGGTAGGTTAAATACCAGGCCGTACAGTTGCAGGCGCGTTGGTGTATATTTAACGTGGGCACCGTCCCCAATAGGCCTACCCCACGTGTGTTCTTCTTTACTAAGTCAAACTTTAGTCTTTTTTAACTTCTTCTTCTTGTGTTTCGTTTTCTTCTTCTTCTTGTTTCTCCGTTTCTTCTTCCTGTGTTGTTTCTTCTGTAGCTTCTGTAGCGATTTCTACAAGTGGTTCAAAACCCTTTAACTTTCTCCACATGCAAACTTCATGAGGTATTCTATTAAAAATAGATGTATCCACAGGTCCGTACACGATGGTGCTATCAGGTTGTTTTTCCAAAGTATCGACCAAATATTCTTTAATAATAGCGCTTGCAAATACCAACTGTCTCATGTACCTTGTAATAGGTTCTGTTGCGTAGTTTAAAACGTAGAATTCTTCACGTGACAGTAGAATCTTATTTTCATGTTGAGTCAAGTCTCTAATTCGCACTTGTAGTTGTCCACGATGTTTAACAATATCGATTTCATTGTCACAATCCAAAAGTCGAATATGTGTTTTCCTTCCACACAAACTGTTAGTTAAATAACATTCTATTAAATGTACATGTTTCAAAAATGACTCCCAAGCATTTTGCGAAAATAAAACCTTTTTTGTTCCATGGTGTAGTATTACTGTAGGGGAATAATCCAATGACTTCATCAATCCAACTGATACACTTTTACTGATGCATGCTGAGATGGGGTAAAAGATTCGCAAAAAAACTTCAGTTAAAATGTGAGGAGGAATATTTTCTTCAACTTTCTTCTTCCTCTTTGGTACTACCTTTGATGGGTCTGCATTACTTTCCTCCTCTCTATCTCTTTTACCAAACTTTAAAAATGCAGTTATTTCCTTGATGATTTCTTCTTCACTAGTATTATCACGTTCCAATAACGGTGCTACCTCTGCATCACCTTGTACAACAGATGGAGAACTCATTTTGTAGAAGATGTTGCCCATGCGACGATAGACGATCAACTGAAGACCTGCATTGTTGCTCCGCTATTTATAGGTTAGCGACAGTGGCGGTGCCGGTGGTGGTACAACGTTTTACAATACCGTCTTTACGATACCAGTCAACGGTGTGTATGTAACAATTTTATCGTGCAAAATTAAACAATACGCAGATGTATTTGCAGGTACGTTTTCTTGAAATTCCATTTCTATTTTTATATCAACACTAGACGATTTTACAGATTCGTTTTGTTTGGAGCAATCAATTACAACAATCGGAGCTTTCGATTCAAACTGTACGGGAGATAGTAGAGGTGTGTTTGTTTTGCCGTAATATGAATTTTGGAACCTAGCGTACATATCGTATAAAACACTGTACCTTCTTTTATCAAAAGAGATATTAAAGTTGTCGTAGGGAAAGAATTGTGAATTCAGGAACACTTTACAGTTTGTTAATTTACAATGGTCAAATTCACCAGCATTTTCAGTTAATATACTTTTTTTCTTTGTTTGTAATCCAAAGATTACATATCTCGCTTTTTCCAAATGAGTAGAAGTTTTTACAGTCCATGTATGCCGTTGTGTTGAAGGTAAAACGGGGTATTCATGAAACTCCCAGCTTCTGAATGGCATTACAATGTCTCGATCTGATTTTAACTTTCTTAATAATGTAATCCTGTGTTCATCATTTAGTCGCACATGTGGTACTCTCCAAACAATCTTGTCTAATGTTAGTTTCCAGTCTAAATTGGCTTCAGTTGTTCCAGCAGATGCTTTAATAATATCATTATCGTTTGATGACCTTAATAAAACTAGTTCTTGTTTTACATTTATTATTATTCTTCTGTAATCTTCAGCAAATCCTAAAAGTAATCTTAAAGGTACGTAAAAATCAAAGTTTCCCGAAGCGTCAGGAGTAATTATACTTTTGTCTGGTGCAACCCATCCTGCAACAGCTAACAGATTCTTCTCATTTGGTGTTAAAGACGCTAATCCTTTTAATGTACTGGAAATTCCAACCTTTTTTGTTGAATCGACTGTAACTCCTGAAATTTCATATCTAATCTCGTCAAACAAAAATGCCATAGGATTATTTATGAACGGAACAGTGGTTCCAACAGTACCGTCAGCTTTTGTTACTTTTCCTTCAATATATAAATAACTTTCGCATGGAAGAGTATAAATGTCTTGTTGTTGTATAGGAATCCTAATTTCATCGTTATTGTTTAATTTGGACGAAGCGTAAGGGTTGTGCGTGTGATATTCCTTTTCCCATAAGGTCTCGTCGAATGTTGGGCCCTGCGCTATATCCAGTATATCCATTGTTAATGACCTTTAATCCAATTTCTTCTAGAAAACGAATGTTGTCACTTGTTAATCCTTCTATAGCTGATGAGCTACTGACCTCTTTGCTGGTTGGCTCTCTCTTTTTAAATGATAACCCCATTATCTAAGCGGATGATTTTATATGTATTCTTACAGTAATAGCTTCTCCTCGAAAGTCAATAAGGTTTCCGTCTTGATCCACTATGTTCAGCACGATGTCTGAAATGAAACTGGTGTTTAACGGTAGGTACACAAGGTTTTGAGGCTTTTCTACTATCTTGAAACCCGGTGCGACTGATGGGTAGAATGTGAGTAATATATGCCGATTTTCTCCATCTCTGTAGGATCCTTGTATAATGTTACATGTAATGTCTATGCTGTTTACTTTGATGATCGTCACAGTTCTATTCCCAGAATGAGTTGTATTAGGTTCTAATACCTTTGTTTCCTTAGAAAACCCCAATAAACTACCAATTGAACGTTCTTGGCCAAAATCAATATAATACTTAGAAGTAATTTCGGCTTTCATTGTATTGTTATTGCCTTTTATCGTTATATTTTCTTTTCCCATATGTTTTTATATAATTTCATTTATATTATCAATTTCATAAGCTCCTGTTGGTAAACTGAATTCTTCCAAAGCTGAATATTTTCCTTTATTATCTTTTGTCTTGTAATAATGTATTTTGTTATTAATTCCTTCACTAACGTTTGGAATAGAGTTATATGTTGTTAAATCCAATAATGCGGCTTCCCATAGTCTTCCTTTTTGCAAACGTAGCGCTGGAAACAGAATACTGCGCAAAGTACATGAGTTACCGGTTAATGACACTGTATACGAAGACATCTTAAAGTTGACTAACACTTTTAGCTAAAAAGTCTAAACATAAATGACCGCAAATGGATGTATCATCAGGTTGTTTTCTTGTATAATTGTAAAAAACATTTTCTGCCGCACGAAAGTATTGTTGAAGTTCTTTCGGTGGTGGAAGGTTTCCAAAACTGTCGAAATAATAAATCGTTTCACCAAGTTTCTTGTAACACACCCAATGAGTGCCTAATCCTTCACTATTATCCAAATTTACTATACCAGTCTCATTTTTCCACATTTTAACCGGTAATTCATCTTTCATAAATACTCCTCTAAAAAATGGGATTTTCAAACAAGAAGCATATGTAATCAGTTCTTCATTGGTTAATTCTTTGTTTTTAATTATTAATTGCTCTTTCTTATTTAATACACACGATACGGTCTTAGGTATAGTCCTCCTCCCTTTTTTATCATTGACCATATTGTTGGTTTCTTTTTACCTTTACCACTAGTAGATCGACGTTTTCTTCTGATATTACCTCCTTGTTTCTTAGCGGGTATTTTCCCACGCCTTCTTCTCTTTCCTCCTCCAAACGTAGTTTTTGCTTTCATTGCTGCTGTTACTGCTAAAGACGCTGCTTTTTCACCAATACTCGCGTCACTAGATTTTACTCTTTGCCAAGCTTTCTCAGAAAGTGCTCTATCTGCTATTGATCTATTTTTTGTATCACCAAATTTGGAATACGCTATATCGTGCTGTTTACAGGCCTGATCAAGCTTATTTATTCCAGGATCTCCTCTAGCAAGCCGTTTCTCTAATTTGGTTCCAGGACCACAATATTGATATCCTCCAGGTAAATGTAATTCCACAGGTAATAAATCAATCGCCTTGTTAACTATAGCTCCAACCGGTTTACTTAATAGAGAAAATGCTGTTGATGCTATTCCCCTTCCTCTCTGTAATCTCTCTCGATTATGACTGATGCGTTTAGCCCTCGGCATGACTATTTATAGCCAAACTTACAATCAGTAGGTGCACTCTATAAATGTTTTACAATGAATGTAATATTAGTCTTGGCTTCTTGTATTATATATACTGTTTAAAATCCATTTATTATATAGAAATGGATTAATTAATTAAATGTAGACATAATAAATAAAAGTAGTAAAAATAGAAATAAGGTGTAATTGAAGATGTTTCAAATGTTTCTCCGCTGGTGATGGTATCGTTGTTTTCGGTAAAATGAATAAAATCTAAATAGTTGTCATGTTCCCTTAGAAACTTGCCACTTAATCGTTGGTAATTAAATAACACATTCCAGTCTAGTTTATCTTTAAAATTGTCAATGTAATTTTCAGAGAGATTTTGATATTTACTTATTACTTCCCAACAGTTATTAAAATTTGATGTCATCTCTACAAGGAAGTCTTCTGAAAACTGTTGTCTTTGTAAAATATGAATCCAGTTAACTCTGTGAAAATAAATTCTTAACATAGTCATTGTGAAGAGGTAGTGTATGGAAAGTTGTTCCCAATCCATATATCTATCAAACCGTTGAACAAAACCATCTGTCAGCACTCCTTGGGGAAATCTCGCCTCTTGAGATATTAAACTCCACGCAGTAATATTGGATTCCATCATCCTCTCTGTATTATCTCTCGAATATGACTGATGCTTTATCCCTTATCATGGGTATTTAAATTCTTTTTTCTCTTATATAATCTTCATCGTTTTCTGTTGGTTCATTAATCACATTCACTTTATCCCCCTTTCCTAATGTCTTGACTTTAGAAGGCTCAGACGGTTTATCTAATTGATTAGGTTTTTCTGGATTGTGTATCTTTTTCCAGTCTAAATAATTGTGGCTGTCAACATCTGAAGCTACAGCTCTTCCTGAAGCCCGATGGATATAATTAAATAAAGCTGCACCAAACCTTTCCATATGTTTTTCATATTCTGTAGTCCATTTCTTGTGTACTATATCAAATATTTTCTTATTTACAGCGTCTCCATCCTGCTCACAATCACCTACATTTGACAATTTTAATTTTTTTACATCATAGCTTGTATCAGTTTCATTCTTTTTGTAAATCGTTAACAATTTTAAAGTCGCTAAATTTACTGCTTCACCATCATAAATGGGATGTTTTATATTGCTTAACCTTTTACCGGAAAATCCCCAATGGTCTTCGTGTACAATCGGGGTTCTTTTATCCATATATTGTACCGTAACCGCATCAGAAGACAAAAGCGGATCACCAACATTTTGAATTACTTTTCCTTCAAAATTATAATTACCATCAGGTGTTAACGGAAACCCAGCTCTTTTTTCACTATATCCAGATTTTACTCCAAACTCGGAATACCGTCCAAACTTGTCCACACTCATGATGTAACTGAATTGCTATCGTTTAGGTTCTTACTATATATATATATATATATATATACGTCTACTGAACAATTATTTCTCGTTTTCGCAGTTCATCAACCAAAGCTACCCATTCGTTTTCTAAACCAGTGTGCCCGGCTTCCATAGCTTCATGTAATAACCTCATTCGATCAACTAACTTATTTATATCGTTGTAATATATTATATTGGTTTTATACAAATTTTTTAATAATCCCCTTCCAGATGTAGTAGGATCAGTTGTTTTTCTTTTTTTATGCAAAACATTTAATTCAGCAGAATATAAAGCTCTTCTTTTAATTGGAGCTTTATTTGATTTAGAGGGGAAAAGACTAGATATAATGTTTGTGTATTTTATTGACCTGTTTCTATGAATAGGTAGGTCTTTGGAATATTTTTTTCTATGTGCATTTGTATACTCTAGTATATTTTTAAACAATTGTAAATCCTTTTTAGTATATTTACCAGGATTATTTTTAAAGATGAGTTCAAACAAACCTGTTGTACCTTTATATTTCTTATCACCAATAACTATATCATCATTTTCGTTTATATCTAACTTTCTATCTCCAATCATTAATCCTTTATCCTCTATTCTAGCTCCATATGTATGATAATTTCGATTAGCATGTGTGCCATGTAACATTTTTAATGTATATTTTCTTCCAAGTGTTCCTTTAAACATAATATCTGTGCCTAATTTGCTTAAGTTGGATGGGTTGATATCCTCTTCTTCTGCTCTTGTATCTTCCGCACTTGTATCTTCTGTACTTGTATCTCCTGCAATGTTCTTTTCCCTTAAATCTCCTATATCTCCGCTTTCTTCATACTCGTCGCTTTCTTCAGATGTTTGTAACTGGTCAGAACTTTCATCATTCTGAAATTCTTCTTCATATTTGGAAATTGGTAGCATTTTGTCTCCTTCGAAGCGAATTGAAGGTTTTTCCATATTTTGTGCTAATCGCTTTAAAGGTTCAGTAACAGGTTTGAATGTTGTTTCTAAAAATTGCTCTCTTTCATTTATACCTGATTTTAAAGCTCGGTTTTTTGTCTAATAGAATCACTAAGTGATTTTATTTCCTTTAATAGCTTTTCCTGGTTAACCATCTTCACACCTTGACGACTTGTACAGTAATACCGCTAATCAGTGTATTAAAACGAATTTATCAAAACCTATTCTATAACGACCATCTTTTATAGCTTGATCTTTCATAATAACCAAAAATCCATACTTTTCCGCCCATGCTTTTCCGCAAAGCTCTTTAAACTTTTCAAATGGCATATCCGCATTCACATGATCGTTATATATATGTTTTAGGTTAGTATCATCTTGTTTGAATACAATTAGAATATTTGCATTATCTCTGATAAGTTGTTTTGGGATTTTGCTATAAGTTTGTCCTATATATATGCTGTCGATGTTATTATGTCTTCCCATGGCAAAGTAGTTTCTAATAGTATCCTGATTTTCACAAGATACATCGTCAAATATAAATACAGAATACGGTTTCGCTTCGTTTGGTTGCATAATGCTATCACTAGCGTTAAATTTGTAAAAATTAACATCAGACACATCAGATAGGATTTTATCCAGCAATTGATACTTTGGTTGATGTAGAGACTTTGAAAAAATATATAGGTTACTAAACCTTAATCCCTGCGGATTAGTGATCAAATTAAAGACAACATTGGTCTTTCCACAGTTTGAGGGGCCACTTACTATACATCGAACAGTGTTTGGAAGTAAACTACCGTGTTTACCATTGTTGATTTTAACGTTATCCACAGTTAAATCATCTATGTTATAATATTGAATCGATCTTTATGGTGAATAATCTCCATCCTGCTCAAAGGTTAACGATGAAATGAGTTGCTTGTATTAAACCAAGTCCTTTATAGGTATCCATGAATCCTCAGTTTTGTTAAACCCTAACCACCGCACTTTAACTGCGTCCTTTTTTCTTTGTAACACTTTTTCAACAAGATATACATCACCTACTGTTGACTTTAACATTTCATGTCCATAAAATGCACCTTGCAACAAATCTCCTTTGTTATCTTTTAGGATATACGTTTCAGGTACAGTCGGTTGCACTTTATACACTGTAAAAACTTCATTCGTCCAATTGGGAAGGTATTTTTTGGTAAACACTCCCTTATATTTACTAATCCGTACTTTATCACTTACATTAAATTTTCTTGGCTGCATTTTTTCTACTTTAGGCTTTGTATTTTTCCTTATGCGTTTTAATACATCTTTTGCATTTCTTCTATTTACTTTGTTAGGTTTCATACCAATAGTTCTATGAAACCTGTTGTTATAATCATTTATTAATTGTGGTAAAACATCATACCATACGTAAGAACCTCTTTTTGAAAATTGTTTATACAGTGCTCCTTTTAAGGTTCTATTAAATCTTTCTACAATAGCAGCTTTTTTCTCTGAATTTGTAGAATAATGATTTATTTTATATTTATTCATTAACTGTGCAAAGTTTGTATTAAAGTATTCTGTTCCATCATCAGTTTGTAAATGTTTAATTTTGTTTTTATCTCTTTTTATGGCTATTTCCATGGCTTCTGTTACGCTTTTACCAGTCTTGTCCTTTAGAGGCAAAGCGTCTGCAACTTTTGTAAAACAATTAATAATTGTGAGTATATATTTAAATCCTTTGTTTATTCTGCTATGCGGTCGCATTTCAATTAGATCCGCTTGATATAAATCATTTATCCCTTTTATAACAGTATTTCTTCTTGGAAACTTTATTCTTGCAGGTTTGTGTAGTTCATTAATAATCTTCTCCTTCAGGTCTGACATGATGGTTTCACGAAGGCAGCTGATATGGTATTAAATATTCTTTGGTATAAATCTGCTTATATATACATATAGTTCAAGGTCATTCAAAACTTGTGTAAAAAAAGGGGAAACACAGCTTAACATTGCTGTGTTTCCCCTTTTTTTACGGAAAGGAAAAGGATCAAGGATCTAGGACGATGAAAAGGTTACTCGTCAATAGGGTTGAGGGAGTAGTGGCCGAATGGCAATGTGTTGATTTTGTCTGGAAGGGTTTGTCTTTTGTCGTCATTACAGGATAGCGCCTTTTTAACTTCAGTCACGCTGTACAGCTGATGGTTAAAACTTCTGATGGTGTTGAATTTAGCTGTAATGATGTTATCTTCAAATAAGCATTGCTTGTAGTGTTCAAAATGCACTTTCTTTTTTAAATATAAACTCTTTACACCTTTAGCTTTCTTAATATAGCTATTCTTCTTTTCTTCTTCTTTTTTATTATAGAGTTTCAAAGAATATAGTTTAGACATCAGTGCAACAATCTCTTCAAGCAGAACACCATTAGCCTCATCCTTGAATTTGCCTAGTACTTTTTTGTGTCTGTCATTGTCGTAGTTTGGATGATCTTTTGGATAATCGGAGAAATCAAAATCGTTCTTGTAAATAAATGTACGTAAATCTTTATACATGTCCAATGTTACTATGCGATATATAAAAGCGTCAGTGTTCATATATGTAATAGATATATTTTCTCTTCCGTAGAACGCCACCATTTTGTTGTAGTGAAAATCGTACATGTGTGTTTTTGAGATGTCCAAGATTGACATGCCTATATACAAAGGACGATCCATCTTCACACTCGTCTTCTTCATGGACACTGCTACAAGTTTTTCATTAATAATTATAGATGTTCCAAAATTTGGCTGCTGTACTAGTTTCTGTAATTTTTTTGCGTCGGTAACAAGTTTAACATTTTTGTGTCTTCTTTTGTTTTCCAATGTTTTTCCAAATATCGCATTATTCATTAATTTAAAAAAATCTTTTTGAAAGTCTGATGTAGCTGCTGCTCTTCTGATGGTATTTGAATCAATGTAGGGTTTCAACCAGCATGATTGAGAAAATTCCAAAACTCTATTAATTTTTGTTAGACGTAGTCCTAATTCGATAGCTTGTTGAACCACCCAAAAGTGAGCCACGTAGCGTTGTTTATTATTTAATGTCATCATTAATTTGGGGTGTTTTCCAATTGGTGAAATTTCTGTTTTAGCAAGAAGTGGAAGGTCATAATGAAGATCATGTAAATTTTCTGGGTATTCAAAATCGCAATCCAAAATATATCCAGTGTCACCATGTTTCGGAATTTGTAAAATATCGCCAATAGAGTCGGGATTAATCCATTTAAAGTTATCAAAAGGAAGTGGGTTTGACATTGCCCAACCGTACAGGTTATTTGCATCGAAATATCCTAAATAGGTTGACGGTTTGGTTTCATCATAATCGGGTAGGTATTTGTTGTTGGCTTTGACATGTCTGGTAACACTTTGGGTCAATCCGCCTCTTACTCCAGCTTCAACCATTAAAACCATGTCAATGTCTGTTAAAATTTGGAGTTTGCATTTTGTTTCTTTTAACATGGCTTGCCAAGCTAATCCTGGTGAAGTATACGAATGTAGAGGGTCCAAACCGTAGGCAGCAAAACAAGTGTTTCGGAATTCTTCCATTACATCACAAAGAAGAGTTACATCTAGTTTGACATAAAAGTCCGAGTAATCTCCTAAGGTCTTCATATCTAACTCGTTCCATACTCGACGTGCGTGTTGATAGTCCTCAAGTGATATTTCCGAATCATTAAGTTTGTTTTTGAAGTGTTCTGGTGGAGGTAGTGATGTTTCATCAAATCTATGCAGTCCATCGATGTAATCATAGGGGAAGACTCCTTTTCGAAGAACCAAATCCATTTTACTATTGGGTACACTTTTGCTTGTTTCTATCAAATCTGTTCTTCTTAGATTTTCAGATAATTTCATGAGGCTTGAAGGCATAAATCTAAATGAATCAACAAACCTTAATTTAATTTTACCCACCTTTTTTGAAAAGCTTATAAATTTTTCCATTGTAGTAGCCAAAACGTCTATTGCTCCATTATCTCTTCCTAGTTCGGGGATTATGAAGTGCGAATCATAACCACTCAGATTGTGCAGAACTACGGGGATGAAATATGGTAGTTTGTAGTTCAAGTTGCAAGCGTTACAGGCTGCACCTCTATACGCTCCCGTAAGATGATCGTGGCCACGAACTTTAACGTTATCCAGTGTAAAGGTGTTATTACACAAATAACACGTTGTTGTTGAATAATAATGTTGAAGCTCTTCTTCTTCCATAGGTGACATGGGTACCTTTGTTCCATACAGTTCTTCTACCTTTGCAGCTATTTCATACAGATCATCGACAAAGTATTTGGCTGCTTCTTCACCGCGATAAATCTTTGGAGAAGATGATAGTCCATATTTTTGAAGATGGTCTTCAGTCAACGTGGATTTAATTAGTATGCAATAACTGTTTGGTGAATGAAGTTGGTATTTGCTTCTTCTTGTAACGTCCTCTTCTTGTTGTTCAAGTGGATGTAAAGAAGACTCGAAATCAGCGTAAACAGCAACAGGTACACGGTATTGTTGTATTATTTTGTCAAATTTTATCTGCGCTCTGCTGGAATGTGGCAATTTAATTCTAACCTCATAGTTTCCATTACATAACCTTTGATGTTCTACTAACCATTCTGAACCTCCCCTTCTTAATGGTTTGCCTACATGACAAAAACATCTTTTACAAATGGTTTTCTCTCCGTGTTTTTTTGATATTTGTTTAGATACAAGAGCTGCAAAGTTTTTTATGTAGACATAGTGGGATATGTCCCCTTTAGTGATCAATAGCAAATCCGTATGATCTCTGCGCTCAATAGGTGTTATGCGCAAGGGGTACGCATTGTTTGACGAATCTAAGCCGAAAATGTTGACAGAAGCTGAAGGATTTTGCTTTTCAAATTTTGATATATCAGTAATTGCAACAGGGTAATTCATTCCCTGGAAATTATACTTATGTTGTATTTCTTCATATTTTTGACTTGGTCTTTCAGGATGGTTTTTTACATATTTAGCCAACATAACGTATTTAAAACATTCATTATTTTCATTTTGCACATTAATACAGGATAAGGTATTTCTAATCTTTGTTGGTAAAGGGATATAGCTACTGCCACGAATTCCATAACCGTGTTTGTGCACTCTTAAGTCTAGCCCTGTGATGCTTAACAAACTCCATCCAGATCCTCTTCCTTCGTGTTCTTGTATTTTTGTCATTAGCTCTTCAAAACATTCAGATACGATTGAATCAATATCTGAGGAAGACATAATAGTTCGGTTTTTTGTTAAGAAACCTCTCGGTGAAGTTTCATTCTGAATGTTTGTAAATAAACCATCTAGTAATAGGCCAAATTTGATAAAATTTAATCTTTTTAATTCATTTTGCAGAGTTTTACTCACCAATCCTTTTGCGTTATTTAAAAATTCTTCAAGTTGTAATTTTGCATTGTCAATTTTAAAGTGGGTTACTACATTACCCGGAAGTGCTCGGGCATGTAGTTCTACATTTACTGCTGTTGATGCTGAAGGACGGTGAAGTGTAGACAGAGCATGCGTAGAACTCGATGCAGCTGATGATGTTGAAGGACGATGAAGTGTAGACAGAGCAGGCGTAGAAGTCGATGCAGCTGATGATGTTGAAGGACGGTGAAGTGTAGACAGAGCAGAGGTAGAAGTCGATGTTGATGGTGCATATTGAATTACAGTTGGTCTGGAATGTTGGTGTTGAGCTAACATTTGATCTATTTCTTTCAATTCTTCTTCTTCATATTTTTCATCTTGGTTGTTGTTATGTTTTAGTTCATTATGAATCATTAAAAGAAATTCATCCTTAAATGAAGACTTGCAAATATCGCAGCGATGCATAATGTAGGTGCGATCTCCGCAAGGGTCAAAGCAATAATGAAAAACACTGCAAATACCCCTCTATTTATACCCTAGCAAAAGTGGTGGGGGTACGTATTACGTTAAGTTTACTATTTTTTGCATTTTATATTTACTATTGTAGCTGAAGGGTACAAAGTTCTGTATTTAGGTCAAGGTCATTGAACATATTTGCCAAAACGGGGAATAGAGCAGTAAATGATTTCATATCAAACCATAAACTGATCTATTCCCCGCTCTGTATTTAACTAAGACAATTTTCTCCAACAGGAACATTTGATAGATTTTAAACTCGGATGTGAAGTCGGATTGTACACATTGCATCTCGATCAACTAAAAATTTCATAAAACAATAGGGATCTTCAGTTGTAGATTCATCTTTAACATATTCGATGGTCAACATTGCCGAACGAAGATCTTGTGGAATTACGTCGACTTTTATGAGTCGCCTTTCGAGTTCAAACCGTTTTGTTATTGATGTAAGTTTTATCACATCATCGATATCGATGAGGGGAAAGCTGTAGCAAACGGAGTTTCCTGGTGGGTTCATCATGCCGATATGATAAATATACACTGTTGCATCGTCTTTAAATAGACGTTCCCCCACCATTAAATGTATAAGTTACCCCACTTTTTCAATCTTGTAAATGGGTCAAGGTCATACAACGATATTACCAAAACGGGGAATAGAGCAGTAAGTGATTCTCACTATAACCACAAACTGAGCTATTCCCCGCTTTGTATTTAAAGTAAACTATTTGAAGACAACAAAGACTTATTCAGATTCTTCCGATGATGATGAGCTCATATCACTAAATAAGCGACGACGAACACAAAAGTTCCCTGTGACTGGATCTAGAACTACATCATCGATATTAATACTGCTTGGAGGGGTTTCACTATCAACAAGGTCCATTTCCTCCAAGCAAAGCAACTGATGATGAAATTCCGGTTCATTATCATCTACATCGTCGTCGTCAGTCAACAGCTCCAACAGCTCCATCTCTCCAAGATATGGTTCACTGCTATCAAACTCACTCAGTAGTTCAAGATCACTAAATAGTTCACCTTCCATCTCTGAATCGTCTTCGTCTTCATCTTCGTTTAAATTTAATGGAATATTTTGAATTAATTCCAGTATAGTCTTCTTAGAAGGGAAAATGTTATCTCTGGGCGACATGATTCCAAGTAGCAGACTGATTTACCACTAATACGAAACCACCTTTTATACCTGATTTCGGTGGTGGTGGGGGTAAGTGTTGAAAGTGCAAGTGGTAGGGAAAAGTGATAGGGAAGAGGTATTATTGTAACACAAATGATTAAGTCCTGTAAGTGGGTCAAGGTCACCTTATCCTATTACCAAAACGGGGAATAGAGCAGTAAGAGATTCTTATTCAAACTTCAAAACTGATCTATTCCCCGTTCTGTATTCCCCCCCTTTGGCCTTTTATTTAGTTTATGAGGTTGTGTAATAAAGGCACAGTGTGTAACCTTCTCGTAATAATTGGTCAATTTTTTTCTTCAAAGGGATTGGTTTTACATCTATTTTTACTTCTTCTGTTCCACGAATACCCAATCCTTTGACCTGAACATGTTGGTACTCCGTTAACAGTTTGTAAACACGCTGGATAAAAGTATCCGCTTTAGCAGTAGAGTCAATATAGTGGAGGTATACCATGGTAGGTGCTCTCTTGATGCAATTCAGAACCAAAGTGATAATTGTCTCTGTAACATCGGGCTTATATAACCATCGTTTTTTTTTTTTTTTTTTTTTTTTGCTTTAGTTACAGGTTTGAAACAATATAAAATTTTATGTTAATGTTCCATCCATTATCGACTAACCTTACCATATTGCCAAAGATTTTATATAACTTTCTACTATAGTTTGTTTCAAATGCTTCATTTTCACTACTATAAACTTCACCTGTTGGTCTCCACATGTACAATTGACAACTAACCTCTATATCAAGATACCGTAGCAGTAATCTCCTTACAGCAAGCAACTGATCAATGTTTTCGACCCGTCTGCTAACTATTATAGTTGCTGCAGAGATAGGAGTGGATGCACTCATTTTCAGCAGAGTACTAATTTTTACAAACGATGGAGAACCTCCTTTATACTTAGTTTAGGTGGTGGTGGGGGTTAGGAAAAGATATTGTTGTTGTAAGAAATAAGAAGATCTTTCATTATTTTTTATCAAACGAATATTTTCTAAGTCCCAAGGTCATTTACACCAGTTGCCAGAACGGGGAATAGAGCAGTAAGTGGTTCTTACTTTGACCGCAAACTGATCTATTCCCCGTTCTGTATTCTTCTGTTCAGTATTTCCAAACCATCTTTAGTCAGTTGAAACAAATTGATCAATTTCGAATGTTACAATTTCATTAAGAATTTTTTCTATTGCAACATCACCATCATCAAGAAAAACTTCTTTAAGAGTTGAGTTGGAGATTGGTTGATCAGGCAGTTGAGGCGAAGTCAATGGTTTTTCCAACTCCATTTGTAAAGTTTTAATGTATTTTGTCGCGTGTTGTATAATTGATAATCTTGACATTTTTGGACTAGCAAATGGTAATTTTGATTGTAGTATCTTGTATGCTTTATTTACTTTTAGCACTCTTTTCTGCTCTCGAACATTTCTAGGCTCTCTATGTTAGTTGGATGATCCAGCTTGACTGTCCATAGCTGACTAATTACTAAGTTCTGGAGCGGCCGCTTAAATACCCCGCTTACCTATACCATTAGAGTGGGGGTAGGTAGTAGAGTGGGGGGTAGGTAGTAGAGTGGGGGTAGGTAGTAGAGAAGGAAAGTTTTATTTAACAGTTTTATTTTTCTATCCTATCCGCAGATTTTCTAAGTCTGTGAGTGGGTCAAGGTCGTCTGAACATATTGCCAAAACGGGGAATAGAGCAGTAAGAGGTTCTCACTTTGACCTCAAACTGATCTATTCCCCGCTTTGTATTTCAAAGGACTTTAGTTTTAAGATAGTTACTCGTCCTGATCTTCATCCATAAGGAAGATTTGTTTGTAAGCTGAAGGTTCTTCAGCGAAAAAATGTTGGTCCGCTAACTCATCCTCTTTAAGAAAAACGGATTCAAAAGGTGGAGGGTTGTGTAAACCTTCTTTGTGAATTGAGGACGGTTCTTGAAGCTGCGATTGTAGGTTTGCAATGTATTTTATTGTCTTTTGTATAGTGGTTAATTTAGAATCATACGGATTGGAGGATGGTAATATGCTTCTTAATACTTTATAACGGTCAGCGATCTTTGTTCTCATTTTCCGAGAACTAGCATTGTTTCTCTCGGTTTTGAGAGATCTCGAGTTTAAGTTTGGCGAAGTATTACTAGTCTCTGGAAAAATATTGGATAGAATCATAGCCTGGACAAGTATCGATGGGGCAGCAGAAGATGAAACAGTGATGTGCTCCATGGTGTCTGAGGTGGGCGAATACAAGCAGCAGACTAATTTTACCATCGATAAGGTGTCTCTTTTATACCCAATGGAAGTGGGGGGGGAATATATGTTGAAAAACAACATATATTTCAATGTTGTTTTTTACCAAACGAAAATTGTCTAAGTCCCAAGGTCATCTAAACAAGTTGCCAAAACGGGGAATAGAGCAGTAAGTGGTTCTCACTTGGACCGCAAACTGATCTATTCCCCGCTCTGTATTTTAAAGTAAACAATAACTCTTCTCACTATTGAGCAGCCTTTGTTCTTTGAAGCTCAAGTTCTAAGTCTGCAACCAGGCGAAAGTCTGCATCATGCTCCTCCCATTGTTCAGGAGAACGCGGTTGACCACACCACTTAGTAAAGGCGTACCTCATCGCCTCATTATACTCCTCCAGGATAACATGATAGGGTCTTGGTTGTTGCGTTGTAGACTGCATCGATGATGTAGTTTGTTGCGGTTGAGACTGAGCACCATTCTCTGCAACCTTATTAATCTTATAAACCTCAGTCATTTCAGCAGCCTCAGCAATCGCGTACAACTCCTCTTCGCTAATTTGCTTTCCCCATGTGTTGCTGTTGACGCTCATGACGATACAACTAATAGTTATATTCCGAATCGCTTGCTTAAATACCCGCTTACCCCCTCCCTTCTTCACTGTTGAATAATATCTTTAGTATAATATTTCTCCTTTTTCCTTTTACGTTTATCTTTGTCTTAGTGTAAAATATCTAAGTCCGTTATCTAGGTCAAGGTCGTTGTAACATTGTAAAAAAAGTGTGGACAACCTATTTACACTCTGCAGCATATGCTACAAATTGTAAATAGGTTGTCCACACTTTTTTTTAATTTGGAAAAACTTTATTTAATTTGGAAAGAATGTTTTTTTTTTTTTTTTTTTTACAATTTTCTCCACACAGTGGTTCCTGAATCGCCTCGGATTAGATAGTGCTTTTTCGTAGGGTTTTTGGGATGACGCATGCCTTTAGGTAATCTTAAAATGTAAAGGCGGTCTCCACATTTTAACATGACCTTCAGGAATCCCATTATTTTTACAAAGACGTATTGTTTGTTTTTAGCTAGCCTATTAATCCGAGTCTTAGCTGGTTTCACTGTCGGATGTGGTGAAGAAGGAGAAGCGGTATTTTTTAAATGAAGATTGCACAGTTCTTCATTTAAAGTACACTGTTTTGCACAGCGTTCGCCTTTCTTTGCACCTTTTTTGAAGACATAATTACATAGTTGTGCAGGACGTATGCACCTCCTATGCAATGACTTTAATTGATTAAATTTCTCTGAAGGAGATTGAATATTTGTGCAAATTACTGAAGGTCTGGTTGAACTAGTGGAAGGTGGAATTTCCATTGGGGGTCTTGTAAATATTTTAGAGCTTGAGGTGGAGCTTGATCTCGAGGTGGAGCTTGATCTTGAGGTGGATGATAAGGAGGAGCTCGAAGAAGTCCTTGATCTCGAGGTAGATGATGAGGAGGAGCAGGAGCTCGACGAAGGCCTTGATCTCGAGGTGGATGACGAGGAAAAGCTCGACGAAGACCTTGATCTCGAGGATGATGGTGAAGGAGAAGTTGGACGTGAGCGAGATGTTGAACGATCCATGATGGGTGGTGAAGTTGACTTTTCAGGGATGATCAGGGCCATTAAAAGAGCCTGACGAAGAATTGAACCAGCAGCCAAAGTCGAGGGTGATGCAGAAGTCGAGGGTGATGCAGAAGTCGAGGGTGATGCAGAAGTCGAGGGTGATGCAGAAGTCGAGGGTGATGCAGAAGTCGGCAGTGATAACGGGTGTGACTCCATAGTTCTGAGTGTGAGCAAGCACAAGCAGCAGAATGATCTTACCAGTGATGGGAAGCCTCTTTTATACCCAATATAAGTGGAAGGGGGGGGATGGAGATAGGCTATGGTTTAAAATATTAATCTTTCTATATGTGACCAGACAAAAGTTTATAAGTCCTGTCAGTGGGTCAAGGTCATCTGAACTTGTTGCCAAAGCGGGGAATAGAGCACAAATTGGTGCTCTATTCCCCGCTCTGTATTAGGGGACAGGTAATTACAACCAATGATTTTAATAACGAAAAATAAAGAAAAAAACCCCTAAAAAAGAAAAATCACAACAGTTTCTCAGGCTAAGAAAGGTAATGTCAACCGGTTTACATGGCCGTATTGACAAGTCCGGTTTTCAGGGCCGAACCTTATTGTCAGGGGGTTAGGAAAAGGATGAGAAACAAATTACATTACTTTGAAACAAACTGGTCAGTTAGAGTTAAAGTTAATTTTACAAAGAACAATCAGTATCACTGAAACCCAGTCGGACGTATATCAGCGAACGGGCGTCAGGATACTGCGGTCAGTTTAACAAAGGTCACAACAGCAACACTGAAACCCAGTCGGACGTAGATCAGCGAACGGGCGTCAGGCTACTGCGAACCAGTGTTTTGACCAAGGTAGTTTACAAAGACCGACATTTAAATTACTTTGATAACAAACCCCACGGATATAAAGACTTTACCCAGGGATAAGGATGTGTAAGGAAGGTACATATTTCATCATTAAATAAAACACTTGAAACCAACACCAACATTCATTAAACTAACTACATTAATTAGCAGCAATCTACAAGCGATAATCTAACAAACAAACTACCATGCTTAACAAACTACCATGCACATGCAAAGGCGCGGATCTCTTAATTGCGCGTCGGGCCCAACGCACACTTAAAAGACCTACACTGCAGCAGAATGCAACCCGGACGGACCTAGATCACGAACGGGCGGCAGCCTACTGCGAAGAGACTGCGGACTGCTCCCGCTTATAAAGGCGGCGGTCAGTGGTGGGAGGTGACTCCGCCCCGTGACGTCGGGGGGGGATGGTGATAGGCTATGGTTTAAAATATTAATCTTTCTATATGTGACCAGACAAAAGTTTATAAGTCCTGTCAGTGGGTCAAAGTCATCTGAACTTGTTGCCAAAGCGGGGAATAGAGCACAAATTGGTGCTCTATTCCCCGCTCTGTATTAGGGGACAGGTAATTACAACCAATGATTTTAATAACGAAAAATAAAGAAAAAAACCCCTAAAAAAGAAAAATCACAACAGTTTCTCAGGCTAAGAAAGGTAATGTCAACCGGTTTACATGGCCGTATTGACAAGTCCGGTTTTCAGGGCCGAACCTTATTGTCAGGGGGTTAGGAAAAGGATGAGAAACAAATTACATTACTTTGAAACAAACTGGTCAGTTAGAGTTAAAGTTAATTTTACAAAGAACAATCAGTATCACTGAAACCCAGTCGGACGTATATCAGCGAACGGGCGTCAGGATACTGCGGTCAGTTTAACAAAGGTCACAACAGCAACACTGAAACCCAGTCGGACGTAGATCAGCGAACGGGCGTCAGGCTACTGCGAACCAGTGTTTTGACCAAGGTAGTTTACAAAGACCGACATTTAAATTACTTTGATAACAAACCCCACGGATATAAAGACTTTACCCAGGGATAAGGATGTGTAAGGAAGGTACATATTTCATCATTAAATAAAACACTTGAAACCAACACCAACATTCATTAAACTAACTACATTAATTAGCAGCAATCTACAAGCGATAATCTAACAAACAAACTACCATGCTTAACAAACTACCATGCACATGCAAAGGCGCGGATCTCTTAATTGCGCGTCGGGCCCAACGCACACTTAAAAGACCTACGCTGCAGCAGAATGCAACCCGGACGGACGTAGATCACGAACGGGCGGCAGCCTACTGCGAAGAGACTGCGGACTGCTCCCGCTTATAAAGGCGGCGGTCAGTGGTGGGAGGTGACTCCGCCCCGTGACGTCGGGGGGGGGGGATGGTGATAGGCTATGGTTTAAAATATTAATCTTTCTATATGTGACCAGACAAAAGTTTATAAGTCCTGTCAGTGGGTCAAAGTCATCTGAACTTGTTGCCAAAGCGGGGAATAGAGCACAAATTGGTGCTCTATTCCCCGCTCTGTATTAGGGGACAGGTAATTACAACCAATGATTTTAATAACGAAAAATAAAGAAAAAAACCCCTAAAAAAGAAAAATCACAACAGTTTCTCAGGCTAAGAAAGGTAATGTCAACCGGTTTACATGGCCGTATTGACAAGTCCGGTTTTCAGGGCCGAACCTTATTGTCAGGGGGTTAGGAAAAGGATGAGAAACAAATTACATTACTTTGAAACAAACTGGTCAGTTAGAGTTAAAGTTAATTTTACAAAGAACAATCAGTATCACTGAAACCCAGTCGGACGTATATCAGCGAACGGGCGTCAGGATACTGCGGTCAGTTTAACAAAGGTCACAACAGCAACACTGAAACCCAGTCGGACGTAGATCAGCGAACGGGCGTCAGGCTACTGCGAACCAGTGTTTTGACCAAGGTAGTTTACAAAGACCGACATTTAAATTACTTTGATAAAAAACCCCACGGATATAAAGACTTTTCCCAGGGATAAGGATGTGTAAGGAAGGTACATATTTCATCATTAAATAAAACACTTGAAACCAACACCAACATTCATTAAACTAACTACATTAATTAGCAGCAATCTACAAGCGATAATCTAACAAACAAACTACCATGCTTAACAAACTACCATGCACATGCAAAGGCGCGGATCTCTTAATTGCGCGTCGGGCCCAACGCACACTTAAAAGACCTACGCTGCAGCAGAATGCAACCCGGACGGACGTAGATCACGAACGGGCGGCAGCCTACTGCGAAGAGACTGCGGACTGCTCCCGCTTATAAAGGCGGCGGTCAGTGGTGGGAGGTGACTCCGCCCCGTGACGTCGGGGGGGGGCACCTTGAACATGACCCAAATCGGTGGGGGGGATGTGTCGTCATGAAGGGAAGGGGAACCGGATGTAGACCGGTTCTTAGCTTTCTACCCGTATATGGAAATGTCAAGGTTACACTTGGCGAGCCGCTTTGCTCCGCCGTCTGCAACCTCATTCCAGCTTTGTCTCTCGAACTGGAACTACGTGCCGATCAGCAGCGCTACGATGACTTCCCCTGTGAGCCTCGAGAAACTGCGACGTCTGAAGGAGTCCCTGAAGGAGACGGTTGAGAGAAGAAGTGGTTTTAAGAGACCAACTTCTTTCAAGGCCACAATAAGAAGAAATTTTAAGAACCATCCGCTCTACTTCAACCAACATCCGTCATCTGAGCATCGACCTTCGACTTCGACTACAAGTCAGCCTCGGCCTTCAACTCCACCTCTCACCGTGGATGAGGTGATGGAGCGGACGAGGGTGTTGAAGGAAGAAGAATTAGTCACTCCTCTAAACTTCACATCACTTAAATTTAGAAAGCTAAAAACAAATATCGAATATAAGTTTGTGGCAAGGCTCAGCGGAAACAGCTATATTTTGCAACATGAAGATTTTCACTTCAAGGTCCAACTGCCTCATTCCCTGCCGCAACCGCCTAGAATCCCATCCGAAAAGGAACTGTTTTTCGTCAGACAAGAGGGCAAGGCGCATTGGCTAATTAAATAAATTGACACATCCCTTGTCCATTTCCTCCACCTCGACTAACCGCAACTCCTTCAGGACTCCTCTTCATGGCACCAAAAACGGTCCTTTTCAGGACCACCCTAAGCATTTCAAGTTAGGGACTTGGCCTGTACATAGGCAGGAGACTGTTAGTCTTATGTTTGTGTGCAGCCCACTTTGTAAAAATTTCTAAGTCCCAAGGTCCTTGACCTTGACCATGACCTTGAACATGACCAAAAAAAGGGGGGGGGTTATAAAGTTTGTGCAAAGTATGTCATGTGGGTACTCAAATTACGCGGATTGATCAGACGAACAAGTTGGTGCAAACAGAATTCAGATCCGACCAAGGGTATAGCGGTAATAGCTAAAAACAACTATTTAGAGGGTCTAACCTAAATAAATTCTTTATTTACGGTTTAAAATATATTAAGTGGGTACTCAAATTACGCGGATTGATCAGACGAACAAGTTGGTGCAAACAGAACTTAGATCCGACAAAGGGTATAGCAGCAACAGCGAAAAAACAACTATTTTCAAGGACAAACCTAAATAACTTCTTTGTTTTGGTTCAAAGTATAACATGTGGGTACTTCAATTAAGCGGCTTGACAAGCCAAACCAGAAGGTGCAATCTAAATGTAAATCTAACCAACAGTATAGCATCCGTAGCGTAAAAACGATGGTTTGAAGGACAAGGTAACGTTGTGGTGGGGGTTAGGTGTCTATCATACACGATAACGCTACATCATTATTCTTCCAGCTCTTGACGGATGAACATCTACCTAGAGGGACTGAAAAATGTCGCAGTTTTACAGGAACATGAGGAAGGTGACCTTCAGTAGTCCCCTTGACACTACTTTCTACTTCCCTGACAATGAAGACAGAAGGTCTACACTTTTAGTGGACAATGAGAGGTTTCGTCGAAGAATAATCGAGGTTGAAACACTTTTAACCAGTTGTTTGCTACGCAAAAAGAACCATATGAATACATGCACCGGTTTAGATCATAGTAGCTGTTATACTTATACAGCGTTGAAGCGCAAACATTATTGAAGTTTTTAGTTACGGAGGTAAGGTCTTGTCAGTCTAAGAGCTAAACCCTAACTAACACATGTAAACGAGTTATTGTGCGATGTAAAACTTGGTGGGGAGACTGGTGTAGTGGGGGGACTGGTGTAGTGGGGGACTACCATCTGCCGCACACTTGCCACCTGCCGCCTGCCACCTGCCGCCACCCATCTGCCGTCCACCATCTGCTTCGTTCTACTACACATTTACCCCCACCATTTTGTTTGATACCAAAACGCTAGCTAGCGAATAGTCAGTACACCTCCGGCTCTCGACCGGTGAACATCGAGCTCTCCGAGACGCTCTTCACAAACTAACAATATCATTTCACTCAAGATCTGATGGATGTTTCTATTTCATTGCCGTCACGTATTATTTCCACCTGACAGCAATGAAATGCAAACACCTAACAGAACAGATAGGTGTCGAAGTATCTACCGTCTTTCATCAGAAAGCAAAGTGATGGCCGCAACTCGTCCGGATCAACAACATCGATGACAACCAACAACGGGGAACTATTGTAAACATGAATTATTGTAAATAAAATAAAGTAATATTTGTAATATGAATTATTGTTAATAAAATAAAGTAATATTTGTAATTGTTCTACCTCGCACTCGTATCATTCGATTGTTTCATTCGATAATTTTCATTCGATATTTATTATCGATTAACTATCGAATCACAATCGTTTTACGAGTGCGAGGTAGATTTTTTTAAAAAAACTTCACCGTGACCTTGAACTTTGAACTTTTACTCATTTCGTCACAAAACCGCCTACGTCACTGGCTCAGCCTCAGATGACGTCTTTCATGACTCAGCGCTTCCGGTCACGTGACCGGAAGCTGTCAATCACTTGGCCCAAAAGTCCCCTTTCCCTACTACTGGTATTAAGGACGATAGAACTACATGGAGATATGTCTTTTCCAATGTAAAATCTCCATGAGACATCGTACTGGGTTTAGTAAATTTACATTTCATTCGATAACTTCGTAAATATTTATGCTAGAATAATGAAAGAGAGCTTACAGTTTTAGAACTTTTAGTCTTATTATTTAACTTGCATTAGGTTTAAATTCGAGGCTATTCTGACCCTTTTTGGGCCCAAAAACCCAAAATTTAAAAAATTAAAATTTCCAATAAACGGGGTTAGAGCTTTCCGATTGTTTTACCCAACGAACTTGTCCAACTGATTATAGACAGAAACATCCTCACCAAATTTGAAGTGTATCGGGCATACAATGTGACCGTTATACAGTACCCTTGTTAACGATCCCCAAAACGTGTTCAGGCGGTCACGTTATGAAGTATATGGTAGTCTTAGGCTTAAGTTTCCTCGTGATAATTGTTAACCTTAACATAGGAAATTCGCTAAAAAGCGAAATTTAATCCGATTTTATTTAAATTTAAATTCAATATAAATTTAATGTAGTAATTTTGTTCTTTTTGAAAGAGAGGGAGAGAAAGTGAGAGTGACAGGACCCACTAGACAATAAACTAACTGTTTTAGTTATTCGTGATGGTTAGCATAGTACAAATGTTATTATTTTATTTTATACAATTTTTTATACAATTATTTTTCGACTTTCGACCTTTAGGCAATTACTAGTCCATAATAATTGATGTAGGACTCGATCGCGTTTTTAAACAATTAAACAAAACTGCTTGTTGTTTAGAACTAAGCTAGTCGTTGGATGCTCTCTACACATGAGGTTTCTACTCACTCCACGCAACATCTACGTCGGTAAACACTTACGCTTGTTTACCATGCTTCAGTGTTTGCCAAGTTGTTCAGGCAGGGAGGATTCTAGCTTGCTTTGTTGACTTGGTTATTGCCATGTACTTGCAGAATCTCCTAATAGATTGGCTTGCTTCGATCGGGCACCTGATCTCAATAACCTAATGTCAATATTGGAGAGATTTTTTGGTAAACTGAGGTTCTGCTGAGTTTTTTTACAGCATCGGTGTTAGAGCAAAGGCGTTAGAAATATTGTTCTCTCATAACTTTAAAACGCTTGAATCAGATTTTGGAGACATGTAAAACAGTAACAAATACATTAGACCCAAATATATGTTTTTTATACTTTCTCTAACTGTCGTATCTTTATTTGTTGCGTTTTATCCTGGAAAAAATCAAGAAAAAGATCTGGTGACAGTTTTACTGCAGGTTTTGAAACGTCTGTATTGTTAAAAGTCTCTAAACCATTTTTCATTTCATGCGTGTTACAAATTCGATAATCCGTGGTAATAAATTGAAAGGTATTATCGTGATCATAAACTGAAACTTATTAGCATGCTGTTATCATTCTTAAAATTCGAATTAATACCATGGAATGTACCTGCAGGATCTCTTAGTAGATTGGATACATCAGTTGGACATGTTGTTGTTAGTTAACAAAGTGATTTTAACTAACCCAATGTAGATGTTGAGAGGTTGTTGGTGAGCTGAGTTTCAGATAAGTTATTTGGGTCGGCCGAGTTGGAAATTTATCAATACACAAAAACCCAAAACCATACAACACTCAAACAGCTGTTTTTGGTGCTATGAAGTTTAAACAATGGTTTAACTAACTGGAACCACCTTTCATAGGCCTTTCATAAAATTACTTCTCCCCATCGAGAACGAGTTTAACTTTCAAAAATACAATTCGACGTAAAACCAAGCTTAGTATGACAAATTATAGAAAGTGGCTCCGATTTTTATTGCTGTTCGGTCACGTAAGACTACTGTACCTCATCAAGTAAATATTATATCAAAATTTGCATTACAGTTACAACACACACGTTTAAACTAGTGTAGGTTGTTTTAAAGGATTGCCGCAACTGAGAAGTAATGGGAAATTATAACAGGTAATGTGAATGGATGCGGGAAAGTCATATTTTCTAATATTTCACAACATATATTACACGGAAGTTCGTCTTTAATGAACCAAGGCACTGGCATTACTGAGGTTTGTGCAGATTGAAAGTTGAGAGTGAGTTTAAGTGTGGAATGGATAAACGTCAAAATGGCTGCGCTGACGGATCTAAAATGTTTCATACCTTTTCTCGCACAGTTAAAGAAATTGAAAACAATCTGTCGGTATTTTTGTCGGCAGTGAGAGGCCGCTAAAGTGATGAGGGTGAGTTGTGAATCTTCTCGAGGTATTACTCAAAACCCGCGGAAGGCCAGACTGGTAACCAAAAGTTTACGAGTACTGTAGTATTTTTGTAATCTTTATTATCTGAATAAATGTTGTGTTGGAAACTAGGACTGTATTGAGTAGCTTTTATTGTTGTGTTGGAAACTAAGACGTGTATTGAGTAGCTTTTATTGTTGATTGTGAAAGAAAGCCCCTCGGTATTACTAGTGAATTTCCTTTGGAAAGAGAACTATTAGCTTGACCCGCACGGTGAAACGTAAGCCCGGGACCACCATAGAAGGTCCTAACGTGATCCCCTGAACACGTTTTGGGGGTTCGTTCAAAATGTTATATATATATGTGTTTGCACTCTAGCGGTCGCATTTTTTGTCCGATTTACTTCAAATTTGGTAGGGGCATTCCTTTCTGTAATCAGTTGGACAAGTTCGTTGGGCAAACAATCAGAAAACTCTAAACCTCTTTTTTGGGGATTAATCTTTCAAATTTCGACTTTTTGGGCCCAAAAAGGGTCAGAAAAGCCCCGTATGTAAAATTAATGCATGTAAAAAGATGGGAATTAGTAAGGCGAAAGTTTTAAGCCATCTCTCGTCATTCTAGCATACATATTTACCGAGTTATTAAAAACAATGTGTTTCGAATAAACACAGTACGTTGTCTTATGGGGGTTTTACACTAGTATTCTTTGTTAGAGTACTTTTATCATCCCCAGCAACCTCATGCCTACTTTCAATCCTGCCTGGACCTTCTCCTAACATTATAATGCGCAAAATTGTATTCCCAGCTTTGCAGGTAAATTAAACCAGGAGCATCAGAACAGCCAAAAAATCACTGTTTTCAGATTTCAATAAAAATTGGAATAAATGAATGTTTTTACACTGATTTTGAGTTTTAAAAGTTTTTGTGTGAAAATTCACTTCCCTCACGTCAGCGTGCTGCGTGCGATCTCGTTTAACTTTTATACAAGGTGTATGCAATAGTGAAGTATCCACCTTACTTCCTACATGTGTATAATATTCATACATCCAGCTGCTGGTGAAGATTGATATCAATCAATTCAAAACAAATTAAATTAAAAACTTTTTTATTCTTTCACATTAATACAGGATATTTTACAATTGTTTACAATAGAATACACTCATGGGGGATGAGGCAAGCCTTATGTGGGTGGAGGGTTGAGTCTCTCAGTTGTGACCTTTATGCCACTTTTGGTTTCTCCTTTCCACCGGAAAACAAACGTTCAATAGCCGCTCCCTCACAAAATTACTTTTGTGTCAATTAAAACTTGCCATTTACTTAAAATAATACATGTATTCCAAAATTACTTATATAATATCATTAAGACTATTTAACTGTACTAGTGGCTTCAAGGGGCCATAGCCTAACCTTCCCAAATACTCTGCATATTTGATTTGTAAAATAAAACAGCATAAGTAGGAACACATGCCAGAACGTAAATAAGTAAACACTTAATCACATGTTGTAATGTAATCAAAGTATACGTTTTTAAATCCCCATCCTGCGATTTTCCGAACTCCCACAATTTTGACTTAACAATTTCGCTTACAGAATTGTGTATAAAGATATTACATTTTGTTCATATCCTTACGCAAAGAATCAGAGCATGTCTCGTCGATAAAGCTTGAGGAGATGACACATGATAAAGTACTATGTTTCAAGATGTAAGGAAGCTCGTCAATGTAAAGAATAAATACTTGCTATTAGCATACGTTTTAACGGGACGTTAGCCAAGTGAGTGAGGATAAAGCGGGTACTCTGGGGCCGATGAGAGCATTTCCAGCTTTATAAATCTCAAACCTCAATGAACAAAGGTGTTCAACTTAATTCACCATTAAATTGCCTCTTTAACTTTTACGATCGGCCTGAGAGTGACAAATTGATATTAACTTCCGATAAACCCTTTTGCCTTAAGTACACTTCCCTAAGTTAAAAACAATCTGTATTTACTGTTACATTTTATTCTTAGCGAGGCAATTATATAAATAAGGTTGTAAGATATAAGTTAAATTAAGGCCACAAATGAAATATAAAACAAACATTTAAAGTAGAAAGGTTTTGCTAACGTTTTCAAAAGCAAATGAAATAAACTATTGCCACCATATTGTATTATACCAACATTTTTTACAAAATGCTATACTTTAATGAAATACTAGTATACGCTGGGTTCCTGTTTCCTTCATAAACTACTGAGATGATGATTTACTAAAATAATAAAGACAATTAAAAAAATCATAAGATCCTCATTTCGCACTAATCAGTTGACTTTCTCTTATTAATTTTTCATAAACACTTAGTTTTTAGTGTTATGAAGTACTTTGCAAAAAATATAATTATAATTATATAATACAATAGTAATTATTTGAAGTTTCAAAGTTGAAAATAACCTCTAACAAGTTATACACGTCTATAACAAACGGAAACAATATGATTTAAAGGTTTTGTAATGAATTTAATAGATAGCCCTGTTTTTTTTCAAATTGATGTTATAATTCTTTCTGAAGTTAATTTAATGAACGTTGTGGTTCATAAATTAGCTAAAATAATTTTCATAACAGATTGGTCTGCAATTCTTCTAAACCTAAAATACACTATAAGGTATCGTTTCCCTCATAACTTGCGTATTTTATTTGCATTCGTTTTATACCCAGGTACATATAAGGAAATACTTTTTGCTCGAAACAGAGCATATTTTAACCCTGGACTAATATCGCCTTAAGTCTGTCCCTCACTACTTGCGAATATACCCGAATATTCGGCCGAATACTGAATTTTCGTCGTGTCCACGAATAGTCTGGGAACTTCACAAAAACCGATTACCGAATTAGTATATTTTTGTAAGCAGGGACGAATGTTTCGTGAACTTTCGGAGTAGAATAGAAATTAATTTAATGGTTCGTTTAATAACTGTTGATACTAACAAAATACAGAACAATATAAAGCTCTCGTATCGTGTTAAAAAAGGCAAGCCTCACTGGAGGATATTTTCGTAAACAAATCATCTGTTCAAAGACTAGTAAATGCAAATGCAATTTAAACTTTACTTGTCTTTTGAGTTGAAACATCAAAACGCCAAAAGTAACAGAACAGAACGTCATAACATCATTCATTCAGATTAAATAACTCGTATATTTCAAGAAAAATAAAATCAAGGTAATTTATGCGATAGAAAGCTATATTTGTGCAGATTTACCTGATAAAGTGTTTGTTTGTTTGCCATAGCCATCGTTGGAAAGATTCGAAGCCAGAGGTGCACTATACCTATCTGTACAGCCTATTTCTTAATTCAAAGCCAGAAGTGTACTAGACTGTACCTGTATAGCCTAGCTCTCGATTCAAACACTGAATACAAAGCCAGAAATGTACTAGAATGTACCTGTACAGCTTAGCTTTTGATTCAAAGCCAAAAGTGTACTAGACTGTACCTGTGCAGCCTAGCTCCTGATTCAAAGCCAGAAGTGTACTAGACTGTACCTGTGCAGCCTAGCTCCTGATTCAAAGCCAGAAGTGTACTAGACTGTACCTGTGCAGCCTAGCTCCTGATTCAAAGCCAGAAGTGTACTAGACGGCACCTGTGCAGACTAGCTCCTGATTCAAAGCCAGAGGTGCACTAGACGGCACCTGTGCAGACTAGCTCCTGATTCAAAGCCAGAAGTGTACTAGACTGTACCTGTGCAGCCTAGCTCCTGATTCGAAGCAGAGGTGTACTAGACTGTACCTGTGCAGCCTAGCTCCTGATTCGAAGCCATAAGTGTACGAGACTGTATCTGTACAGCCTAGCGCTTGATTGTTCCTTGATTTCCCGCGGGATTTGTTTAACTATTCACTCTTTCGGCTCCAAACAAAACTGTATAAAGCAAGCCGGTTGGCTCATGCCTACTCACGAGTGGCTTAGATTTATGTAGAAATCAGGGGATACGATTTGTCGTTTATTGTTTTAAGAGTATATTTTATGATCACTGAATTGAAGCTAAGAGTGGAAACGACTACAAAAATTGTAAAACCACGATAACGAGTGTATAAAATGGGTAGTTATGTAATCTACCCATCCATATTTATATTACGATAAAGTGCTTTTTATAAACAAAATCTCATCTGGTATTTCATAATTTATTAAACTAGTTGTCGTGTTACTCGAATCCGAGCAAGTTTGTACCCAACAAAAGGTTTCTTCAGTTGTAAACAAACATAACAAAACATCTGATATTAAAACGGATGATAACAACGTACTTTCAATCAACACGTAGTTTAGACTTCCGCCGTTGTATAGCGCCACTGTTCCGAAAATTCAGCCCTTTATCGTGTTCAAGTAGTGCCCCTTCTTAAAATTCTGAGACGTACTGGCAAATATACGTAAAAATACCTCTAATTTAGCGCTTCAAATGTTAAAATCCGTCTAGCCGTTATCGAGCTATGACTGTGAAGAAAAAACCCCTAGCGTATTAATATATATATTTGATGATTGAGGAAACTTAAATCGCTCCAATCCAAAACAGTGCAAAGTTGTTTTATTTGTTTATACTTTAAATCTGAAGGGCGTAGACTACTCTTAAAATTAATTGTTGCCTTTCAGGATAACATGGCGATAAATTTCAATTTACTACATTCATATTCGAAGACATTAAAAACAGTTTTAATGTATTAACAAACGGTATGAGCTAAATTCAAAAATGTAAGCTGCATAAAACGGCAAACAAATGTGTATGTTGCTTAATTTTAGGTAAGTAAAACTTTTTACCCCAGACGAGACAGTTTTGTTGGTTTAAAAGCTGGAGGAACTTGTTACTGTATTAAAGGGTGTTATCAATGATAATGTGTCCTTATGTGATAAATTGGAAAATTTTCAATCATTCCATGATAGGTTACCTGGACTTATAACCTAATAAATATTACCTAACCTGCACCTGAACCTGGACCTAACCTGTAATAAATGTTAACAAACTGCCGGAAGTTGTAAACGAGTTCGCACGCAGCACGCTGACGTGAGGGAAGTGAATTTCCACATAAAAACTTGTAAAACTCAAAATAAGTGTAAAAACATACATTTTTCCCATTTTTATTGAAATCTGAAAACATTGATTTTTTGGCTGTTCTGATACTCCTGGTTTCATTTACTTGCAAAGCTGGGAATGAAATTTGCGCATTATAAGGTTAGGAGAAGGTCCAGACAGACTTGAAAGTAGGCGTGAGGTTGCTGGGGATGATAAAAGTACTCTAACAAAGGAATAACAGGGTTTTCTGGTGTAAAACCCCCATAAGACAACGTACTGTGTTTAGTTAATACACATTTTCTTTGATAACTCGGTAAATATTTAAGCTAGAATGACGAGAGAGGGCTTAAAACTTTTGCCTCACTAATCCCCATCTTTGTACTTGCATTGATTTTACATATGGGGCTTTTGTGACCATTTTTGGGCCCAAAAACTCGAAATTTTAAAGATTAATCCCCAAAAAAAGGGGTTTAGAGTTTTCCGATTGTTTTGCCCAACGAACTTGTCCAATTGATTACAGAAAGGAACGTCCCTACCAAATTTGAAGTAAATCGGACAAAAAATGCGACCGCTAGAGTGCAAACACACACACACACATATATATATATATATATATATATATATATACAATTTTGAACGACCCCCCAAAACGTGTTCAGGGGGTCACGATAGGAACTTCTATGGTGGTCCCGGGCTTAAGTTTCACCGTGCGAGTCATGCTAATAGTTCACTTTCCAAAGGAAATTCACTAACAACATTTGGACATTGAGAAGTTAAAGGCTCTAAAACTAAATTATGACTTGTCAGGAGAAAGGAAATTAGGTGAAACCAATAGTGAAGCTAACTTGTGTATGTTTGTCGTTGATACCACAGTCAACCAAAAATTAAGTGAATAAAACTGTCAGGGGAAAAATACAATGATTTAGTGGTTCCCCCATTACCACTGAGGGTAGAAATTCGAAACTGAAGCCTTCCTATTCCTCCATCTTGTCTAATCCGACTAGGAAAAGAGTGACGCGGAAAAACACACCGATTATTAGACCACCAGTTGATGATAATAACTCCGCTAAGTTCAGAACAGCTGAGAAAAACAGTTTAATTTATATGACGAGAATAGCAAGTGAAGTAGATAAAGAGGACATTGAGAGATTCTTATTAAAAAGTAACATAAAAGGTGAGTGTGTCAAACTGAAAACAAAATACGACTCTTACAATTCTTTTAAAGTAAGCGTTATTTATGCTCATACAACTGAACTTCTAACAAGCTGAACTCTGACTATCTGTAACTTAGATACGGGAGTTTATTGACAAACCTAACTTTAGGCAGATACTTTGTTCAATACAGAACTTTTATAGGGAAGCATCAACACTATAGCCTTAGGCCTGGATCTTGTTTCTGTTAAAACTGATCAAAGCTCTTCTGACACTACAATAAAATTGTGTGCAATCCAATATACAGAGTATTCTTAATAAGCTGCCTGAACTGGAATTTCTGCGTGAATATAATAAGCTAGATGCCCTATGCATGTGTGAGCACTGGCTAATTGAAAAAGAGGCTCCGCATTACAACAATATTTTTTATAATCTAGCGTTAGGGAAAAATACTGTCGTAAGACTCTGGGATGGAGCTGCTGTCTAAATGAGTAAATCCTGGAATTAGACAACTTCAGCGATGAACTCCCTGGTACGTTTGATGGTGTGGTTATCAATCAATTAGCCATAGTATTTATAACCACCACATGGTAGTCATTTGAAAGAGTTTTTATCTTGTTAGAATGATACCTGGGCTACGTCATCGTATGTCTGGGCCTACCGGTACTCATTGATACTGATCATAATGTGAACCACATTAGGCACTCCAATGAAGCTCGTGACAATTGGAATATCTTGCGTAGTTTAAACTTATACGCTACCATAAATAAGCTTACAAGAGGGGATCAACATCTAGATACAGTGTTAACAAACATTGACAAATGGAATTTTTATAATGCGCAAAATTGTATTCTCAGCTTTGCAGGTAAATTAAACCAGGAGCATCAGAACAGCCAAAAAATCAATGTTTTCAGATTTCAATAAAAATTGGAATAGAAGTATGTTTTTATACTTGATTTTGAGTTTTAAAAGTTGTTATGTGAAAAATTCACTTCCCTCACGTCAGCGTGCTGCGTGCGAACTCGTTTTAGCGAATTTCCCCTATAGGGAAGAAGCTATTACCGTAGGTCTCATGGTAAGACTTAAGCCCGAGACCATGATAACTTTTCATTTTGAGGTCCCCAGATGCCAAAAACACCATTCGTTCAAATTTTTATATATGTATATATATATATATATATATATATATTTATATATATATTTATATATATATATATATGTGTCCGTAAGCACGATAACTCTCGTAACAAAGGTCTGATCTTAATGAAATTTGGTAAAAATGTGTAAAGTACCATTTATTTGAACGAGTTCGAAAACCAGATGAATCGCACCATCCGAAGGGGGGTTTTTGGGGGGTTTTGTACCCCAAAAATGTGTTTTTTGGGGTTTTCACATGTAATTTTAATTTAAATCAAATTTTAATTTATACCATTGAATTCAACTTAAAAAAACAAACAATTTGGTATTTTGATCATTGCTCTACGTCAATTGGTTACCGAGATATTGAAAGTGCTAAACACAGTACGTTGTCTAATGTTATTCTTATGGAGAAAAAGAAAAATTGTATATCTCGCTTATTTATGAATATAAACTGACGAAATTTGGTATATGGCTTCATCTGGTTATGTTTTATTGTTGTTTGCACAAAAAAACAATTTTTCGCCTATGGTTCCCGTAGCAGCAAACCTAGGTACTCGGTCCCCATGTTATTCTTATGGAAAATAATTAAAATGTTATATATCGCTTAATTATGAGTGTATATGGATGAAACTTGGTATGTGACTTCACTTAGCTGAGTTCTATTGATATTTGCATAAAAGCCCATTATTTTGTGTTCCTTGTTGCAGCAAACCTGCGTACTCATCCCCAATGCTATTCTTATAGAGAATAATTAATATTTTAAATATCGCTTGTTTGTGAATATATTTCTTATGAATCTTGTTAAGTGGCTTAATGTGTTATGTTATAATTCATTGGAAATTCGCTGAGTATGCAGGTTTGCTGCGACGGGTGTATTTCTATATGCGTTTATGCTTGGTTGTTGCATGGTATTTTTTTATATTATGCTTGATTTTTGTTTGTTTATTACATGTTTGTATTTTGTTTGGACTAGCATTTTGTGAATCAAGAGATCTACCAAATTGTTTGTATTTTTAGTTTTAAGACTTAACATATAATACTATTGTATAATACTATTGGCTTAGACAAATCATTTTAACATACATAGGTAATTTAGATGGAGAAGAACCTAGCAATGCCGAATTTTATTTTATACATTTTTCCAATTAAGAATGTCCTTACAGTACAAGAAAACAATGTTAAACCTTTCAAATTAACCAATGACCATCTTTTAGCGAATTTCCCTTATAAGGAAGAAGCTATTACCGTAGGTCTCATGGTTAGACTTAAGCCCGAAACCATGATAAATTTTTTTTGAGATCTCCAGATGCCAAAAAACTATTCGTTCAAATATATATATATAATACTAACAACAAAAGGTCATGTATTTATATATATATATATATGTCCGTAAATGCGATAACTTGAGTAAAAAACACCCAATTTCGATGAAATTTGGCTCAAAAGTGTACAATGACATTCATGACTTTAAGTCTGAAAACCAGAAAAATCGGACTATGGGAAGGGGGGCTTATGGGGGTTTTAAATTTTCCAAAAATCAGTTCTTTGCATTTTTCACCCTAAAATTGTTAAAAAATTTAATTTTGGTTTTGACCATGTTATAGAGCTTAAAAAAACAAATAATATAGTATTTTGAATTATTAACCTAGATTAAGTGGTTGCGGAGAAAATCCAAAAAACTTGCCAAGAAGCAAGAGAGGCAGACTCATAAAATCTCCCATGTTAAACTTATGGGAAAAAGGTTTTTGGCTTTTACTCAGTTTATTTTAATATAAACTTCACATTTGCTTTTACCAATCTGTTCAGTACCACAAAAAAATCATTTTGGTTTTTAAATTGTGATTCTACGCCCAACCGTTGCAGAGATATTCGAAGTGCTAAACACAGTACGTTGTCCAATTTTATCCTTATGGAGAATAAAGAAAATTTGATATTTCGATTATTTATGAATGTATGTTGATGAAACTTGGTATGTGGCTTCACGTAGTTCTGGTATATTGATATTTGCACAGCAAATTTATTTTTTGTTGATTATTCCCGTAGCAGCAAACCTGCGTACTCAGCCCCCATGTTATTCTTATGGAGATTAAGTAAAATGTAATGACTGCTTTAATTATGAACATAAATTAATAAAACTTGGTATGTGGCTTCCCTTGGTTAAGTTTTATTGATAATTGCATAAAAACCCATTTTTTGTTCCTTGTAGCAGCAAACCTGCCCCCATGATATTTTTATGGAGAATAACTAAATTGTAATACAGCGCTTATTCATGATTGAATATTGATGAAACTTGGTATGTGACTTCGCCTAGTTAAATTCTATTTATATTTGCATAATAACCAATCGTTTGTGTTCCTCGTTTCAGCAAAACCTACGTACTCATTACCAATGTTATTCTTATGGAGAATAATTAAAATCGCTTATATTTGAATATATTTGAATGAAAGTTGGTATGCGGGTTTATGTGGTATTAAGACATATATTATGCATTGGAAATTCGCTGAGTACGCAGGTTTGCTGCGACGGGGGTATATATATATATATAATTCTGTAAGCAAAATGTTTATGTAACAAGTTGGGAGTTTGGAAAATCACAGTATGATGGGAGAGGGCTCAAATTAAAGGTTTTGATTCCAGGGACTCGGAAAAAACAGCAGTATTTGTAAAAAGTTACCAGCAAAATAGAAATAACGTAAAAAAACCCCTTATGGAAAGCATTGGGATTTAAAAGCGTCTGCTTTGTTTACATTAAAACATGTCATTAAGCGTCTACTTTGTTTACGAACTGACTTATGTTCCTTCTTTTATCGTTTTAGCGAATTTACCCTATAGGGAAGAAGCTATTACCGTAGTCGGCATGGTAAGACCTAGGCCCGGGACCATGATAACTTTCCGTTTTGAGGTGCCCAGACTCGAAAAACACCATTCGTTCAAAACTGTAGATATATATATATGTGTCCGTGAGCACGAGAACTCTCGCAAAAATTGTCCGATTTTGACGAAATTTTGTACACACGCGTAAAGCAACATTTATGACTTTATCGATCTACATGAAGGAGTATTTGGGGGGGCCGTTTGTACCCCAAAAATGGGAGTTTTAAATTTTTTACATATAATCTTTGAAAAAGACAAATTTTATTTGTCACCATTGGATTCAGCTAAAAAAACACAGAATTTGGTGTTTTGATCATTGCTCTACGTCAATAATTGGTTACGGAGATATTAAAAGTGCTAAACGCAGTACGTTGTCCAATGTTATTCTTATGGTGAATAAGAATAATTTTATATTTAGCTTATTTATGAACGTATACCGACCAAATTTGGTATATGGCTTCATCTGGCTGTGGCCTATTGTCATTAGCACAAACAAAGTTTTCCGATAGTCCCCGTAGCAGCAAACCTGCGTACTCAGCCCCCATGTTATTCTTATGGAGAAAAAGTAATATATTATGTCTCCCTTAGTTCTGACCACAAATCAATAAAACTTGACCCATATCATATCTGTCTAAAACCCCATTTTTTGTGATCCTTGATCAACAATCCTGCATATTCAGCTGCCATCTTATTCTTATGGGGAATAATAAAATTGCATTTATCGCTTATTTGTGAATATATTTTTTAAAACTTGGTATGTGGCTTTATGTGGTATTATGATACATAAATGTGCATTGGAAATTCGCTTAGTACGCAGGTTTGCTGCTACGGGGGTGTTATTTTCTTCAGCATGTATGGAGTCAAACATCAGATAATACAGAGTATTTGAGCAAGGTTAGGGGCTATGGCCCCTTCAAGCCACTAGTCTTTATAATTCTGTAGGCGAAATTTGTAATTCAAAATTGTGGAAGTTTCACAAGCTGCAGGATGATCGGAGATGGCTCAAATTAAAGGTAATGATTTCAAGGACTCGGGAAAATAGCAGTATTTCCAAAAAAATACCGGAAATCGAGAAGCAACTTAAAACATCCCCCATAAGAAAAGCATGGGAATTTAAAAACGTGTGATTTGATTACATTACAACATGTGATCCTACTTATAATGTTCTATTTTCCTGGCAGTACAAAATCAGATATGGAGTATTGGAAAAAGGTTAGGGGCTTTTGCATCTTCAAACCACAAGTATACTTAGATTTATGTAATAACAGCTGTTGCCCGTAGGCTTCGCCCCGCAAATGATTTAAAAATTATGACAGTGTGTGTGCTGCATTCTGTCGTTAGCCCGTTGAACTACTACGAATTAAGATCAGCTGTTTGTATTTTCATCAGCTCAAACAAAAATGATTGACCATAAGGAATACATAGAAACTTTCTCGGGGTCTCTGGTGGAGCCCTAAGGTCAGATTAGGATGAAAACCATTTAGTTTTCCTATTTTATGCCTAAAGAATCAGTGTACACAATTTCAACTCCTTAGGTAGATGGGAAGTAAGAGAATTCGTGATGAATGAGTGAGTAAGTGAGTGAATGAGTCAGTGAGTGAGGGATATGCCTTTTATAGGTATAGATTTTTCGGTGTAAAATTAAACCATAGCAATCTTTATTATTTGTTTGCGTGTTTATTTACAAGTAAACCGTTTATGAAATATAGGCAACACTTTAGAAAGTTAGAGAACAAGACTTAGTTTTCACGTTACAAATATCCCTAACAAGTTTGGAATGATTATAATTTCATAAAATTCTAGCGGCTTAGGCTGAATACACTTTGACTAGCCTGAAACAAATTGTGCTTGTCATTGGCCCTTAACATTGCTTACTGCAATAATTTAAAAGTAAATAGATACAAATTAAAGCAAATGTCATGAGTGAGTTCTTCTATTATTGTCCTTTGACGATTATGAACATTCCGTGTATTACATAAGTTATTAACTATGTGGGTTAAGATGCGACAAGTATTTATTTGTGTATATCAAAACACTATAAGATTAATTTTGATTTATTAGTAATATCAAAGTAATTGGTATTAAGCATAAAACACCACGAGGATAGTGAAATATGTCAGTTGATAAAAAAAGTTAAAAATTGATAAAATTATAGAGTGAAAGCTTTTGAATTTATGATCCACTTTGTTATCTAATGATTGCGTATCACTAATATACTTTGGAAGAATACATTTTCTTAAGACCTCAAAGTCCTCAGTCGCATTGAAATTGACAAGCTAGACGTTTCTTTTGCACCCTTTAATTTAGCTTGTTCATTGATGACCTCCATATTGTTTGCTTCAAGCAGCTGTTTAATATCAAATTCGGTGTCACCTACACCTTTTCCATTATTTTCGGTGATTAGTTTTATCCGTAGCTTATCGGTTTCAGGGTTTTTTATAATAAATGCAAATACTTCTCTGAATACAGGCTTATTGATTGGAACTGGCTTTGACGACTGTTTATCGCCTCCCACAGAAATCTCGGCGTAAACGTTGTCCTTAAAGTTGGCCAAGTTCTTTGCATCATCAATGAGAATCTCGAGAATAGCTTGCGTGTTGTTGGAAGCTAATAGTTTAGTATTTTTTTCAAGATTATGGTAGCTAACACTCAAGTTGACCATCCCTGATCTAACACCTTCCAATTGTATCCAGGAATTGAAATGCATTTTATCTTCGACTACCTTCAGACTGAACGATAGGTGCCCCAAATTTTGTTTTTTATAGATTACTGCTCCTGGAACTGAATCATCAAGAAAAGGGTCATCGTCATCGGAAAATCCTCCCACTGTTTTATTAATTGTTATCTCCTCGTCTACTGATATTGTGATCGTCTCATCGATGAAAGAGTCGACGATAAATTCCACTGCGTAATTCCACACTGGGTGTGTTGAGTCATTTACAGTCGAGGACGTAAATGTTTTTGATCCGAACGTTATTGTCACGAAAGCATTAGGGTTGTTTGACCGTCGATGTCCTCCTAAGCCTCTCGCTTCGATAACATTTACCGTAAGAAGGCCTTCAGGATCTGGAAATTTCAATTCCTCAATGTCAACCCTGTCGTCATAATGTATTAAAAATTTGTTTGGGAGAACCAGTTTACTCGCAATAACACCATCGACCGTGTTACGTACCATTCCTTTAATTCCAGGAATATCCGCAACATCCAGAACTCCTGTTAGATTTATAACCAACGTAGGTTGTTGTAAAAAGTAAACT
The DNA here is from genome assembly GCA_963675035.1 of Allygus modestus. Taxonomy (NCBI): domain Eukaryota; kingdom Metazoa; phylum Arthropoda; class Insecta; order Hemiptera; family Cicadellidae; genus Allygus; species Allygus modestus. The sequence goes on from OY776112.1 coordinate 469,623,859, forward strand.
TCCACTCCTGGAAAGTACGAAGCTGTTGGTGTAGAAACAATTGTTCTTAGACACCCTTTCAATTCAAAATTGTCACATCCAAACTTAATACGGTTCATTATCGAACAATAAAATATACTATCGCTAACGAAAAACAAGTGGATGTCTGCAATGGTCCTGTTGCTACGGCGAACATCTCTATCATACACCCTGACACCACTGACACGAGGAGTCGAAGACCCTAAACTGACATTCTCAAAACGAAAATTTGGATTATTCTTGTATTTTGACATGACATCATTAAACGTCGGCTGGAGGTCTTTTATATGGACAATCACATAACTTTGGATTGTAGGCCATAAGTGTCTTACCGCTCTGTTCGCCCAATCACATAGCTCGGTGTCGGGAAAGTCCACCCACGAGGGGAGAGGGTCAACATTTGATAATACTATTTTAGCCTCGTCTCTCATGGCAAGTGCCTTTGCTTCTTCTCTGTTGAAATGACGCTCTAGCCTCTTCTGATCCCTATATTTGAATAATCCCCAAACAAATATTAACCATATAGGATTGATCTTCCAGTAGCCTGATGCATACAATACCCCCACTGCAAAAACTCTTAGTGGTAGTGACTCGAAAACAACAAACTGCACACTACTAGCGAATGTACGAGGTTTCTGGTTGGTTTTCATAGACACACTTTCGTTTTTCTGAACTGTTGCAGCCATTCCGTTCGATGCACACCGGTGGTGATTTCCGTTCCTTGGATGGTGGTTTTATTTAACTGTAAATAAAATGTAATCCCACGTTTTATGTTAGTTACCTTCGACCGTCTTATATTTAAATATTCAATCTAATTCACACTATTTTTGAACTGATAAACTGCAGTTATTCTGTTTCGATTACAAATTAATTTGAAAATGTCAATTCTAATTATTTAAATCCCACTTAAAAATAAGGGCTTGGCCCAAAAATGGACAAATCTTCTACGTAAACAATTATACTTGGCAATTTTTAACTGATGAAGGAGGTAAGACGATTTGTCATACATACATAAAGAATATAAAGATTAAAAAAGGAAAACAAACAATAAAACATATGTTAATGAATCTTTTTGAACTGCAATGTATGTGGAAAAGGCGTCTCAATGGTCTGTGGTTTCATGCCAAGGCCCGTAAAGAGCAGCTGTTATTTCCATGCTGTTATTTCTGCTTCATTCCAAAAATGCAGTTTTTGCACTCACGATGTCGTCCAAAGTAGTTCAGTTAGTCAATATTCTGTTTTCCCCCCTCTCACAGAGTGAATATTACGGACATTGCCGTAGGAAATATTTGTTACGTCTCTTGGTTTTCAAGTTTTTGAGTGGATAGAATCAATAAATTAGCAAATGTTAACTAACACTCTGTTTTTAGCGAATTTCCCCCTAAACTCCAACTCAAACATTCTTTATTTGATTGACAATGCACATTAAATATGTTCAAATACGTGGTGATACAATTTATAATTTATTTAATACAATTCTTAGTTTAATATTTATGCTAAGCCATTATCAGCTCCTGCATGATAATACTCTACAACATATATTGGTAAAACTTGGTATGTCGTTCATCTGATGGTGATCCGTGAATAAAACCCCAATATGTGTTGTCCTTTGTGCAGCAAAACTGCGTACTCAGTTCTTATGTTTTTCTTATGGAGAATAAATACAATGCTTATTTATGAATATGGTTTGATGGACATTTGTAAGTGGCTTCAAAACGTAGTGAGATACCATTTGAAATTAGCTGAGTATGCAGGTTTGCTGCAACGGGGGTTATTAAATATGTATAATGTCAAATCATTGCAATGCACAAATAAAATATCTTTACAAATTAATTCAAACTAAGGGAGCCAAAATCCGTCTTCTGTTCATACATTTTTAACTGAGATTACTTGGTTTGTACTAAAAACTAACTGTTGATAATAACTAACAATAAACGTTATATAAAATAATGTATCATAATTTGTGAGTTTGTCTAGATTGCGCTCCAACTACTCAGCCGAATGAGCCGATAGTTAGAAAGTAGCAAATATCCTGCAGTAACATAGGCATATTCACTTTTTTGAAATCCTTTAGGGCTCCGCCTCATTTTTATTTAGAGATCTGATGTTAATATTATGTATACAGGGTGTTCAAAAAACTTGGGGACATAATTTACGTAGTGATTCCTTGGGTCAAAATAAGCAAAAAGTTTATATAAACATATGTCCTATCTCCTTTTGTTTAGCGTCTGTCTGTATGTGTTTTTTACAAAAAAAGTCATAACTCCTTAACGGTACAGCGTTGACATTTAGCACAAATGTTCATCTTATTGGCCGCTTTCTTTGTGCAAAATGTGAATAAAAACTCTTAAAGCGTTTCAAAATGGCGGCTATTTTAAATACTTGACGCCAAATTTCACGAAAACCGTTAATTTTACCAAAAAATTGCAAGATACATAAAATGTATTAAGTTTTATGGATATTTTAACGATATCTTATTAAGCTTGGTTTGGACAAAGAATAATGGAGAAATTAATTTTATTATTCTCAGTTATTCTTTGTCCAAACTAAGCTTAATAAAATATCGTTGAAATTTCCATAAAATGTACTAAATTTTATGTATCTTGCAATTTGTTGGTAAAATTAACGGTTTTCGTGAAATTTGGCGTCAAATATTTAAAATAGCCACCATTTTGAAACGGTTAAAGAGTTGTTATTAACATTTTGCACAAAGAAAGCGGCCAATAAGATGAACATTTGTGCTAAATCTCAAGTCTGTAGCTGAAACCGTTAAGGAGTTATGACGTTTTTTGTAAAAAACACATACAGACAGACAGACGCTAAACGAAAGGAGATAGGACATATGTTTATACAAACTTTTTTGCTTATTTTGACCCAAGGAATCACTACGTGAATTATGTCCCCACCTTTTTTGAACACACTGTATACGTATCTACTGAATCGTTTCAACTGAAATTTCACAGGAAGATACCTATTAGGCCTCCACTAAAATCAGATATATAGATACCTACTCACGATTTGAAACCATTTGGGGCTCCGCCCTGCTTTCTTTCAAACTGCACACAATAATCTTTTGAACATTAGCACTTACTAAACGGAATCAGCTGAAATTTGTCTGGAAGATAAATAATAAACTGTGACAACACTTAGACCTAATCCCTTTCCGAAAATCCTTTAGTTCTCCTCCCCCCGACCTGTAAAATTCTCTGTCAACTATTTTGCATATACTACTGATCCGAAGGAGGTGAAATTTGCTAGGAAGACAGTTAATACATTTAAGACAGATGTAAAATTATTCACGATCTGTAAATTATTTAGAACTTCGCCCCACTGGCTCTTAAAATTAAGATAATAATTCTATAGATATTGGTATCTACTAAACCGATTTAATTTTTGGAGGAACTTTTGTAATAAAACATTAATAATTCAAATTCTCTGGCCAATAAAATTCTTTGGGTTCCACCCCACTGGCATTCAAAGTTTAATGTTTGTAGTAACGCACCAATTACCAAAACGGTTTAGCTGAAGTTTGGTAGGAAAAGATAGTTAATCAACTCAAAGACACACTGTGACCAATTCCCAATCCAACAAATTCTTTTAAGATTTTGCTCCATTTACCTTTTATTTCCATATTAATCCTATATATTATTTCTCTAGCCTTTTTTTCTGTCAGTCCGCGAGATCTTCCTTATTCCTTTATAAAATTCCACGATTTACTCCTCATTTTAAAGCTTATCGTGCCATTGACGAAAAATAGACCCACGGTCTAAAATGTACCCCTTCTCGGAAATTTGAATAATATGAAAGACAAATAAAGGGAATAGTTTGTTTTGACAGGAGAGAAAATATAAACAAAAGAACATCTGATCAGCTGACAAGATTTGGTTCGCAGTGCGGAATTCCGCATTGGTCAGCTAGTAAATTGATACTAATATACTTATCTTCTTATCTACTAATACCTAAGCCGATTTTTATTAAGAGAAATCCTCCGCTATTTATGAACCGATTTTAATGACTGAAGTACCAAAATATTCGTCCTGATTCATAGTTATGCATAAAGGTTTTAATTTTTCGATATTTTGAATCTGAAGGGCACGGGCCGCCCTCAAAGTTAATTTTTGCCCATAATATTAACATGGGGAATAATTTGATTTGAATTGCAGCTGTTAATACATTATGGACAGGTTATTAGCAATACTAGATGTTAAAGGTAAGGAATGTATTTATATATATAAATCAAATACGTTTATTTTCTACTTCGCTTTGAACAGTGAAATGTTGTATGCAGCGAAGAATTTAAATTGTTGTTAAAATTTGTCTATCCGTATGCCTGCTTATGAGCCAGATTTGTTCCTCGTTTCAAAAAAGTAAAGAGTGTACTGAATGAAATAAAATTTTTTGCCCAATTTCGTGTGGGGGAGGAAACATTTTGGCTGTTATTCCCTTTTGTTCTAAACTGCTCCACAGTAGATCTTAAGGGTACAAGTTACTCAACCTTCCAGAATGCACCAAACCTACGAGGAATGCACAATTTGTTCTAATGAGCATTTAGTCAGCTAATTATCTGTTATCACAGAACGGAGGAAACACGTCTGCTTTACTACTCTACAAAGTGTTTATACTAAACCGTATAAGATAAAGAATTGACAATGAAACGTGTACGGAACACAGAAGCCCTTGCAGCATGGTATATAAAGCTGAATTCGACTAGATTATAGTACTGAATATCTGATGTGTTTTTAAGTCCACCATCAATAAATCCAACAAACCACAGAAGTTATTGAACAGATATTTGAAAGAAGATGGGTTTAAAAACAAAACCAGTTATGGGCTTATTCCCGTTCCAGTGAGGCTCGGTACTAACGACCTTCAACATTTCTATGTTAACTGCTTACAAGACCGATTGAGCAAAAATGTTTTAGAAAGACAGCAGTCAATGCACTATAATCAGAAACAGGCCTACACTTTCCACCCCGTATAACTTGGGGACTTATCTGCTCCATCGGCATGTAAAATCTTAATTTAGGAATCACGGACTTTATTATTTAACTGGACCAATTGAGCATACATTTGATAGGAGGATAGTAAATAAATCAGAATAAAACCTTTGCCTACTCCTGCTCCAAAAATAATTAACTTTAGGGCTCTCCAAATGTTAGAACTGACTATAGAATTTATATGTTAATAAATGGCCTACTAGGCAGGCATCATCCCTGGAAAAATAGTTTTGTATTGAAAATTATTCGTAAAAACTAAAATTGGTGTTATGATTAAAATTTGCAAATAAAAACAAAAGAATCATAACAGCTGTTCAAAAGTAATTAGTAATTAGAACCAAAAATTTAAATATACATGATTATGTTATGTATAAATTGCAAGAACCATTAAAATTTTTCATTGGATATAATGCGGAAATGTACAAAATGAAAAGAAACTAGCAAATAAGCAAAGCAAATATGGAGACGGACCGTGAATTTAAGTTCTCTAGGCATTTTTAACTGATGTACTTTTCAAGCAAAGCTCGGTCCCCCAGGTGCTTTAACAAATGTAACTAACTTCCTTCACGTTACTTCAGGTTACTTCACGAACAAAAACATTGTAGCTAACCAGTGTTTGTTTTGTTACATTGAATTGTCAGTAAGATATGTACTTTTTATTAATTAAAACTGCAGATATAGTGCTCACAAATGTAGTGTGTACTTCGGGAGTAAAGTATTTTGCCACCCTTTGGAAAATTGTTGCCCTCAACTTCGCCATCGGGCGTCAATTTTATCCTATACTGCAATTTTTTATAAGGTTTGTTTGCTTGCTTGCTGGTGACACTGATCTCAAAAACGGCTCCAACGATTTCCTTAAAATGTTGGAAATAACTAATTTCTGGGATAAAAATAAGTTCTAGACAGGCCTTATCCCCAGAAGAAATCGAATAATGTAAAAAAACTAAAATGAAAAGTTAAAAAAATTAACATTGGGCTTATGGAGTTTAAAATCAAAACAAAAGAATTGTAACAGCTGTTCATAATCAACCAGGGAACTGTCAAAAGTAATATTCATGTTGTTTATGACGTGTGGTTTCATGAGAGCAGAGATTAAAAGATTTGAGTGAAGATTACAAATATAGAGTAGTAAAATAAATCAAAGGAAATGGACATTGAGCTACAAATAACAACTGGAGGGACCTTAAAAATGTAGAAAAGAGGCAAATGAGTTATACAAATCTGATTATCAGTAGGGGGAAGTGGTGAAATATACTCCAAGTCATCTAAACAAACCGACTGGCTATCCCCCGAGCAAAGCTCGGCCCCCCAGGTACTTTGGTTTATGTGACATGTGTTTTCTCTTCATTCAATTCATTAAAATAAACAGCTGTTATAAGGATTATATCTAACTATAGACTGTCATTGTTTTGTTTACAATTTTTCTAGATAAAAGTTTTGCGGGGATGCAGCTAGTAACTATTATTCTTTGAACAACTTTGCTACATAGGCAGGCCTACACATCACGCGGAATATCTTGGCCTATGGCTTACTCCACTGCCAGTGACTGAGATAACCAGCTGGGCCATATTGAGCTTCAGTTTGACTGCACAGATGCAGGAAACAACAGATCAAGGTTCTTAGAGCTTTCAGACCAGGTGTGCTGAGTCGATCTATTTAAGGTTTTCTAATCAACTGGAAGATAGGTACCTCGTAAAAACAGCGGAAGGTCACGTGATCACCAATCCAATCTGCAGTGTTGCTGGAAACACGATATTTATCGTACGAGTACCATATTTCCCTCATCAGTGTAATTAGAATTAACATTGTTTAACTGCTTACATTCTATGATAAGCCGTTATTTTATGAAACTAATATATTGTTTTGATTTATTTGTATTATTAGGTTAATCGATTAAGGGTTTAAATTTTCTTTCTGCATGTCCAGTGACAATTTACAAATAGCTGTACCATTATTATACCCTTAATGTTGGCAACACTTTATGGTATTTTTACCCGTCTGCAATTGGGTAAAAATATACGATAAAGACGATCTTAAGACCTATAAGAGTATTATTATTGCCACCAACGCTCACAAGAGAGGATACCAATATCACAACCAAATCAGAAGGGACAACAGCCTAAAGTACAGAAGAAGACGGGTATTGAGTTGTTGATTTATGAATCAGCTGGACGACCTCGTAAGACATCTTTGCTGCGAACATTTCTCTTATGTAAATAAGCACACCTGGTCTGAAAGCTCTACGAACCTTGACAACAGATGGCAATCTCGCTCTACTGCAACTGAAGACAGTTCTCACAGGCCAAGATATTCCGCGTGATGTGTCCATAGAAGTTCAACTCCTACATACACTACCTCTGCATACAAAAAGTCTTGAAAAAGTAAAATCACTACTTTACCCAACACTTAGACAAACAAATAAATGGTAAGAGTAGTACGTCTAATACATAAGTTATAGTAGGTATACTTAGATATGGCTACAACAAGACTATATTATGTAGGCCTGTATTAATGCGCTAGTCACAATAATTTTGATTTATTAGTTATATAAATAAAAATGTTAGAAAATATAATATATCAAGGGAATAGTAAGGTGTATCAAGTAGATCCAGTAATTTTAAATTTATAGACTGAAAACTTTTCATTTAAGTTTTTCTTTGTTATTTAATGATCGCGCATCACTAATCTACTTTGAAAGAATGCATTTTTAAGACCTCAAAGACCTCAGTCGCATTGACATTGACAATCTAGACGTTTCGTTTGCACCCTTTAATTTAGCTTGTTCATTGATGACCTCCATATTGTTTGCTTCAAGCAGCTGTTTAATATCAAATTCGGTGTCACCTAAACCCTTTGTATTTTTTTCATTGATTAGTTTTATCCGTAGCTTATCGGTTTTAGGGTTTTTTACAATAAATGTAAATACCTCTCTGAATACAGGCTTATTGATTGGAACTGGCTTTGACGACTGTTTATTGTCTCCCACAGAAACCTCGGCAAAAACCTTATCCTTGATGCTGGCCAAGTTCTTTGCATCATCAATGAGAACTTCGAGAACTGCTGGCAAGTCGTTTGAAGCTAATAGTTCGGGGTTATTTTCAAGTTTGTGGTAGCTAACACTCAAGTTGACCATACCTGATATAACACCTTCTAGTTGTACCCATGAATTAAAATGGATATTATCTTCAACTAGCTGCAGACTGAACGATATGTACCCCAAACATTCTTTCTCACAGAATAATTCTTGTGGATTAGTAGGATCAAGATTAGGGTCATTGTCATTGAAATTTCTCATGATTTCCACCTGATCGTCTACCGATATTGTGATCGCCTCATCAATAAAAGAGTCGATGATAAATTCCGCTGAATAATTCCACACCGGGTCTATTGTGTTCTTCAAAATCGGAGACGAAAAGGTTTTCGACCCAAACGTTATTGTTACGTAAGGATTAGGTTTTTTTGAGCTTGAATAGTGTAACTTTTTAGTTCCGCCTAAACCTCTCGCTTCAATAACATTTACCGTAAGAAGACCTTCAGGATCTGGAAACTCCAGTTCTTCAAAGTCAATCCTCTTGTCATAATTTAATACAAATTTATTCGGGAAGACCAGTTTACTCGCAATAACACTATCGACCGTCTTACGTATCATTCCACTAAGTCCAGGTATTTCGCCAATACTCAACATCCCTGTCAGGTTAAAATCCACCTTAGGGTGTTGTAAAAAGAATACTTCCACCCCTGGAAAGAGTGACGTAGCTGGTGTGGAAATAATCAATCTTAGACATCCTTTTATTTCAAACTTGTCAGCTCCAAAACTAAAATGCATGATCGAACAATTAAATATACTATCGCTAACGAAAAACAAGTGGATGTCTACAATGGTCCTCTTGTTATTGCAATCAACTCTATCGTACACCCTGACACCACTAACACGTGGAGTCACAGACCCTAAATTGACATCCTTGAAACCAAAATTTGGATTTTTCTTGTATTTTGACAGTACATCATTAAACGTAGACTCAAGTCTTTTTATTAAGAAAAATATATTTCCTTGGATCGTAGGCCATACGTGAATTATTACTCTATTTAACCACTCACAGCGTTCAGTGTCAGGAAAGTCTACCCATGATGGAAGAGGGTCAACATTTGATAATACAAATTTTCTTTCGTCCCTCTTGGCAATTGCCTTGGCTGATTCTTCATTGAAACGAGTTTCTAGTCTCTTATGATTCCTATACTTGAAAAATCCCCAAACCAACATTAACCACAGAGGACTGATCTTCCAGTAGCCTGATGCATACATTGCCCCCACTGTGAAAACTTGCATTGGTAGGGACTCTACAACAACAAACTGTACACGACTAGCGATAGTGCTTGGTTTCTGGTTGGTTTTCGTGGAAACACTATCGTTTTCCTGAGCTGCAGTAGCCATTTCGTTCAATGTGAAGTGGTTGTAAATAAAAAAGTAATCCAACTGTATATGTTTTCGTAGCACTTAAATTGAACTGTTGCAGTAAATTCATTCAATATATCCTACTTACAAATAAGGGTTCTGTAAAAAATTATCATATTCTTCAAGTTAAAAAAATATAGTTACAAATTTTGAACTGTTGAAGGAGGTAAGACGATTTGTTAATAAACGTACACAAAGTATACAGTTAAAAACAAATAAATAAACATATGTTAATGAAACTTATTTAAATTAAATATTTTATGTGCATGCTGTTTTTAATGTATTTTATGAGTTCAAATACTTTGGAAAATGTCTTTACCCTGTCACCTTTCTATCTGAAAAACTTATTTTTTTAAATATAATTTTTGAATTGTATTATTATGTGTTGTTATACTCATATTATAGCCTATTTTGTTTCAACAGGGGTTATGACGAGTCAACATACATTAGACAGGACATCGACGAGGTATCAGTCTGCCATAAAAGTTGTGATGGTGATATATTTATTGTTGCCTTGAAAGTACCTGAAACTAACATCACAAGGTGTACGCTCATTCTTCCCGTAAGAGGATGAACGAAGACTGAATTTTTAAAGATATATTTGAATAGACCTGTTAAGTATTTAGATTTTTTATACTTACACCTTGTTTAGCCAAACACTTTTATAATAGGTCAACAAATATTTAGACCATATGCAAAATATCTAAATAATTATAATTTATTTATATTGTAATCACACAGAGAAAGATTAAAAATGTATGAATGTTCGAGTACAAATAATAATGATTTCAACAGCCTACTTGTATTTAAAATTGTTTAGAGAAAATTTGAATTAATATATTATAAAACTGAGGAACTTTTCAAAGGTCCGCAAGCAAATGTTAACGTGTCTACTAAAATGTGTTACAGATTTAAGAGATAAGAGTCAACCGACAAAATTTGAAGTACCAGCTATTATACTAATCATTCTAATATTATAAAGCTGAAAGTTTGTGAATTTGTTTGTTTGTTTATTAGTTTGTGGCTCAATCACGCTCTAACGGCTAAACCGATTGAGCTGATTTGGTAGGAGGATTGCTAATATCCTAAAGTAACATATAGGCCTATTCACGTTTTAAAATTACTTTATGGTTTAGCCCCATTGGCTCTCTAAACTTCCCATGTTAATCTTATGGGCATTAACATTTACTGGATCAGATTATAACTTTTTTATAAAACAGGTTTTCTGCATTTTATATTTGCAGTTAATTTATTTGTTTATATTTTGGTTTAAATTTTTTTGCACCTTTAACCCAGAAGTACCTGTATCAAAATAATGCCGGGGAAACGTAAATAAAGTTTGTCTCAAAGTTTGAAAAAACCCGATTTATTAAAGTGGTTAGAAGTAAAGAAACTTAGTAAGATCCTTACTTTTTAATGTTTGAGCTTAAATATATTCTTGTCGATTGGACTTCTGGTATTTTGCCAAATCTTCCGTAGTCTTCACTTTTCTGCAATTTTCTTTTTTATGAAGATAGGATACCTAGTTGAAACATCTTGTCTTGAAAGCCTCCGATTTCGGAGTTTCCTCCCAAGCTGCTGTCTGAATAGTAGTGTTAAAGTAGTTAATTGATTCCTCCAAGTCATTTGGGGATTTGAGTGGTATTTTTAAGTCAACGTTGTTACTAATTGTTCTCCTAAAGCATTCCCAATCAGTGAATTTGTTATAAAGAGATGGGGGCTTTTCTTTTAAGCAAACTGAACTACTGAATGTCATGAGTACAGGAGAGTGATCAGACGAGAGGTCAAGGGAAGATTCAACATGAACATAGTTTTGTGAAATACCTTTTAAAACAAAGAAGTCCAATAAATCTGGAATCTTGTTTCGGTCTGTTGGCCAATATGTAGGTTGTCCTGATGAAATACAATCGAGTCCATCTTCTGATACGGCTCTTAAAAGCGTCCTTCCTCTAGGATTTATTAGTCTTGAGCCCCAATACGTATGTTTGGCATTGTAATCACCCCCTGTGATAAACTTTGAACCGAGAGACGAAAAATAATCTTTGAATTATTGATCTTTATCAATGATATGGGGTGGAGGACAGTAGACCGCCGATAATGTCAGGGAACTGTTATTTTCATCTTCTAAAACAACAGAGCTAGCTTGCAAAAAGTTATTTTGGATTTTAGGAAGTTCATATTGTTTGATTTTTTTGTGAACCAACACAGCTGTACCTCCATGCCTCCTATTACCCGGGTGGTTAGAAAAGTAAACATTAAAATCTGAAATATTGAAAAAATTCTATCAGTGAAATGAGTCTCGGAAATTAGGCATACATCTATTTTCTGTTGAACAATAAACAATTTAAGTTCTTGGCAATGATTTACCAAGCCGTTGGCATTCCAAAGAGCTATTCTTAGAAACGAGTTCATGTTAATTTATTTATAACAGTGGTTAGTAGGTTCAGCAGGGTACCTATTTGTTGAGTCTGTTGTAGCAACAATTTTTCAAATGTATCGATGAAACATTGTATTGTTTGTTCTAGGTTGCTTGGATTACAATTGTCCGTCATTTGTGTGTGATTTTTGCGAGTTGTAGCTTGAGCGTATGTTTGAGGTCTGTCATTTTGATCACAAGGGTCCACAGACACACAGGGTGTATGGTCAGACGTTCACTTTGGACACATTCAATAGGAGTTGACTTGTTAAGTGATTTCTGATACAAAGGAGGGTACATTGTGTTGTTTCCTTCCTTAGGGCCATCGGGATAACGAGAGCCAGGTATAGATGGACGTCTATCTCGGACATTCTCAGAAAGGCTTGATTCTGGATTGCCAAAAGATTTTTGACGCAAGGGAGGGTACGATTTGATTTTTATTTCTTTATATACGACACATCCCTTATAGTTTGCGGGGTGATTTCTCTCACATAAGGCACATTTTGGCGGTTCCGAAGGGGATTTTTTAAAGGCCAGCGTGTCATGATTCTGGCCGCATTTTACACATCGAAACTGATACCAGCAATAAGATTTCGGGTGCCCATACTTTTGACATTTTTTGCACTGGACGATTTCAGATTTTTTACTAGGGGGTTCAAAGACAATCTTGGCATTTAATAAGTATTGGGTCTTATATATCTCTTTGTTGTTGTCACTAGGCTCAAGATCCACAAAAAACATTGACAGAGGGGCTTTGGTTTTAAAGTGCTTAATGTTTGTAATGTTACGCACTTTATGACCATTTTCCTCTATAGAAAGTTTTAAGTCATTCAAGTCAGTCGAAAAATGCATATTTTTAAGAACAACTCTATAAACTCTGTATTGTTTGACTTGGAAAGTATGAAAACTAACTTTAAGTTCAGTCAGTTTGTGAACTAAAAGTCGGTATGCGTTTATAGTCGTAGGACAGATTTTTACTTTATTTTCACTAAGGCATTTATATGTGTACTCGTTCTTTGAAATTACAGATTCGATTGATGAGATAATTTGTTTAATATTTGTAACTAGCAGTTACCCTGCACGTGTTGCTGCGCCCAAAACTTTGAATTTTTTTAATTACAGCTGTTAATTTTGTAAACACTAAATTTCTAAAACCTCACACTGCACCCTTGTATGCCCTCTGGGTCGGAGCCCTTTGGACAGATTTGCACCAAACCTTACACAAACCATCCTTGAATAATGCTTAATAATGCCTGAAAGTTTTATTACAATCTATCGAGCGGTTTTGGAGTTCATAGGATACATACATATATACATACATACTTCCTCTTTTATAGGTATAGATATCAGGTACTGTATAAATATCGGTGGAGGCTTAACCTCCTTTTTATCCGATAGATCAGGATTAAATTCATCCATGTTTTGTGTCTCATTGAGGGGTTGGAACATATTTTGTGTTTCAACTGTGTTAGCAGAAGATAATTGACGGGCTTTCTTTGAAATTGGAGGGTTGACATTTAGTTGATAATAGCGAATTTCCCCTATAGGGAAGAAGCTACAATTCGGGACACAGTGCTTGGCGCCTGGTTAGCGTATGCTCTGGAATGACTTTTCGCCTCTATATGGCTTAGTACTGTTAGTGTTACAGAATACTTTTGTCAACAGGAACCAAAATTAAATAATTTAATGTTAAAATATTGGTTTTTGTTATTTTCGTTATTGTCTGCTTTTAATTATGCGAAGTTTGAGTTGGTTCTCGCCTTTCCCAGGCGTCAAGCACCGTGGTGCGAACTGTATTACCGTAGGTCTCATGGTAAGACTTAAGTCCGAGACCATGATAATTTTTTGTTTTGAGGTCCCCAGATGACAAAAACACTATTCGTTCAAATTTATATATATGTATATATATATATATATATATATATATATATATATATATATATGTGTCCGTGAATGCGATAACTTGAGTAAAAAACGTCCGATTTCGATGAAATTTGGCTCAAATGTGTAAAATGACATTCATGACTTTAAGTTCGAAAACCAGAAAAATCGGACCATGGGAAGGGGGATTTACGGGGGTTTTAAATTTTCCAAAAATCAGTTTTTTGCATTTTTCACCCTAAAATTTTTTAAAAACTTAATTTTGGTTTTGACCATGTTATAGAGCTTAAAAAACAAATAATATAGTATTTTGAATTATTAACCTAGGTTAAGTGGTTGCGGAGAAAATCCAAAAAAACCTACTTATAAAATCTCCCATGTTAATCTTATGGGAAAAAGGGTTTTGGCATTTCCTCAGTTTATTTTAATTTAAACTTCACATTTGCTTTTAGAAATCTGTTCAGTTCCACAAAACAATCATTTTGGTGTTTAAATTGTGATTCTACACCCAACCGTTGCTGAGATATTCAAAGTGCTAAACACAGTACGTTGTCCAATGTTATCCTTATGGAGAATGAATAAAATTTGATATCTCGATTATTTATGAATGTATGTTGATGAAACTTGGTATGTGGCTTCAAATAGTACTGGTATATTGATATTAGCACAAAAAATTGATTTTTTGTTGGTTATTCCTGTAGCAGCATACCTGCGTACTCAGCCCCCATGTTATTCTTATGGAGAATAACTAAAATGTTATATAGCGCTTATTTATGATTGAATATTGGTGAAACTTGGTATGTGGCTTCGCCTAGTTAAATTATATTTATATTAGCATAAAAAACAATTGTTTGTGTTCTTTGTTTCAGCAAACCTACGTACCCATTACCAATGTTATTCTTATGGAGAATAATTAAAATCGCTTATATGTGAATATATTTTTATGAAACTTGGTACGCGGCTTTATGTGGAATTCAGATAAATATTATGCATTGGAAATTCGCTGAGTACGCAGGTTTGCTGTGACGGGGGTATTCTTTAGTACCAGGCACAGTCTGCCAGACACCATCAAGTTGTTTATCCGCGCTACGACCAAAGTTAGGCATTATCTTTAATTGGCTCTGATTGTCAACGCTTTCGTTAACATTCTTTTGTTGTCTAGGATTAGAAAACAAACAATAGTCATGGTCAGACATATTACTGGAACAGCCAGTCATAGCGAATTCCTTTTTAACAAAGATTAGGGATTGTAAACGAAAAGATAAACAAACAGAAGAATAAACCCGGAGTAAGGTTATGTAACTTAAAAACAGAAAAAAGCCAATTAAAACACAACAAAACTGAGTATTAATGTGGATATTTAAAATAAGCAAAAATATGAGTACTTAGTAACAGAATTATATAGTTCCTTTAGATTTAAACCAAAGATAATTCTCCTAAAAACTGACATAATTAATTCTGCATTCACACTCGACACTGAACATATGGCCACACTAAGAAAACTCGTGCAATTACTGAAATTTCAAATTTCCAAAATCCGTATTGCTACCTAGTGTATATTATCGTCGTCATGGCAAGATAATATTAAGTGATTTTCATTATGTAAATACATAAAACAAAGTCGGGTTTGTAAGTTAATTATTTAGTTACATCAAACAGCTGTTACAAGGATGATATCTAAACATACTTGAAAAGCATATAAATATATGTTATTATGGAAATAACAAATCTACTTGAATGGCAACTCTTTTTCAATAACGAAGCAAGCTCTATATAAAAATAGTCGAGTGAGCGTACCTAACGAGCTCATCCTGGAGGCGAGTGAGTGAAGCAAACGAGCTCATCTTGAAAAAGAACGAGAATTTGACATAAAACAAATCCAATCACAATCCCATTTTATCCCACAAGCAGCCAAAATATCCCATATATGGGAAAAAATCCCTCAAGTAAAACTCAGATAAATCCCAGCTGACATTTTAAAGACAACCATAGTCAATAACGTACTATGAAAACCAATTCAACTACCGAATATCAAACATTAAAATTAGTTTTAATAATGATTAATAATCCAAAATAAAATACAAATGCTGTGTTAAAACATCGTTTAAGTATCCCAAATGACTCCTTCAAAATTTAATTAAGAAATGTTTTATAGTTATGTAGTATTTCGATAACACACCCACACACCCACACACACACGGCCACTGAAACTTCTTCATCAGTCCAGTGATTCACTTCGTTCATCAATTAGTGTCTACTAGTGGCTTGAAGGGGCCATAGCCTCTAACCTTACTCCAATATCTGCCTTATCTGGTTTTAGCGAATTTCCCCTATAGGGAAGAAGCTATTACCGTAGGTCTCATGGTAAGACTTAAGCCCGAGACCATGATAACTTTTTGTTTTGAGGTCCCCAGATGCCAAAAACACCATTCGTTCAAATTTGTATATATGTATATATAAATATGTGTCCGTAAGCACGATAACTCTCGTAGGGTAAGAGGCACGTAAGTTGGCACAAACAGAAATAAACAGACTATTACCTTTTTGCGAACCTATGCTTAAAATTAACTTTTAAAAACATATTGTTCATATGTTTTGTTTCTTAAACTTGTTTTCAATGACAGCTGTTGCTGCAGTTGTACCTACAATGTAAATTTCGACAGTTTTAAAAGCAATTACTTGCATTCAAACTTAGCAATTTTATTGGAGGTAAACAATTTGTTTTGCAATTTATATGTAAACAAACACCAGTTGACAGTTTGAGGAAACTGTCAAAAAGTGGCACCTATGGCACAGAATCTCCAGAATCGCGAGTCTTTTAGGAGTGCACCTGCCCAGTTAGAGGTCAATCGGAAGCATGCTTTTCTCAGGAGACATCAAGTCACAAGAACCATTCTGCAAGTTGGCGTAGGTCGTGCCGGTTCATATATAAAGTAAACACTACCACGTTTGTAATGTGATTAGTATACAAAAAGTGGTTGAAATGAATAGTACACTCGTGTGCCAACTAACGTGAAAATTACTCTAAAAAAGGTCCGATCTTAATAAAATTTGGTAAAAATGTGTATAGCACCATTTATTTGAACGAGTTCGAAAACCAGACGAATCGCACAATCTGAAGGGGGTTTTGGGGAGTTTTGAACCCCAAAAATGGTTCTTTTGGGGTTTTCACATATAATTTTTATTTAAATCAAATTTTAATTAATACCATGGAATTCAGCTTAAAAAACAAACAATTTGGTATTTTGATCATTACGCTACGTCAGTTGGTTACCGAGATATTGAAAGTGCTAAACACAGTACTTGTCTAATGCTATTCTTATGGAGAAAAATTTAAATTTTATATCACGCGTATTTATTAACATTTACTGACAAAACTTGGTATATGGCTTCATTTGGTTGTGGTTTATTGTTGTTTGCACCAAAAAATTACTCGCGTATGGTTCCCGTGGCAGCAAACCTAGGTGCTCGGTCCCCATGTTATTCTTATGGAGAATTATTAAAATGTTATATATCGCTGATTTATGAATGTATATGGATGAAATTTGGTTTGTGGCTTCAATTTGATGAGTTCTATTGATATTTACATAAAAACCCATTATTTTGTCTTCCTTGTTGCAGAAAACCTGCGTACTTATCCCCAATGTTATTCTTATGGAGATTAATTCAAATTGTATATATTGCTTATTTTTGAATATATTTTAATGAAACTTGGTATACGGCTTTATGTGGTATTAAGACATATATTATGCATTTGAAATTCGCTGAGTACGCAGGTTTGCTGCGACGGGGGTATTTTACTCGTTACTGCTCTTTACATGCTGAAGGAAATAAAACTTTATAAGAAGGAACACGTGCCAGTTCATATATAAAGAAAACACTTAATAACATATTTTAATGTGGATAAAGCAGACGTTTTCAAATTTCCATATTTTTCTTATGGGAGACGGCTTACGTTATTTCTCGTTTACAGGTAACTTGTTGGAAATACTGTTATTTTCCCCGAGTCCCAGAGACCGAGACCTTTAATTTGAGCCGTCTGCCAACATTCTGCGATTTTCCAAACTCCCACAATTTTGACTTAACATTTTCGCCTACAAAATTATATATAAAGATAATCCACCAAACATCCAGTGGTCAAAAAAGTTCTCACAACTTTCAAACACTCAGCCGTCTATGTTGGTGACTTAGCCATCATGGCAACAGTCATCATAGCCAATCAGGATACTCGTCCGATGATAACACCATTGTTCCCAAAGTTGAAACTTCTCCTGGCCACTTGGGGTGCCAAATCCTTTCCTGGAATGTCCCCCAAACACTTGGCAGGCTGGGAGTATAAATCAATTACTTCCAGGAAATTTCAAAAATGTGAATTCTAAAATGTTGGTGCTGAAACTACCAGTTTATTTTCGTTCTCCGGGGTATTTCCAGAATCGCGAGTCTTTTAGGAGTGCACCTGCCCAGTTAGAGGTCAATCGGAAGCATTCTTTTCTCAGGATACAAGTCACAAGAACCATTCTGAAATTTGGCGCAGGTATTTTAGATTGGTCATTTGAGCAAAAATACAAGTCCGGCGAGAATCCACGATGAAGTAAAGGTATGTGGGTCCTTGGCGTTATATACAAAAAATATTGTTATTCTCAGCCCAGCTCGACAAACTTATGATGGCATAGCTGGGATGAGAATATTTGTTGTATATAACGCCAAGGACCCGTTCAGACCTGATCCAAATGCAATCAGGATTGGAGCCAGTTATGAATTTTAGCAAAGCATATTTTATAGCATATTTTTTATTTTTTAGCGAACCTGATCTGGACGTTTCGCTAGATCACAAATATGAATAATGTGAATAATATGATACAAATAAAAAAATCATTACATAAAACATCACTTGGATTCGAACCCGGGACTCCAGCGTTGATACCCGTCCTATTATCCACCACACCACGAGCACTTCTTGACATCTGAAAGAGAGAGAGAGAGAAGCAATTATGAAAAATAAACTGTATAGGTTCACGATTTTAAGTTACACTATATTTTTCTGACATTATATCATGTGTAGAATGTAAGTATTGATAAAGCCCAATTAAACAACATTGATGTTTGCGGCTGGTTGACACCATAAGTACAATTAATTAATTAATGATTAGTATTATACTGTCCTTATTTTGCTTGGTAACATTTTAAAACTAGCCCTCACTTTTAAGGTGTTGTTGTATTGTATTAATGAAGCGCGTTAGGCGTGTATGAATAGGAGATATAGGATTTTTAGGCTTAACAATTTAACTTACTACATATACATATTATATATATTTATGGTAAACTAGCTGATATACCTACCCGTTCTTCACACAGTGTTTTTCTTTACCCGTTCTATAGTCAATGCAATTCGAATTTTAGTTAGCTTGAAATAGCTGTTCTTGCTTCTGCTCTTTAAGCTGTCAAATGGAAGTGTCCTCAGCTGTTCGCATTACAGTTTCTGAATGTTTACTTTTTCTGAAATGTAAACATTTAAACTTAGGACGTTCACGGGTCTTAGCCCGAGGGGATTTTAAGGAAGTGAATAGGCCTATGTGTTGAATGGGTTGAAGATCTACCATTGTGTACAGTTTTCAGCCCAGTCTGTTCAGTAGTTTTTGCGTTTACCCGGAACATTAGACAGATAGACAGGCAGACAGACAGACGGACAGACTGGAACCACCTATTCTTTTAGCAAATTTCCCCTATAGGGAAGAAGCTATTACCGTAGTCGGCATGGTAAGACCTAGGCCCGGGACCATGATAACTTTTCGTTTTGAGGTCCCCAGACCCCAAAAACACCATTCGTTCGAAACTGTATATATATATATATATATATATATATACACATATATATATATATGTGTTTGTGTGTGTCCGTAGGCACGATAACATAGTAAAAATTATCCGATTTTGATGAAACTTGGTATAAACGTGTAAAGTAACATTTATGTTTTTAAGTTCGAAAACCACCCAGATCGCTCTATCCGAAGGGGTATTTAGGGGGGTTTTGTACCCCAAAAATGGGTTTTTGAATTTTTTACATATAATTTTTGAAATAGTCAAATTTTAGTTTTCACCATTGGATTCAGCTTTAAAAAACACACTAGTTGGTATTTTGATCATTCCTCTACGTCAATTGGTTACTGAGATATTGAAAGTGCTAAACACAGTACGTTGTCCCATGCTATTCTTATGGAGAATAAGAAAAATACCCCCGTCGCAGCAAACCTGCATACTCAGCGAATTTCCAATGGATATATAAATGTCTTAATACTACATAAAGCCACTTACCAAGTTTCATAAAAATATATTCACAAATAAGCGATATATACAATTTTAATTATTCTCCATAAGAATAACATTGGGGCTGAGTACGCAGGTTTGCTGCAAAAAGGAACACAAAAAATGGGTTTTTATGCTAATGTCAATGTAACTCAACTAGGTGAAGTCGTATACCAGTTTTTATTAATTTATGTTTATAATTAAGGGAGACAGAGCATTTAATTATTATCCATAAGAATAACATGGGGGCTGAGTACGCAGGTTTGCTGCTACGGGAGAATTATGCAAAAACAATTTTTTGGAGCAAATATCCTCAACGAGATGAAGCTGTATACCAAGTTTCGTCAGTATACGTTCATAAATAAGCGAGATAAAAAAATTGTCTTCTCCTCCATAAAAATAACATTAGTTAACTTACTGTGTTTAGCACTTTCAATATCTCGGTAACCAATTGACGTAGAGGAATGATCGAAATACCAAATTGTGTGTTTTTTTAAGCTGAATCGAATGGTCAAAACTAAAATTTGACTTTTTCAAAAATTATATGCAACAAATTAAAAAAAAACCCATTTTTGGGGTATAAACCCCCCCAAAATACCCCTTTGGATAGGTCGATCTGTCTGGTTTTCTAACTTAGTCATAAATGCTGCTTTACATATTTATACCAATTCGTCAAAATCGAACCATTTTTACGAGAGTTATCGTGCTCACGGACACACACACACACACACACACACACACACACATATATATGTATATATATGTATATGTATATGTATATATATATATATATATATATATATATATATATATATATATATATATATACGGTATCGAACAAATGGTGTTTTTGGGGTCTGGGGACCTCAAAACGAAAAGTTATCATGGTCCCGGGCCTAGGTCTTACCATGCCGACTACGGTAATAGCTTCTTCCCTATAGGGGAAATTCGCTAAAAACGTATAATCTCGCTTATTTATGAACGTATACTAACGAAACTTGGTATACAGCTTAATCTCGTTGTGGTCTATTGATATTTGCTCAAAAAAACTTTTTGCCAAATTCTCCCGTAGCAGCAAACCTGCGTACTCAGCCCCCATGTTATTCTTATGGAGAATAATTAAATGCTCTGTCTCCCTTAATTATGAACATAAATGAATAAAAAAAGTATACGACTTCACCTAGTTGAATTATATTGATATTAGCATAAAACCCATTTTTTGTGTTCCTTGTTGCAGCAAACCTGCGTACCCAGCCCCAATGTTATTCTTATTGAGAATAATTAAAATTGTACATATCGCTTATTTGTGAATATATTTTTATGAAACTTGGTAAGTGGCTTTATGTAGTATTAAGACACTTATATCTCCATTGGAAATTCGCTGAGTATGCAGGTTTGCTGCGACGGGGGTATTTATAGCTGCTATGCCCGTGCTTCGCAACGGGGTGAAAATTCAGAGTAGACAAATTGTAAACAAAACAATGACAGTCTGTAGTTATATGATCCTTATAACAACTGTTTATTTAAATGAATTGACTTAGGAAATTACACATGTGACATAAACCAAATAATTCCCCCCGTAGCAGCAAACCTGCATACTCAGCGAATTTCCAATGGAGATATAAATGTCTTAATACTACATAAAGCCATTTACCAAGTTTCATAAAAATATATTCACAAATAAGCGATATATACAATTTTAATTATTCTCCATAAGAATAACATTGGGGCTTATATATATATGTGTGTGTGTGTGTGTGTGTGTGTGTGTGTGTGTGTGTGTGTGTGTGTGTGTGTGTGTGTGTGTGTGTGTGTGTGTGTGTGTGTGTGTCCGTGAGCACGATAACTCTCGTAAAAATGATCCGATTTTGATGAAACTTGGTATAAACGTGTAAAGCATCACTTATGACTTTAACAAAGTTGTATGATAAATATACAGTTTCGAACGAATGGTGTTTTTGGGGTCTGGGGATCTCAAAACGAAAAGTTATCATGGTCCGGGGCCTAGGTATTACCATGCCGACTACGGTAATAGCTTCTTCCCTATACGGGAAATTCGCTAAAACTCACCTCCAAAAGAATAACATGGGATCTTGCAAGTCCCGTGGGGCAGAGCCCTGAGGAAATATTTAAACGGTGATAGGCCTATGAATCTCCTCGGTACATAGACTAAATTTGTGCAAAATCTCAGCAGAATCGGTCAGTGGTTTTGGCGTGATGGAACAATAGACAGACAGACAGACAGACACCACTTAATTTTAATAATAGTAGTGATTATATTATGGTAAATTTAACGTTTGGTGACGTAAAAATCACTCTTATAGTTATAATTTGTAAGGCGATATTGTTTACCGGCACACGAAAAAAGGGTAAAAAATAAAGCATATCATTATTAATAATATTAATTCATATTAATAATGTTTAAATATCATTATATAATACATAATAAACCCCTGTTCATGTTTGATCAGACCAAATCAAATCAATCTGATCAAGTCTGATCACCCTGATATCAAGATCAGGCCTGATCAACTCATCATGATCAAATCTGATCAACCCTCCCTCATACACCAGATCAGGCCTGATCTACTCATCCTGATCAACTCAACCTGATTAGGTCTGATCATACCTGATCAGGTCTGGTTAGAATGGGATCAGGACTGATCAGAATCGGATCAGGTCTGACCAGAATCGGATCAGGTCTGATCAGAATCGGATCAAGTCTGCTCAGAATTGAATGAGACCTAATTGAAAATGTTCATATGGGATTCTAGTTAAGTAGTACAGTTTAATCCCATGCCCTTCCCTGTTGCGTTTCCTCAACTCAATACTATCTAGTAAGTTGGTCAAAGTATATATAGGGAGCAGGAAAAACACTTTCAGGCACCTCCAGAACGGTCTGCCGAAGGCATTAGCTTGATCTTCTCCTATTCACTATGTGTACTCTGCCGTAATTTAATCTATATCTATAAAAGGCAAAGCCCTGGCTGACTGACTGACTCACTCATCACTAATTCTCCACCTTCCCATGTAGGCAGAGAGCTGAAATTTTGTACACAGATTATTTAGGCATAAAATAAGAAAACTAAATGGTTTTCATCCTGATCTGACCTTAGGGATCCGTCAGAGATCCTGACAAAGTTCCCATTTATTTCTTATGGACATTTATTTTTGTTTGAGATAATGAAAATACAAACAGCTGATCTTGATTCGCAGTAGTTTCACGAGCTAACCACAGAATGCAGCACACACAACTGTCATAGTTTTTATAAATTATTTGCGGGGTGAAGCCTGCGGGAACAGCTTGTTTACCTATAAAAGCCACTTAAAAAACTATAAATAAAGTAGAACTAGGGCTAATATTGTACATCACCTTGCTGGATCTACGTGGGGAGCCAGCGCACAAGTTCTGCGCACTACAGCTTTGTCCCTGGTCTACTCGACGGCTGAATACTGCGCTTCCGTGAATACTGCGCTCCCGTGAATACTGCGCTCAGGAAATAAAATAAGATATTATCCGATTCATGACTACCTCCCTCAGGAAGTAAGTCGATTGAAGTGTAAAAAATCACTCTTACGAACAGCCTCCCAGTTTAGGACAACAAACGTTTGTCCGCAAGCTTACTGGATTTCCTGCTGGGAATCTTTCAACGGTCAGAATAGCTTCCTCATATTCGACCCTACTTCTGCGATAGGTGGAATGAACCTTCCTTGGAAGCAGTGTGCTTTAATCAATCGCTTTCGCTCTGAGGTGGGAAGGTGGATTATTGGAAATTTGAATGGGGTATGAAACACGTCTTTTAACTGTGGGGCGGGGCGTCAAACTACGGACCACATAGTAAATGACTGTCCCGTTTGCTCTTTATTTGAAGAGTTGGCCGGCCTACATGAAATAAGTGAGGCTGAACTACAATGGCTTCGCGTCCTGGATTTAGCTCTGTGATGGGAGATCTTTTATTTACTTTATCTACCTCTGAACGTAATTATATAACGCAGGTAGATCAAACCGAAGTATTTATTTTTGTTGTAAATTCCAAAATAGAAGGCAGCTGTATAAGCCATACGATTTATATATGTATATAACATACCATACAAGAATAACACACCTGTTACTTCACGGTTAATGATATTATGGTGTGTTTGTATCAACCCAAAGACATGTATACATGTACTCTTGTCCTCAGAGTTCAGAGGAAAAAATAGCGTTCACCGTTACGTAACAGGTGTGTTATTCTTGTAGGGTATGTTATTCTTTTATAAAATATACCATATCCTATGATCTAATACGAGTAAGGATCGTTTGCTTGCTTGCATGCAACTCTGATCTCAAAAACGGTTCCAACGGTTTCCTTCAAAAATTGTTATTAAATAATTGTTGGGTTAAAAATAAGTTCTACTTGTCAAAACATCAAATTTCAGACAGCTGTTAGGATTTAAAAAACAACTTAATCGGTAATTACTTAATCCGGACTGAATTGAGCCAAATACTAGATTGTGACTCTATTTGTGTTTGAGGGGGTGGCTTCCTAACATTAAATAAGTTATTTTTAGCAAAAGCTTTCTTTTTAATTATTCTGTTATGTGTAAAATGCTCCATACTCGATGGTGTTATACTAAGATATGTGGAGAGCATCAAAATTCTTGTCAGACAAGTTGCGCCTGATCCCATCAAAGTGATGTTCGCACTCATGATGTCGGAAGTCAATCAGCTGATTCATATTTAATTTGTTCTCTCTCTTACAAAGGGCGATAATGGGACGGACATGTCCGTTGAACAACTTTGTTTTGTGAAACAGGTTTCCCATTTGTATGCGGATAATGTTATCAGTTATACAATAACTAACGTTCGGAAAAACAAATAAAAAAAATACTGTGCATTACGTCAAATAATTATAACGCAAAAAATAAAATACCTTTTGGACGGATTGATAGCTGTATGGATGTCTGTGATTCTATCACGCAACACCTATTGGGCAGATCAAGCTGAAAATGTGCACGGACATAGCTTTCATGTCTAAAAACACAAAAGCCAAACGTCCCCGATTTCGCATTAACCATTTATCTTATTTAATTAGTAATTTAGGTAGATAACATGTCTATAATATTCATCGTCAAGTTAAACGACAGTAGTAGGGAAAGGGGACTTCTGGGCCAAGTGATTGACAGCTTCCGGTCACGTGACCGGAAGCGCTAGTAGTGGGTAAACAGGAAAGAGGCCCCACAATCGGCGCTTTTTCCCCATGTTATTCTTATGGGGAGCCGTTTTTGCGCCGACGCCAGCTCCCGCCCTACACAAGTTTCCTTGTTAGCCTATACTAACGTCCAACCCTTGCCTATATTAAATATATTGTCCCCATCCCCATCCCTCCTCTATATTTTTAAAAATTAATTTTCAAATTCAGGCTAAAAAACTATCTTTGGTGTTTATGGTCTGATTTGTTTAAAATTTAGATATGTTATTGTCCTAGGCAAGTGTTTTAATAAATTTCACTTACATTTCCCAAATTCACTATAACGGTCAAATTAAAAAATATTTTTTGAAAAATACTATAGTGCCAATTGCCAACTTCTTTATTTACTGTCCGA
The DNA here is from genome assembly GCA_963675035.1 of Allygus modestus. Lineage (NCBI taxonomy): Eukaryota > Metazoa > Arthropoda > Insecta > Hemiptera > Cicadellidae > Allygus > Allygus modestus. The sequence goes on from OY776112.1 coordinate 469,649,513, forward strand.
TTTGTCTTCAATTTGGATTTGTTATTGTCCTAGGCAAGTGTTTTAATAAATTCCACGTACATATCCCAAATTCACTATTACGGTCAAATTAAAAAATATTTTTGAAAAATACTGCCAATTGCCAACTTCTTTATTTACTGTCCGATTTGTCTTCAATTTGGATATGTTATTGTCGTAGGCAAGTGTTTTAATAAATTACACTTACATTTCCCAAATTCACTATTACAGTCAAATTAAAAATTATTTTTGAAAAATACTGCCAATTGCCACCTTCTTTATTAAATGTCCGATTTGTCTTCAATTTGGATATGTTATTGTCCTAGGCAAGTGTTTTAATAAAATCCACCTACATTTCCCAAATTCACTATTACGGTCAAATTAAATAATATTTTTGAAAAATACTGCCAATTGCCACCTTCTTTATTAACTGTCCGATTTGTCTGCAATTTGGATATGTTATTGTCCTAGGCAACTGGTTTAATAAATTCCACTTACATTTCCCAAATTCACTATTACGGTCAAATTAAATAATATTTTTGAAAAATACTGCCAATTGCCACCTTCTTTATTAACTGTCCGATTTGTCTGCAATTTGGATATGTTATTGTCCTAGGCAACTGGTTTAATAAATTCCACTTACATTTCCCAAATTCACTATTACAGTCAAATTAAAAATTATTTTTGAAAAATACTGCCAATTGCCAACTTCTTTATTAAGTGTCCGATTTGTCTGCAATTTGGATATGTTATTGTCCTAGGCAAGTGTTTTAATAAATTTCACTTACATATCCCAAATTCACCATTACGGTCAAATTAAAAAATATTTTTGAAAAATACTGCCAATTGCCAACTTCTTTATTAAATGTCTGATTTGTCTGCAATTTGGATATGTTATTGTCCTAGGCAACTGGTTTAATAAATTACACTTACATTTCCCAAATTCACTATTACAGTCAAATTAAAAATTATTTTTGAAAAATACTGCCAATTGCCAACTTCTTTATTAAATGTCCGATTTGTTTAAAATTAGATATGTTATTGTTGTAGGCTAGTGTATATGCACCATCCACATTTCCCAAATTCACTATTACAGTCAAATTAAAAAATATTTTTGAAAAATACTGCCAATTGCCAACTTCTTTATTTACTGTCTGATTTGTTTAAAATTTGGATATGTTATTGTTGTAGGCTAGCGTATATGCACCATCCACATTTTACAAATATTGCGGCTAAATTTTAAAAAATTTGGAAAAATACTGCCAGTTGGCAACTTCTTTATTTATGGTCTGATTTGTTTAAAATTTATATATGTCATTATTCTAGGCTAGTGTATATGTACCATCCACATTTGACAAATTAACTATAATGGTCAAATTTAAAAAATATTTTGAAAAATATACTAACAATTTCAAACTTCTTTATTTACTGTCTGATTTATTTTCGGATATGTTATAGCTCTTATATAGGTAACAAGACCACACTACCACAAGTTCCATTACCCCCTATAATACAGTATTTTGTCTTTTTGTTTGTTTATTTTGCTGTAATCCCAAAACTGACTTTGCTGTTTATTGTCACTTTGGATATTGTCCTAAGCATTTATTGTCTGATTTATTTTTGGATATGTTATAGCCCCCAACTATTATATCTAAAATTACAATATTATTTCCACCTATAATACAGTTGATGTGTTGTTTGTTTTGCCGCAACCTAAAAACTAATATTGGTATTTGAAATACAAGCTTATTATATACATCCAGCTGATAAGTAATATATATCCACAATTATGGTCAGAACTGCCCAAATTTTAAGCCAATACAAAAATAAATTTTTAAACCCCAAAACAACTAAACACAAAACACTAATCTTTCTTTGTGCTTGTTTGGAGTAGTCTTTATTTTATCCAACTTAATTTTAATTTTGTAGTTAAAATCAAACTTCCCACATTCTAGCTCCCTTTCCAGCCAGTGACATAAAGGTTACGAATATTTTCAAACTGTACAATATATCTTTTTCTACCCCTATGTTGGACTTGTTTAATAGCGCACCATATTCCAAATCCTCCAGTCTACTACATTCTTTAAATTTAACATTGCCTTTAATATCTTGCATCTCTATGTCTTCTTGTCCATTGTTACGGAAACTTTCTATTTTTGGAATTGCCACAAAATGTTGCGGTTCCGTTAGTGTTAAAGCTGGTGGCTGGTAGGTAGATAAATAATGTCCAAATCACCACTGTATGGCAACACGCCTTGCCTATTCTTATTTATCTCTATAAATACAGTTTTACAGACACCTTTAACACAGTATACACCCCTCCATCCTTTTCTGCCAACACTCCCACAAACTTGTTTACTACAAACGCATACACATAATGCTCGCAGGAAGTAATCTTTTAATTTATCCTCTCTTTCCCTTCTTTCTTTAGCCAACTGTGCATTCCTCTGCAACAGTATTTTCCACATATTCCAATGTCTTCTAATTCCAGTTTCCTCTCTAAGAAAGGCTTGGAAAGTGGCTCTATTTCTTTAATAGTGTATGGGTACAGTTTATTGGTCCGGCTTCTTAAAACGTAGGGAGTAAGGTTAGGACTTTCCACTAAGCCTAATTCTTCTAAATTGATGGAGAAAGGTGTATTTGATGTGCCCCCAGATTTGATGTAACACTTATGCTTTACACTTATGGCATCCTCCTCTATTACCTCTACATAGTTGGTAAACAGTTAAAGCTAAATGCAGATAGAGCATACTTTATTAACTTTTCCCTTTGATCTTTTGGCAGTTTTAGTTGTACTCCAGTTATCTTCTTCGTATTACTACTACCCCAATATGCGTATTGTAATAAATCGTTAAACACTAAACAACAACTGTTTTGTAATTGATTGGCAGAGGTACAGCATAGAATGGAGCATTTTGAAAGTACCGTTTGTTGTCTTCTATTAGACTTAAACAATCTCTTAAAGGTTCAAACCCCTTACCAAAACCTCTACAATAGATTGTTGCCTCTAACCTTGTTATTCCATTCTCTCTAGCTAGTTTAGACGAGAACGTTTCTTTTAGGTTTACAAAGTTTATTATATGGTTTCCTATACTTTTAATTACTCCAGGGCTTGTAATCTGGCATATAAATTTATTATATATTTTTACCCTGCTATTTACATTAAACCATGCTAACATTATCTACAATAACATTATGGGGGTCCATTCGCCCCCCTGGTAGCAAAAGTTTTCTGTAAGATATTGGCACATTTCCTCTTTATTAAATATTCCAGCCAAATCTGGTGTTATATCGAAATCCATAAGATAGTACATTTCTTTTTCCAGATCTTGCAGTATCTTTGGAAGATCTTCCAACAAATCCTTAATTTTAACATTTGCAAGCTCTATTTTATAGGGAATTGCTATAGGATCATCATACTTTTGTTTAATTTGGTCAATATCTTTCTTTATTATTTGTAACACACCCTCGCTTTGGGGGAATGGTAGTTTGGCCACAACACCATGTCGAGCTAAAGAGAACTTTTTAAATATTCCTCGTAAGTAGCTATTAAACGAGCCACATATTTCCTTCTTAACTTTAAATTTATTCCGAACATCCCCATCACAATCCGCAACATTGGTTATCTTAACTAACATTATGTTATCATAAAACGCATCCGTTATAGATGTTATTTAATTTTGGTTCACCCTCGCAATAGTTTATATTACCTATGTCTGTAAGAAGGTTATTATTACGTAGATTTTCTAATAAAAACCATATACCGAATCTTTCGTTAGTAGGTTTAATACAATTCCCCAATAAATGGCCAACAGAGTACATTTCTTTTATACAAAAAGTAGCGGAAACATGTAAACAGGACAGATATATAGGCATATATGTGTTGTAAATATATATTGTATATAAACATAGGCGAGCGGCAAGTGTAACATGTAAGTGGACACCCACATGCAAATATGGAATACCCACTATTAATATAATTCCAAATTCGACTAAATAAGTTTATAGTCTCAATATAATTAACATATTAACATTAGTACCCAAATTGTCGAAATTCTATAATTCTATTCTTAGTCCTTGTATTAGGTTTTGGACAATGTTATGATTGTGTTAAATTTGTTTATATTACATATATTTCTTACACAATTTACAAACTATTTTTGTGTCAGTTGACAGAACGTGTAAAGTTGTGTTAAATGGATGTAAACCAGTATTTGTGCCTGTGTCCAAATGTGTTGGAGTGTGTTATTTATTGTGTCTCTGCATTTGTGTTGTTTTATAAACTTTAAATATTACTATGTCCTTATACTCTTACTATTTCTGTTACTATAATATTTATCTTTTACTGTTTGTTTTCCAAGTTTGATTGTGGGTTTGGCTAATATATCGGATGTTGTACCAATGCTGTCTAAATAGTAATGGATTGATTACATGCTGCACTATGTGGTGTTTGTCTTTGGCAATACACTTCCAACACATTTCCTGTCTAATATCTGGCCGGTTGTATCCAGCACAATTTATGTTTTACTTTACAACAACACAATGAGATGTCTATTCTGCTGCTTATACAACAGATGTACAGGTCTTGTAGAATGTGCATATTAAATACATATATTACTCTACTGCATGGGGTGTTGGGTTTAATAATACAAAACCTAATACAAGGACTAAGAATAGAATTATAGAATTTCGACAATTTGGGTACTAATGTTAATATGTTAATTATATTGAGACTATAAACTTATTTGGTCGAATTTGTGGGTATTCCATATTTGCGTATGGGTGTCCACTTACATGTTACACTTGCCGCTCGCCTATGTTTATATACAATATATATTTACAACACATATATGCCTATATATCTGTCCTGTTTACATGTTTCCGCTACTTTTTGTATAAAAGAAATGTGCTCTGTTAGCCATTTATTGGGGAATTGTATTAAACCTACTAACGAAAGATTTGGTATGTGGTTGTTATTAGAAAATCTGCGTAATAATAACCTTCTTACAGACATAGGTAATATAAACCATTGCGAGGGCGAACCAAAATTAAATAACTTAACATCTATAACGGATGTTAGTTAAGATAACCAATGTTACGGATTGTGATGGGGACGTTCGGAATAAATTTAAAGTTAAGAAGGAAATATGTGGCTCGTTTAATAGCTACTTATGAGGAATATTTAAAAAGTTCTCTTTAGCTCGACATGGTGTTGTGGCCAAACTACCATTCTCCCAAAGCGAGGGTGTGTTACAAATAATAAAGAAAGATATTGACCAAATTAAACAAAAGTATGATGATCCTATAGCAATTCCCTATAAAATAGAGCTTGCAAATGTTAAAATTAAGGATTTGTTGGAAGACCTTCCAAAGATACTGCAAGATCTTATGGATTTCGATATAACACTAGATTTGGCTGGAATATTTAATAAAGAGGAAATGTGCCAATATCTTACAGAAAACTTTAACTCAACAACTCATTCAGTGACCGGTTCTCTTTACACAATATGTCGTTTTTAGTTTTAAATTCTGAGTTAATTTGAGTGAGCTTTTGGTTAGTTTCCAGTGATTTTGTAAGTGATTGTAACAACTGATTATTTGAATTTATTATTTATTATGTTGAATTTTATACATTCCATTCTTTCTAATGGAAGGCAGGACTTCTTCAAAAACCCAGTATTTAAATGTTTTAGCAACTGGTAGTTTAGAGGAAAAAATCAACTCGTATAAACCCGGTTCTGATATAAAAACTACTTTAGAATCATGATAATTGAGTTGGGACCCATTTTGGGTCCCAACTACTTCCGGTTGAGTTGATTTGTATATTTCACTGATATGTGCTAGAAGAGCTTTTTTAGGGTTAGAGTAGCCCAGGATTTGAGCAACATCTTTTCCTTTGAACCAAGGATTATTTTCTCCGTCAAACAGTACAGCAACGGCCTGGTTATTAAATATATAAGAGGTTAAGTTAGACATTTTATATCAAGTATCGTGCAATAGAACAGATCAGAGCAACGTAAGGTCTTACCTCAAAAGTGACCGAGGTAGAGTGAAGTTAACGTTTAAGAATAAAGAGCGCTAAAAGTATCGTCAAAATAAATGTTATATTCTAATTCATCGTGGAGAATTTAGCTACTTTTTTTATAACCATTTCTTTAGAGAATCCGCTATTTAGCATAGCCTTACCGCTCAAAAATTCAACTTCTATCCTGTCAAAGTCTGCATTTGATTTTAAGTTCAATTTTAATGGCTTTCCTTCGAACAGGTCTTCCCTCACAAAATAGATTTATAAAAATCCAACAATCATGAATAAGCCAACAACTCATCATGAATAAGCCAACACATTGTTTTATCGGTACCGCAAAGGCTCATTTTAAACTGTAATGAAAGCAGCTCGGTCATCTCATTAATAAATATCTGCAATGTCTTCATAAAGAGGTATCAATTTTATAACCCCAAATATTTACGTTGAAATGCATTAATTTACAGATAGACATAGTTTGAGTGAGTGGATTTTAATCTGCGGATTATTTGGAAAATGAATCGTCGCTGGACTGATCAATATGTTTCATATTTCATTTCTGAAATCGTCACCTCCATGTTAATGCAGTGATATTTATTACAGTCTTATGGACATTATTTATCTACCTACCAACGAGCCACTTGCAAGCTTTAACGGAACCGCAACATTTTGTGGCGATTCCAAAAATAGAAAACCTAAGTTTCCGTAACAATGGACAAGAAGACATAGAGATATTAAAGGCAATGTTAAATTTAAAGAATGTAGTAGACTGGAGGATTTGGAATATGGTGCGCTATTAAACAAGTCCAACATAGGGGAAGAAAAAGATATATTGTTTGAAAATATTCGTAACCTTTATGTCACTGGCTGGAAAGGGAGCTAGAATGTGGGAAGTTTGATTTTAACTACAAAATTAAGTTGGATAAAATAAAGACTACTCCAAACAAGCACAAAGAAAGGTTAGTTGTTTTGGGTTTTAAACATTTATTTTTGTTGGCTTAAAACATATCCAAAATTTGTTCTGACCATAATTGTGGATATATATTACTTATTAGCGTATATAATAAGCTTGTATTTATTTTTTTTAATCCAACCGTAATAGTGAATTTGGAAATGCACTTATGCAATGGCCAGTAATATATTGCATCCAAAGTTTGGTTACGACAAAACAACACTAAAAGGGAAAAAATGTTCGGTAAATTTAGATATAAGGGGATATAACAAGTCGAAAAGTAAATAAAGGAGTTATTGGTAGTAATTTGCAAAATATAGTTTTGTAAAAACACAAATACCAATATTAGTTTTTAGGTTGCGGCAAAACAAACAACTGTATTATAGGTGGAAATAATATTGTAATTTTAGATATAATAGTTGGGGGCTATAACATATCCAAAAATAAATGCTTAGGACAATATCCAAAGTGTAGGCAATAAACAGCAAAGTCAGTTTTGGGATTACAGCAAAATAAACAAACAAAAAAGACAAGTGGGTAATGGAACGTGTGGTAGTGTGGTCTTGTTACCTATATAAGAGCTATAACATATCCGAAAATAAAGAAGTTTGAAATTGTATATTTTTCAAAATATTTTTTAAATTTGACCATTATAGTTAATTTGTCAAATGTGGATGGTACATATACACTAGCCTAGAATAATGACATAAATTTTAAACAAATCAGACCATAAATAAAGAAGTTGCCAATTGGCAGTATTTTTCCAAATTTTTAAAAATTTAACCGCAATATTTGTAAAATGTGAATGGTGCATATACATTAGCCCACAACAATAACATATCCAAATTTTAAACAAATCGGACAGTAAATAAAGAAGTTGGCAATTGGCGGTATTTTTCAAAAATATTTTTTAATTTGACTGTAATAGTGAATTTGGGAAATGTGGATGGTGCATATACACTAGCCTACAACAATAACATATCTAAATTTTAAACAAATCGGACATTTAATAAAGAAGTTGGCAATTGGCAGTATTTTTCAAAAATAATTTTTAATTTGACTGTAATATTTGTAAAATGTGGATGGTGCATATACACTAGCCTACAACAATAACATATCCAAATTTTAAATAAATCGGACAGTAAATAAAGAAGTTGGCAATTGGCAGTATTTTTCAAAAATATTTTTTAATTTGACCGTGATGGTGAATTTGGGATATGTAAGTGAAATTTATTAAAACACTTGCCTAGGACAATAACATATCCAAATTGCAGACAAATCGGACATTTAATAAAGAAGTTGGCAATTGGCAGTATTTTTCAAAAATAATTTTTAATTTGACTGTAATAGTGAATTTGGGATATGTAGGTGGAATTTATTAAACCAGTTGCCTAGGACAATAACATATCCAAATTGAAGACAAATCAGACATTTAATAAAGAAGGTGGCAATTGGCAGTATTTTTCAAAAATATTATTTAATTTGACCGTAATATTTGTAAAATGTGGATGGTGCATATACACTAGCCTACGACAATAACATATCCAAATTGCAGACAAATCGGACAGTAAATAAAGAAGTTGGCAATTGGCTGTATTTTTCAAAAATATTTTTTAATTTGACCGTAATAGTGAATTTGGGATATGTAAGTGTAATTTATTAAAACACTTGCCTACGACAATAACATATCCAAGTTTTAAACAAATCGGACAGTTAATAAAGAAGGCGGCAATTGGCAGTATTTTTCAAAAATATTTTTTAATTTGACCGTGATGGTGAATTTGGGATATGTAAGTGAAATTTATTAAAACACTTGCCTAGGACAATAACATATCCAAATTGCAGACAAATCGGACATTTAATAAAGAAGTTGGCAGTTGGCAGTATTTTTCAAAAATAATTTTTAATTTGACTGTAATAGTGAATTTGGGATATGTAAGTGGAATTTATTAAACCACTTGCCTAGGACAATAACATATCCAAATTGAAGACAAATCGGACAGTTAATAAAGAAGGTGGCAATTGGCACTATAGTATTTTTCAAAATTTTTTAATTTGACCGTTATGGTGAATTTGGGAAATGTAAGTGGAATTTATTAAAACACTTGCCTACGACAATAACATATCCAAATTGCAGACAAATCGGACCATAAACACCAAAGATAGTTTTTTAGAATTTGAAAATTAATTTTTAAAAATATAGAGGAGGGATGGGGATTGGGAAAATATATTTAATATAGGCAAGGGTTGGACAATAGTATAGGCTAACAAGGAAACTTGTGTAGGGCGGGAGCTGGCGTTGGCGCAAAAACGGCTCCCCATAAGAATAACATGGGGAAAAAGCGCCGGAAGTGATGTTAAACCATCATTTCACCACTACTACACAATAACTTCTAAGTTGTTTACATGTGTTGTTTATTTAGTGTGGAGTTATTTTTGAACTCGTGGATTTCTGCAAAGGATGTATTAAAATTAATGCAAATTTTAAATGGGGGAAAATAAGGCAGGGGCCAAAAAGAAAATTTGTGTAGGGTAGGATCGGGCGTCGGTCCAAAAACTGATCCCCATAAGAATAACATGGGAAAAAAGCGCCGGAAGTGATGTTAAACCGCTGTTTACCCACTACTAGCGCTGCGTCATGAAAGACGTCATCTGAGGCTGAGCCAGTGACGTAGGCGGTTTTGTGACGAAATGAGTAAAAGTTCAAAGTTCAAGGTCACGGTGAAGTTTTTTAAAAAAAATCTACCTCGCACTCGTAAAACGATTGTGATTCGATAGTTAATCGATAATAAATATCGAATGAAACAATCGAATGAAGCAATCGAATGATACGAGTGCGAGGTAGAACAATTACAAATATTACTTTATTTTATTAACAATAATTCATATTACAAATATTACTTTATTTTATTTACAATAATTCATGTTTACAATAGTTCCCCGTTGTTGGTTGTCATCGATGTTGTTGATCCGGACGAGTTGCGGCCATCACTTTGCTTTCTGAAGAAAGACGGTAGATACTTCGTTCCCTGCGCAGAGTCCATGTTGTTTTTTGATGCGTAAAGTTCCAAAGATAAATCGTAACCGGACGCAATAAGAAGTCTTAACTCTTCACTAAACACCTCGAGGTCTTGGTAAGTCGCAAGATGAATAGAGTCATAATGAATACACCTAATTTTAATGGACATTTTAATATAATGTTTTACGTTTGTGAAGAGCACTCGATGTTCACCAGTCGAGAGCCGGAGGTGTACTGACTATTCGCTAGCTAGCGTTCTGGTATGAAACGAAATGGTGGGGGTAAAAGTGTGGTGGGGCGGAGAAGATGGCGGACAGCAGATGGCAGGCGGCAGGTGGTGCGAGGCAGATGGTTGCTACTACATTCGCCGCCACAGTAATGCAATCCTTCGGCGTAATTCTTGTATTTTATCTTGTCGGTTCATTTGATACGTTTTACATCTACATATGCAATAGCTGAAACACTTGCACTTACGACAAGCTTTCCCGTCAACTTGATCGCCTGGTATTTTAAAACATTGTAACTCGCAACAATATATCTTCAAATTGTTATCGAAAAATAAATTGTTCATAGGTGGCACCGACATGTTAGCTGCAGCGTGTGTTAGACAAGACTGAGACTAACTTCACTGCTCCCTCTCTTTTATACCTCTTCATAAGTTAACCCTGAATGAAAGTTCAAGGTCATCCATTTGAAATTTAAAAAAAGCAACACAGCAGTATATAAAATAATATACTGCTGTGTTGCTGTTTTATTTCTTTTTTTTTTATATTTTCTTTATTAAACAAACATCTTACAATACAATAAGCTTAAGTCTAACATTGATGACTAGAAATACAAACAGAAAAATACAAACAAAGACATTATGTACAAGGATGCGTGATGTGCAGAGTGAGTTCCGTCGAGTTGTTGCCGCTTACACCGTGTGATACCAAATACAACGTCCCCGGTTGAATATCTCGCAAATCTTCATTTTGTAGCAGTTGAACAAATCGTTTTGGAAGAAATACTTGAAACTTCGGCTCATCTCCTGGAGTGAAAGGTCCTTCGCTCAATGAAACTAGAATTGCTTCTCCATGTGTGGTTTCCACTTTCTTGATGTTATGAATAATGTAGTGTTTTTGTTCTTTTAATTCTGAACACTTTTTAGTTAGCAGAAGGTCGGATTTTGAATGAGTGTTGAATTGATCAACCAGTGTTTGTAGAAACTGTTGTGATGCCATCTTCGTCAGTGGTGGTTGTGGTGTCTTCTGTGATGTTGCCTCTTCGGAGTCTCGAATAATACTCGTGCTGGAGCGGTGCTGTCTCCTCGTATTTATAGGCCCCGCTACCCCCACCACATTTCTGTTCTCCGCTACCCCCACCACATTCCTGCGTTTGTTTCAAGTAAGCAGCCAAACGATACGCGTTGTACAATGCACAGTTTGTTTGGCCGTGTTTAAGATCTTTTGCAGCGACACAAATATTACCGAGATTAATGTTAAAGTCCTTACTGATAGTTATATCGAAAACATCACCGTGCGTGTACTTTTGTATCCAGTTCTTTTTTTCTAATCCTCTTGTGTATATATGTGAATATTGTTTGCAAAAGTTAAACATAATACTGTGCAGATTACTGTAGCTTATAAATCCTTCATACCAATGTATGTGATGAAAGTAGTTTGTTATCCATTTGTTTGTACTTTTTGCTTTGGTGTTAAGTTTGTTAAAAGAAAAAGGAGCATCAAACGTGAATGGGTAGGCTACAAATGTAAGCAAGTCTAAAATTACTAATTCCTTGATAATAAACCTATCATCATTATTTCGAAATGCTTGAAATTCTATTACACAAGGCTTTACACTCACTTCTTCATCCCCTCCGCTCATCATGGCACCTAGCGATCAACTAAACTGTTTTCCACACCACGGTAGGTTAAATACCAGGCCGTACAGTTGCAGGCGCGTTGGTGTATATTTAACGTGGGCACCGTCCCCAATAGGCCTACCCCACGTGTGTTCTTCTTTACTAAGTCAAACTTTAGTCTTTTTTAACTTCTTCTTCTTGTGTTTCGTTTTCTTCTTCTTGTTTCTCCGTTTCTTCTTCCTGTGTTGTTTCTTCTGTAGCTTCTGTAGCGATTTCTACAAGTGGTTCAAAATCCTTTAACTTTCTCCACATGAAAACTTCATGAGGTATTCTATTAAAAATAGATGTATCCACAGGTCCGTACACGATGGTGCTATCAGGTTGTTTTTCCAAAGTATCGACCAAATATTCTTTAATAATAGCGCTTGCAAATACCAACTGTCTCATGTACCTTGTAATAGGTTCTGTTGCGTAGTTTAAAACGTAGAATTCTTCACGTGACAGTAGAATCTTATTTTCATGTTGAGTCAAGTCTCTAATTCGCACTTGTAGTTGTCCACGATGTTTAACAATATCGATTTCATTGTCACAATCCAAAAGTCGAATATGTGTTTTCCTTCCACACAAACTGTTAGTTAAATAACATTCTATTAAATGTACATGTTTCAAAAATGACTCCCAAGCATTTTGCGAAAATAAAACCTTTTTTGTTCCATGGTGTAGTATTACTGTAGGGGAATAATCCAATGACTTCATCAATCCAACTGATACACTTTTACTGATGCATGCTGAGATGGGGTAAAAGATTCGCAAAAAAACTTCAGTTAAAATGTGAGGAGGAATATTTTCTTCAACTTTCTTCTTCCTCTTTGGTACTACCTTTGATGGGTCTGCATTACTTTCCTCCTCTCTATCTCTTTTACCAAACTTTAAAAATGCAGTTATTTCCTTGATGATTTCTTCTTCACTAGTATTATCACGTTCCAATAACGGTGCTACCTCTGCATCACCTTGTACAACAGATGGAGAACTCATTTTGTAGAAGATGTTGAGCATGCGACGATAGACGATCAACTGAAGACCTGCATTGTTGCTCCGCTATTTATAGGTTAGCGACAGTGGCGGTGCCGGTGGTGGTACAACGTTTTACAATACCGTCTTTACGATACCAGTCAACGGTGTGTATGTAACAATTTTATCGTGCAAAATTAAACAATACGCAGATGTATTTGCAGGTACGTTTTCTTGAAATTCCATTTCTATTTTTATATCAACACTAGACGATTTTACAGATTCGTTTTGTTTGGAGCAATCAATTACAACAATCGGAGCTTTCGATTCAAACTGTACGGGAGATAGTAGAGGTGTGTTTGTTTTGCCGTAATATGAATTTTGGAACCTAGCGTACATATCGTATAAAACACTGTACCTTTTTTTATCAAAAGAGATATTAAAATTGTCGTAGGGAAAGAATTGTGAATTCAGGAACACTTTACAGTTTGTTAATTTACAATGGTCAAATTCACCAGCATTTTCAGTTAATATACTTTTTTTCTTTGTTTGTAATCCAAAGATTACATATCTCGCTTTTTCCAAATGAGTAGAAGTTTTTACAGTCCATGTATGCCGTTGTGTTGAAGGTAAAACGGGGTATTCATGAAACTCCCAGCTTCTGAATGGCATTACAATGTCTCGATCTGATTTTAACTTTCTTAATAATGTAATCCTGTGTTCATCATTTAGTCGCACATGTGGTACTCTCCAAACAATCTTGTCTAATGTTAGTTTCCAGTCTAAATTGGCTTCAGTTGTTCCAGCAGATGCTTTAATAATATCATTATCGTTTGATGACCTTAATAAAACTAGTTCTTGTTTTACATTTATTATTATTCTTCTGTAATCTTCAGCAAATCCTAAAAGTAATCTTAAAGGTACGTAAAAATCAAAGTTTCCCGAAGCGTCAGGAGTAATTATACTTTTGTCTGGTGCAACCCATCCTGCAACAGCTAACAGATTCTTCTCATTTGGTGTTAAAGACGCTAATCCTTTTAATGTACTGGAAATTCCAACCTTTTTTGTTGAATCGACTGTAACTCCTGAAATTTCATATCTAATCTCGTCAAACAAAAATGCCATAGGATTATTTATGAACGGAACAGTGGTTCCAACAGTACCGTCAGCTTTTGTTACTTTTCCTTCAATATATAAATAACTTTCGCATGGAAGAGTATAAATGTCTTGTTGTTGTATAGGAATCCTAATTTCATCGTTATTGTTTAATTTGGACGAAGCGTAAGGGTTGTGTGTGTGATATTCCTTTTCCCATAAGGTCTCGTCGAATGTTGGGCCCTGCGCTATATCCAGTATATCCATTGTTAATGACCTTTAATCCAATTTCTTCTAGAAAACGAATGTTGTCACTTGTTAATCCTTCTACAGCTGATGAGCTACTGACCTCTTTGCTGGTTGGCTCTCTCTTTTTAAATGATAACCCCATTATCTAAGCGGATGATTTTATATGTATTCTAACAGTAATAGCTTCTCCTCGAAAGTCAATAAGGTTTCCGTCTTGATCCACTATGTTCAGCACGATGTCTGAAATGAAACTGGTGTTTAACGGTAGGTACACAAGGTTTTGAGGCTTTTCTACTATCTTGAAACCCGGTGCGACTGATGGGTAGAATGTGTGTAATATATGCCGATTTTCTCCATCTCTGTAGGATCCTTGTATAATGTTACATGTAATGTCTATGCTGTTTACTTTGATGATCGTCACAGTTCTATTCCCAGAATGAGTTGTATTAGGTTCTAATACCTTTGTTTCCTTAGAAAACCCCAATAAACTACCAATTGAACGTTCTTGGCCAAAATCAATATAATACTTAGAAGTAATTTCGGCTTTCATTGTATTGTTATTGCCTTTTATCGTTATATTTTCTTTTCCCATATGTTTTTGTATAACTTCATTTATATTATCAATTTCATAAGCTCCTGTTGGTAAACTGAATTCTTCCAAAGCTGAATATTTTCCTTTATTATCTTTTGTCTTGTAATAATGTATTTTGTTATTAATTCCTTCACTAACGTTTGGAATAGAGTTATATGTTGTTAAATCCAATAATGCGGCTTCCCATAGTCTTCCTTTTTGCAAACGTAGCGCTGGAAACAGAATACTGCGCAAAGTACATGAGTTACCGGTTAATGACACTGTATACGAAGACATCTTAAAGTTGACTAACACTTTTAGCTAAAAAGTCTAAACATAAATGACCGCAAATGGATGTATCATCAGGTTGTTTTCTTGTATAATTGTAAAAAACATTTTCTGCCGCACGAAAGTATTGTTGAAGTTCTTTCGGTGGTGGAAGGTTTCCAAAACTGTCGAAATAATAAATCGTTTCACCAAGTTTCTTGTAACACACCCAATGAGTGCCTAATCCTTCACTATTATCCAAATTTACTATACCAGTCTCATTTTTCCACATTTTAACCGGTAATTCATCTTTCATAAATACTCCTCTAAAAAATGGGATTTTCAAACAAGAAGCATATGTAATCAGTTCTTCATTGGTTAATTCTTTGTTTTTAATTATTAATTGCTCTTTCTTATTTAATACACACGATACGGTCTTAGGTATAGTCCTCCTCCCTTTTTTATCATTGACCATATTGTTGGTTTCTTTTTACCTTTACCACTAGTAGATCGACGTTTTCTTCTGATATTACCTCCTTGTTTCTTAGCGGGTCTTTTCCCACGCCTTCTTCTCTTTCCTCCTCCAAACGTAGTTTTTGCTTTCATTGCTGCTGTTACTGCTAAAGACGCTGCTTTTTCACCAATACTCGCGTCACTAGATTTTACTCTTTGCCAAGCTTTCTCAGAAAGTGCTCTATCTGCTATTGATCTATTTTTTGTATCACCAAATTTGGAATACGCTATATCGTGCTGTTTACAGGCCTGATCAAGCTTATTTATTCCAGGATCTCCTCTAGCAAGCCGTTTCTCTAATTTGGTTCCAGGACCACAATATTGATATCCTCCAGGTAAATGTAATTCCACAGGTAATAAATCAATCGCCTTGTTAACTATAGCTCCAACCGGTTTACTTAATAGAGAAAATGCTGTTGATGCTATTCCCCTTCCTCTCTGTAATCTCTCTCGATTATGACTGATGCGTTTAGCCCTCGGCATGACTATTTATAGCCAAACTTACAATCAGTAGGTGCACTCTATAAATGTTTTACAATGAATGTAATATTAGTCTTGGCTTCTTGTATTATATATACTGTTTAAAATCCATTTATTATATAGAAATGGATTAATTAATTAAATGTAGACATAATAAATAAAAGTAGTAAAATAGAAATAAGGTGTAATTGAAGATGTTTTAAATGTTTCTCCGCTGGTGATGGTATCGTTGTTTTCGGTAAAATGAATAAAATCTAAATAGTTGTCATGTTCCCTTAGAAACTTGCCACTTAATCGTTGGTAATTAAATAACACATTCCAGTCTAGTTTATCTTTAAAATTGTCAATGTAATTTTCAGAGAGATTTTGATATTTACTTATTACTTCCCAACAGTTATTAAAATTTGATGTCATCTCTACAAGGAAGTCTTCTGAAAACTGTTGTCTTTGTAAAATATGAATCCAGTTAACTCTGTGAAAATAAATTCTTAACATAGTCATTGTAAAGAGGTAGTGTATGGAAAGTTGTTCCCAATCCATATATCTATCAAACCGTTGAACAAAACCATCTGTCAGCACTCCTTGGGGAAATCTCGGCTCTTGAGATATTAAACTCCACGCAGTAATATTGGATTCCATCATCCTCTCTGTATTATCTCTCGAATATGACTGATGCTTTATCCCTTATCATGGGTATTTAAATTCTTTTTTCTCTTATATAATCTTCATCGTTTTCTGTTGGTTCATTAATCACATTCACTTTATCCCCCTTTCCTAATGTCTTGACTTTAGAAGGCTCAGACGGTTTATCTAATTGATTAGGTTTTTCTGGATTGTGTATCTTCTTCCAGTCTAAATAATTGTGGCTGTCAACATCTGAAGCTACAGCTCTTCCTGAAGCCCGATGGATATAATTAAATAAAGCTGCACCAAACCTTTCCATATGTTTTTCATATTCTGTAGTCCATTTCTTGTGTACTATATCAAATATTTTCTTATTTACAGCGTCTCCATCCTGCTCACAATCACCTACATTTGACAATTTTAATTTTTTTACATCATAGCTTGTATCAGTTTCATTCTTTTTGTAAATTGTTAACAATTTTAAAGTCGCTAAATTTACTGCTTCACCATCATAAATGGGATGTTTTATATTGCTTAACCTTTTACCGGAAAATCCCCAATGGTCTTCGTGTACAATCGGGGTTCTTTTATCCATATATTGTACCGTAACCGCATCAGAAGACAAAAGCGGATCACCAACATTTTGAATTACTTTTCCTTCAAAATTATAATTACCATCAGGTGTTAACGGAAACCCAGCTCTTTTTTCACTATATCCAGATTTTACTCCAAACTCGGAATACCGTCCAAACTTGTCCACACTCATGATGTAACTGAATCGCTATCGTTTAGGTTCTTACTATATATATATATATATATATATATATATATATATATATATATACGTCTACTGAACAATTATTTCTCGTTTTCGCAGTTCATCAACCAAAGCTACCCATTCGTTTTCTAAACCAGTGTGCCCGGCTTCCATAGCTTCATGTAATAACCTCATTCGATCAACTAACTTATTTATATCGTTGTAATATATTATATTGGTTTTATACAAATTTTTTAATAATCCCCTTCCAGATGTAGTAGGATCAGTTGTTTTTCTTTTTTTATGCAAAACATTTAATTCAGCAGAAGATAAAGCTCTTCTTTTAATTGGAGCTTTATTTGATTTCGAGGGGAAAAGACTAGATATAATGTTTGTGTATTTTATTGACCTGTTTCTATGAATAGGTAGGTCTTTGGAATATTTTTTTCTATGTGCATTTGTATACTCTAGTATATTTTTAAACAATTGTAAATCCTTTTTAGTATATTTACCAGGATTATTTTTAAAGATGAGTTCAAACAAACCTGTTGTACCTTTATATTTCTTATCACCAATAACTATATCATCATTTTCGTTTATATCTAACTTTCTATCTCCAATCATTAATCCTTTATCCTCTATTCTAGCTCCATATGTATGATAATTTCGATTAGCATGTGTGCCATGTAACATTTTTAATGTATATTTTCTTCCAAGTGTTCCTTTAAACATAATATCGGTGCCTAATTTGCTTAAGTTGGATGGGTTGATATCCTCTTCTTCTGCTCTTGTATCTTCCGCACTTGTATCTTCTGTACTTGTATCTCCTGCAATGTTCTTTTCCCTTAAATCTCCTATATCTCCGCTTTCTTCATACTCGTCGCTTTCTTCAGATGTTTGTAACTGGTCAGAACTTTCATCATTCTGAAATTCTTCTTCATATTTGGAAATTGGTAGCATTTTGTCTCCTTCGAAGCGAATTGAAGGTTTTTCCATATTTTGTGCTAATTGCTTTAAAGGTTCAGTAACAGGTTTGAATGTTGTTTCTAAAAATTGCTCTCTTTCATTTATACCTGATTTTAAAGCTCGGTTTTTTTGTCTAATAGAATCACTAAGTGATTTTATTTCCTTTAATAGCTTTTCCTGGTTAACCATCTTCACACCTTGACGACTTGTACAGTAATACCGCTAATCAGTGTATTAAAACGAATTTATCAAAACCTATTCTATAACGACCATCTTTTATAGCTTGATCTTTCATAATAACCAAAAATCCATACTTTTCCGCCCATGCTTTTCCGCAAAGCTCTTTAAACTTTTCAAATGGCATATCCGCATTCACATGATCGTTATATATATGTTTTAGGTTAGTATCATCTTGTTTGAATACAATTAGAATATTTGCATTATCTCTGATAAGTTGTTTTGGGATTTTGCTATAAGTTTGTCCTATATATATGCTGTCGATGTTATTATGTCTTCCCATGGCAAAGTAGTTTCTAATAGTATCCTGATTTTCACAAGATACATCGTCAAATATAAATACAGAATACGGTTTCGCTTCGTTTGGTTGCATAATGCTATCACTAGCGTTAAATTTGTAAAAATTAACATCAGACACATCAGATAGGATTTTATCCAGCAATTGATACTTTGGTTGATGTAGAGACTTTGAAAAAATATATAGGTTACTAAACCTTAATCCCTACGGATTAGTGATCAAATTAAAGACAACATTGGTCTTTCCACAGTTTGAGGGGCCACTTACTATACATCGAACAGTGTTTGGAAGTAAACTACCGTGTTTACCATTGTTGATTTTAACGTTATCCACAGTTAAATCATCTATGTTATTAATATTGAATCGATCTTTATGGTGAATAATCTCCATCCTGCTCAAAGGTTAACGATGAAATGAGTTGCTTGTATTAAACCAAGTCCTTTATAGGTATCCATGAATCCTCAGTTTTGTTAAACCCTAACCACCGCACTTTAACTGCGTCCTTTTTTCTTTGTAACACTTTTTCAACAAGATATACATCACCTACTGTTGACTTTAACATTTCATGTCCATAAAATGCACCTTGCAACAAATCTCCTTTGTTATCTTTTAGGATATACGTTTCAGGTACAGTCGGTTGCACTTTATACACTGTAAAAACTTCATTCGTCCAATTGGGAAGGTATTTTTTGGTAAACACTCCCTTATATTTACTAATCCGTACTTTATCACTTACATTAAATTTTCTTGGCTGCATTTTTTCTACTTTAGGCTTTGTATTTTTCTTTATGCGTTTTAATACATCTTTTGCATTTCTTCTATTTACTTTGTTAGGTTTCATACCAATAGTTCTATGAAACCTGTTGTTATAATCATTTATTAATTGTGGTAAAACATCATACCATACGTAAGAACCTCTTTTTGAAAATTGTTTATACAGTGCTCCTTTTAAGGTTCTATTAAATCTTTCTACAATAGCAGCTTTTTTCTCTGAATTTGTAGAATAATGATTTATTTTATATTTATTCATTAACTGTGCAAAGTTTGTATTAAAGTATTCTGTTCCATCATCAGTTTGTAAATGTTTAATTTTGTTTTTATCTCTTTTTATGGCTATTTCCATGGCTTCTGTTACGCTTTTACCAGTCTTGTCCTTTAGAGGCAAAGCGTCTGCAACTTTTGTAAAACAATTAATAATTGTGAGTATATATTTAAATCCTTTGTTTATTCTGCTATGCGGTCGCATTTCAATTAGATCCGCTTGATATAGATCATTTATTCCTTTTATAACATTATTTCTTCTTGGAAACTTTATTCTTGCAGGTTTGTGTAGTTCATTAATAATCTTCTCCTTCAGGTCTGACATGATGGTTTCACGAAGGCAGCTGATATGGTATTAAATATTCTTTGGTATAAATCTGCTTATATATACATATAGTTCAAGGTCATTCAAAACTTGTGTAAAAAAAGGGGAAACACAGCTTAACATTGCTGTGTTTCCCCTTTTTTTACGGAAAGGAAAAGGATCAAGGATCTAGGACGATGAAAAGGTTACTCGTCAATAGGGTTGAGGGAGTAGTGGCCAAATGGCAATGTGTTGATTTTGTCTGGAAGGGTTTGTCTTTTGTCGTCATTACAGGATAGCGCCTTTTTAACTTCAGTCACGCTGTACAGCTGATGGTTAAAACTTCTGATGGTGTTGAATTTAGCTGTAATGATGTTATCTTCAAATAAGCATTGCTTGTAGTGTTCAAAATGCACTTTCTTTTTTAAATATAAACTCTTTACACCTTTAGCTTTCTTAATATAGCTATTCTTCTTTTCTTCTTCTTTTTCATTATAGAGTTTCAAAGAATATAGTTTAGACATCAGTGCAACAATCTCTTCAAGCAGAACACCATTAGCCTCATCCTTGAATTTGCCTAGTACTTTTTTGTGTCTGTCATTGTCGTAGTTTGGATGATCTTTTGGATAATCGGAGAAATCAAAATCGTTCTTGTAAATAAATGTACGTAAATCTTTATACATGTCCAATGTTACTATGCGATATATAAAAGCGTCAGTGTCCATATATGTAATAGATATATTTTCTCTTCCGTAGAACGCCACCATTTTGTTGTAGTGAAAATCGTACATGTGTGTTTTTGAGATGTCCAAGATTGACATGCCTATATACAAAGGACGATCCATCTTCACACTCGTCTTCTTCATGGACACTGCTACAAGTTTTTCATTAATAATTATAGATGTTCCAAAATTTGGCTGCTGTACTAGTTTCTGTAATTTTTTTGCGTCGGTAACAAGTTTAACATTTTTGTGTCTTCTTTTGTTTTCCAATGTTTTTCCAAATATCGCATTATTCATTAATTTAAAAAAATCTTTTTGAAAGTCTGATGTAGCTGCTGCTCTTCTGATGGTATTTGAATCAATGTAGGGTTTCAACCAGCATGATTGAGAAAATTCCAAAACTCTATTAATTTTTGTTAGACGTAGTCCTAATTCGATAGCTTGTTGAACCACCCAAAAGTGAGCCACGTAGCGTTGTTTATTATTTAATGTCATCATTAATTTGGGGTGTTTTCCAATTGGTGAAATTTCTGTTTTAGCAAGAAGTGGAAGGTCATAATGAAGATCATGTAAATTTTCTGGGTATTCAAAATCGCAATCCAAAATATATCCAGTGTCACCATGTTTCGGAATTTGTAAAATATCGTCAATAGAGTCGGGATTAATCCATTTAAAGTTATCAAAAGGAAGTGGGTTTGACATTGCCCAACCGTACAGGTTATTTGCATCGAAATATCCTAAATAGGTTGACGGTTTGGTTTCATCATAATCGGGTAGGTATTTGTTGTTGGCTTTGACATGTCTGGTAACACTTTGGGTCAATCCGCCTCTTACTCCAGCTTCAACCATTAAAACCATGTCAATGTCTGTTAAAAGTTGGAGTTTGCATTTTGTTTCTTTTAACATGGCTTGCCAAGCTAATCCTGGTGAAGTATACGAATGTAGAGGGTCCAAACCGTAGGCAGCAAAACAAGTGTTTCGGAATTCTTCCATTACATCACAAAGAAGAGTTACATCTAGTTTGACATAAAAGTCCGAGTAATCTCCTAAGGTCTTCATATCTAACTCGTTCCATACTCGACGTGCGTGTTGATAGTCCTCAAGTGATATTTCCGAATCATTAAGTTTGTTTTTAAAGTGTTCTGGTGGAGGTAGTGATGTTTCATCAAATCTATGCAGTCCATCGATGTAATCATAGGGGAAGACTCCTTTTCGAAGAACCAAATCCATTTTACTATTGGGTACACTTTTGCTTGTTTCTATCAAATCTGTTCTTCTTAGATTTTCAGATAATTTCATGAGGCTTGAAGGCATAAATCTAAATGAATCAACAAACCTTAATTTAATTTTACCCACCTTTTTTGAAAAGCTTATAAATTTTTCCATTTTAGTAGCCAAAACGTCTATTGCTCCATTATCTCTTCCTAGTTCGGGGATTATGAAGTGCGAATCATAACCACTCAGATTGTGCAGAACTACGGGGATGAAATATGGTAGTTTGTAGTTCAAGTTGCAAGCGTTACAGGCTGCACCTCTATACGCTCCCGTAAGATGATCGTGGTCACGAACTTTAACGTTATCCAGTGTAAAGGTGTTATTACACAAATAACACGTTGTTGTTGAATAATAATGTTGAAGCTCTTCTTCTTCCATAGGTGACATGGGTACCTTTGTTCCATACAGTTCTTCTACCTTTGCAGCTATTTCATACAGATCATCGACAAAGTATTTGGCTGCTTCTTCACCGCGATAAATCTTTGGAGAAGATGATAGTCCATATTTTTGAAGATGGTCTTCAGTCAACGTGGATTTAATTAGTATGCAATAACTGTTTGGTGAATGAAGTTGGTATTTGCTTCTTCTTGTAACGTCCTCTTCTTGTTGTTCAAGTGGATGTAAAGAAGACTCGAAATCAGCGTAAACAGCAACAGGTACACGGTATTGTTGTATTATTTTGTCAAATGTTATCTGCGCTCTGCTGGAATGTGGCAATTTAATTCTAACCTCATAGTTTCCATTACATAACCTTTGATGTTCTACTAACCATTCTGAACCTCCCCTTCTTAATGGTTTGCCTACATGACAAAAACATCTTTTACAAATGGTTTTCTCTCCGTGTTTTTTTGATATTTGTTTAGATACAAGAGCTGCAAAGTTTTTTATGTAGACATAGTGGGATATGTCCCCTTTAGTGATCAATAGCAAATCCGTATGATCTCTGCGCTCAATAGGTGTTATGCGCAAGGGGTACGCATTGTTTGACGAATCTAAGCCGAAAATGTTGACAGAAGCTGAAGGATTTTGCTTTTCAAATTTTGATATATCAGTAATTGCAACAGGGTAATTCATTCCCTGGAAATTATACTTATGTTGTATTTCTTCATATTTTTGACTTGGTCTTTCAGGATGGTTTTTTACATATTTAGCCAACATAACGTATTTAAAACATTCATTATTTTCATTTTGCACATTAATACAGGAGAAGGTATTTCTAATCTTTGTTGGTAAAGGGATATAGCTACTGCCACGAATTCCATAACCGTGTTTGTGCACCCTTAAGTCTAGCCCTGTGATGCTTAACAAACTCCATCCAGATCCTCTTCCTTCGTGTTCTTGTATTTTTGTCATTAGCTCTTCAAAACATTCAGATACGATTGAATCAATATCTGAGGAAGACATAATAGTTCGGTTTTTTGTTAAGAAACCTCTCGGTGAAGTTTCATTCTGAATGTTTGTAAATAAACCATCTAGTAATAGGCCAAATTTGATAAAATTTAATCTTTTTAATTCATTTTGCAGAGTTTTACTTACCAATCCTTTTGCGTTATTTAAAAATTCTTCAAGTTGTAATTTTGCATTGTCAATTTTAAAGTGGGTTACTACATTACCCGGAAGTGCTCGGGCATGTAGTTCTACATTTACTGCTGTTGATGCTGAAGGACGGTGAAGTGTAGACAGAGCATGCGTAGAACTCGATGCAGCTGATGATGTTGAAGGACGATGAAGTGTAGACAGAGCAGGCGTAGAAGTCGATGCAGCTGATGATGTTGAAGGACGGTGAAGTGTAGACAGAGCAGAGGTAGAAGTCGATGTTGATGGTGCATATTGAATTACAGTTGATCTGGAATGTTGGTGTTGAGCTAACATTTGATCTATTTCTTTCAATTCTTCTTCTTCATATTTTTCATCTTGGTTGTTGTTATGTTTTAGTTCATTATGAATCATTAAAAGAAATTCATCCTTAAATGAAGACTTGCAAATATCGCAGCGATGCATAATGTAAGTGCGATCTCCGCAAGGGTCAAAGCAATAATGAAAAACACTGCAAATACCCCTCTATTTATACCCTAGCAAAAGTGGTGGGGGTACGTATTACGTTAAGTTTACTATTTTTTTGCATTTTATATTTACTATTGTAGCTGAAGGGTACAAAGTTCTGTATTTAGGTCAAGGTCATTGAACATATTTGCCAAAACGGGGAATAGAGCAGTAAATGATTTCATATCAAACCATAAACTGATCTATTCCCCGCTCTGTATTTAACTAAGACAATTTTCTCCAACAGGAACATTTGATAGATTTTAAACTCGGATGTGAAGTCGGATTGTACACATTGCATCTCGATCAACTAAAAATTTCATAAAACAATAGGGATCTTCAGTTGTAGATTCATCTTTAACATATTCGATGGTCAACATTGCCGAACGAAGATCTTGTGGAATTACGTCGACTTTTATGAGTCGCCTTTCGAGTTCAAACCGTTTTGTTATTGATGTAAGTTTTATCACATCATCGATATCGATGAGGGGAAAGCTGTAGCAAACGGAGTTTCCTGGTGGGTTCATCATGCCGATATGATAAATATACACTGTTGCATCGTCTTTAAATAGACGTTCCCCCACCATTAAATGTATAAGTTACCCCACTTTTTCAATCTTGTAAATGGGTCAAGGTCATACAACGATATTACCAAAACGGGGAATAGAGCAGTAAGTGATTCTCACTATAACCACAAACTGATCTATTCCCCGCTTTGTATTTAAAGTAAACTATTTGAAGACAACAAAGACTTATTCAGATTCTTCCGATGATAATGATGATGATGATGAGCTCATATCACTAAATAAGCGACGACGAACACAAAAGTTCCCTGTGATTGGATTTAGAACTACATCATCGATATTAATACTGCTTGGAGGGGTTTCACTATCAACAAGGTCCATTTCCTCCAAACAGAGCAACTGATGATGACATTCTGGTTCATTATCATCGTCGTCGTCGTCGTCAGTCAACAGCTCCAACAGCTCCATCTCTCCAAGATATGGTTCACTGCTAGCAAACTCACTCAGTAGTTCAAGATCACTAAATAGTTCATCTTCCATCTCTGAATCGTCTTCGTCTTCATCTTCGTTTATATTTACTGGAATATTTTGAATCAATTCCAGTATAGTCTTCTTAGAAGGGAAAATGTTATCTCTGGGCGACATGATTCCAAGTAGCAGACTGGTTTTACCACTAATACGAAACCACCTTTTATACCTGATTTTGGTGGTGGTGGGGGTAAGTGTTGAAAGTGCAAGTGGTAGGGAAAAGTGATAGGGAAGAGGTATTATTGTAACACAAATGATTAAGTCCTGTAAGTGGGTCAAGGTCACCTTATCCTATTACCAGAACGGGGAATAGAGCAGTAAGAGATTCTTATTCAAACCTCAAACTGATCTATTCCCCGTTCTGTATTCCCCCCCCCCTTTGGCCTTTTATGTAGTTTATGAGGTTGTGTAATAAAGGCACAGGATGTAGCCTTCTCGTAATAATTGGTCAATTTTTTTCTTCAAAGGGATTGGTTTTACATCTATTTTTACTTCTTCTGTTCCACGAATACCCAATCCTTTGACCTGAACATGTTGGTACTCCGTTAACAGTTGGTAAACACGCTGGATAAAAGTATCCGCTTTAGCAGTAGAGTCAATATAGTGGAGGTATACCATGGTAGGTGCTCTCTTGATGCAATTCAGAACCAAAGTGATAATTGTCTCTGCAACATCGGGCTTATATACCCATCGTTTTTTTTGTTTTTTTTTTTGCTTTAGTTACAGGTTTGGAACAATATAAAATGTTATGTTAATCTTCCATCCATTATCGACTAACCTTACCATATTGCCAAAGATTTTATATAACTTTCTACTATAGTTTGTTTCAAATGCTTCATTTTCGCTACTGTAAACTTCACTTGTTGGTCTCCACATGTACAATTGACAACTAACCTCTATATCAAGATACCGTAGCAGTAATCTCCTTACAGCAAGCAACTGATCAATGTTTTCGACCCGTCTGCTAACTATTATAGTTGCTGCAGAGATAGAAGGAGTGGATGCACTCATTTTCAGCAGAGTACTAATTTTTACCAACGATGGAGAACCTCCTTTATACTTAGTTTAGGTGGTGGTGGGGGTTAGGAAAGGATATTGTTGTTGTTGTAAGAAATAAGAAGATCTTTCATTATTTTTTATCAAACGAATATTTTCTAAGTCCCAAGGTCATTTACACCAGTTGCCAGAACGGGGAATAGAGCAGTAAGTGGTTCTTACTTTGACCGCAAACTGATCTATTCCCCGTTCTGTATTCTTCCGTTCAGTATTTCCAAACCATCTTTAGTCAGTTGAAACAAATTGATCAATTTCGAATGTTACAATTTCATTAAGAATTTTTTCTATTGCAACATCACCATCATCAAGAAAAACTTCTTTAAGAGTTGAGTTGGAGATTGGTTGATCAGGCAGTTGAGGCGAAGTCAATGGTTTTTCCAACTCCATTTGTAAAGTTTTAATGTATTTTGTCGCGTGTTGTATAATTGATAATCTTGACATTTTTGGACTAGCAAATGGTAATTTTGATTGTAGTATCTTGTATGCTTTATTTACTTTTAGCACCCTTTTCTGCTCTCGAACATTTCTAGGCTCTCTATGTAAGTTGGATGATCCAGCTTGACTGTCCATAGCTGACTAATTACTAAGTTCTGGAGCGGCCGCTTAAATACCCCCGCTTACCTATACCATTAGAGTGGGGGTAGGTAGTAGAGTGGGGGGTAGGTAGTAGAGTTGGGGTAGGTAGTAGAGAAGGAAAGTTTTATTTAACAGTTTTATTTTTCTATCCTATCCGCAGATTTTCTAAGTCTGTGAGTGGGTCAAGGTCGTCTGAACATATTGCCAAAACGGGGAATAGAGCAGTAAGAGGTTCTCACTTTGACCTCAAACTGATCTATTCCCCGCTTTGTATTTCAAAGGACTTTAGTTTTAAGATAGTTACTCGTCCTGATCTTCATCCATAAGGAAGATTTGTTTGTAAGCTGAAGGTTCTTCAGCGAAAAAATGTTGGTCCGCTAACTCATCCTCTTTAAGAAAAACGGATTCAAAAGGTGGAGGGTTGTGTAAAACTTCTTTGTGAATTGAGGACGGTTCTTGAAGCTGCGATTGTAGGTTTGCAATGTATTTTATTGTCTTTTGTATAGTGGTTAATTTAGAATCATACGGATTGGAGGATGGTAATATGCTTCTTAATACTTTATAACGGTCAGCGATCTTTGTTCTCATTTTCCGAGAACTAGCATTGTTTCTCTCGGTTTTGAAAGATCTCGAGTTTAAGTTTGGCGAAGTATTACTAGTCTCTGGAAAAATGTTGGATAGAATCATAGCCTGGACAAGTATCGATGGGGCAGCAGAAGATGAAACAGTGATGTGCTCCATGGTGTCTGAGGTGGGCGAATACAAGCAGCAGACTAATTTTACCATCGATAAGGTGTCTCTTTTATACCCAATGGAAGTGGGGGGGGGATATATGTTGAAAAACAACATATATTTCAATGTTGTTTTTTACCAAACGAAAATTGTCTAAGTCCCAAGGTCATCTAAACAAGTTGCCAAAACGGGGAATAGAGCAGTAAGTGGTTCTCACTTGGACCGCAAACTGATCTATTCCCCGCTCTGTATTTTAAAGTAAACAATAACTCTTCTCACTATTGAGCAGCCTTTGTTCTTTGAAGCTCAAGTTCTAAGTCTGCAACCAGGCGAAAGTCTGCATCATGCTCCTCCCATTGTTCAGGAGAACGCGGTTGACCACACCACTTAGTAAAGGCGTACCTCATCGCCTCATTATACTCCTCCAGGATAACATGATAGGGTCTTGGTTGCTGCGTTGTAGACTGCATCGATGATGTAGTTTGTTGCGGATGTGACTGAGCATCATTCTCCGCAACCTTATTAATCTTAAAAACTTCAGTCATTTCTGCAGCCTCAGCAATTGCGTACAACTCCTCTTCGTTAATTTCCTTTCCCCATGTGTTGCTGTTGACGCTCATGATGATACAACTAATAATTATATTCCGAATCGCTCGCTTAAATACCCGCTTACCCCCTCCCCTCTTTACTGTTGAATAATGACTTTAGTATAATATTTCTCCTTTTTCCTTTTAAGTTTATCTTTGACTTAGTGTAAATTATCCAAGTCCGTTATCTAGGTCAAGGTCGTTGTAACATTGCAAAAAAAAGTGTGGACAACTTATTTACACTCTGCAGCATATGCTACAAATTGTAAATAGGTTGTCCACACTTTTTTTTTAATTTGGAAAAAATGCTTTATTTAATTTGGAATAAACTTTTGGTCTTTTTATTTATATTATTATTTTAATGATTTCCACACAGTGATACCTGTATCATTTCGAATTAAATAGTCCTTGTGGGTAGGTTTTTTGACGTGGAGGTCCATGGCTCTAGGTAACTCTACATAGTACAGTTTACCTTCACATTGAACCAACACCTTTGCAAAGTCCTTTATTTTAACAAAGAAGTAGCGTTTGTTTTTACAAAGCCTGTTAATTCGAATTTTAATTGGCACCACTGTTGCACGTGGTGAAGAAGGAGATGCGCCATGGTTTAATTTTAAATGAAGACTGCACGTTTCTTCATTTAAAATACAACGTTTAACACAGCGTTCACCTTTCTTAGCACCTTTTTTGAATATATAATTACATTGTTGTGCAGGAAGCATGCACATCCTTTGTACAGATTTAAGTTGTTTAAATTTCTCTGAAGGAGATGAAGTATATGTGCAGATTACTGAAGGTCTGGTTGGAGAAGATGATTGGGTGGCTGGTTGGCTTGGTCTCGAACTTGATGTTGATGAGGATGAAGAAGCAGACGATTTGGAAGACTTTGATGAACATGTAGAACAACTTGAAGATGTAGAAGGACTTGGAGAAACAGCACGAGACGTTGACAAAGGACTTGGAGAAACAGCACGAGAAGTTGACGGAAGAGGTGAAGGACTTGGAGAAACAGCACGAGAAGTTGACGGAAGAGGTGAAGGACTTGTGTAAGTCGTTGACGCAGCAGGTAGTGGTGGACAGTTCTCCGGGACGATGTTAGCTAACATCAGGGCTGTCCGAAGGATGGATGGAACCGCAGAAGACGGAGTGGTAGAGGCGGGCGAAGACGAAGCAGAAGGTTTCAATTTGAGAGGTTGTGTCTGCTTCCTAATGTGTGCCATGGTGTGAGGTATAACAGCACAAGAGGAAGAATGATTTTACTAGTGCTGGGGGACCCTCTTTTATACATACTGATAGTGGTGGGGAGGGCAAGTGTTATACGGTGGGGGTAATAATGTTGTAACGAGTAAATATATATTACAATATGGGGATTTTCTAAGTCCCGAAGTGGGTCAAGGTCGTTTGATCATATTATTAAAACGGGAAATAGAGCAGTAAGTGATTCTCACTTGGACCACAAACCGATCTATTCCCCGCTTTGTACGTGAATTTTCTAAGTCCCAAGGTCATCTGAACATGAAGCCAAAGCGGGGAATAGAGCATAACATACTGCTCTATTCCCCGCTCTGTATTTGGGAAGGGGACAAAAGACAACAAACAAGAGACTGATTTTAAACAAGAGACTGACTTTATATTTTACAAGGTTTTCTCAGGCTAAGATGGGTAATGTCAACCGGTTTACGCGCCGTATTGACACAAGGTCGGTTTGCGCGCCATACCTTAGAGGGGTTAGGAAAAGGATGAGAAGCAAGATACATTACTTTGAAAATAAAGACTTTGCCAGCAACTATGTAAACAAAAATTAATCAGTTAACGTTACTTTTACAAGAACAGCCAAGGTCGGTTTTGCAAAGGTCAACAGTATCACTGAAACCCGGTGGGACGTAGACCCAAACACCCGGCGTCAGGCTGCTGCGAACCCAAGTTTTGACCAAGGTTGTTGAGGGACCTGTAGGGCCGGGAGTACATATTTCATTAGTAAATAAGACACTTCAAACCGATACCAAACATTAACATATATTAGACTAACTACATTACCTAGCAGCAAACTACAAGCGTTATCTAACATGCTTAACAAACTAACTAAACATGCAAGGGCGCGGATCTCTTAATTGCGCGTTGGGCCCAACGCACACTTAACAGACCTACGCTGCAGCAGAGTGCAACCCACTGGGACGTATACCCAAACAGCGGGCGGCAAGCTACTGCGACGAGACTGCGGACTGCTCCCGCTTATAAAGGCAAAGTGACGTCACCAAAGCGGAAGGGGGGATGTTACGTCAAAGGGGGGGGGGGATATTACAATACGAGGATTTTCTAAGTCCCGAAGGGGGTCAAGGTCGTTTGGTCATATTATTGAAACGGGGAATAGAGCAGTAATTGATTCTCACTTGGACCACAAACCGATCTATTCCCCGCTTTGTACGTGAATTTTCTAAGTCCCAAGGTCATCTGAACATGAAGCCAAAGCGGGGAATAGAGCATAACATACTGCTCTATTCCCCGCTCTGTATTTGGGAAGGGGACAAAAGACAACAAACAAGAGACTGATTTTAAACAAGAGACTGACTTTATATTTTACACAGTTTTCTCAGGCTAAGATGGGAAATGTCAACTGGTTTACGCGCCGTATTGACACAAGGTCGGTTTGCGCGCCATACCTTAGAGGGGTTAGGAAAAGGATGAGAAGCAAGATACATTACTTTGAAAATAAAGACTTTACCATCAACTATGTAAACAAAATTAATCAGTTAACGTTACTTTTACAAGAACAACCAAGGTCGGTTTTGCAAAGGTCAACAGTATCACTGAAACCCGGTGGGACGTAGACCCAAACACCCGGCGTCAGGCTGCTGCGAACCCAAGTTTTGACCAAGGTTGTTGAGGGACCTGTAGGGCCGGGAGTACATATTTAATTAGTAAATAAGACACTTCAAACCGATACCAAACACTAACATATATTAGACTAACTACATTACCTAGCAGCAAACTACAAGCGTTATCTAACATGCTTAACAAACTAACTAAACATGCAAGAGCGCGGATCTCTTAATTGCGCGTCGGGCCCAACGCACACTTAACAGACCTACGCTGCAGCAGAGTGCAACCCACTGGGACGTATACCCAAACAGCGGGCGGCAAGCTACTGCGACGAGACTGCGGACTGCTCCCGCTTATAAAGGCAAAGTGACGTCACCGAAGCGGAAGGGGGGATGTTACGTCACGGGGGGGATGTTACGTCACGGGGGGGGGGGTGACCTTGAACATGACCCAAAGGGGGGGGGGTGACCTTGAACATGACCCAAAGGGGGGGGGGGGTGACCTTGAACATGACCCAAAAAGGGGGGGGGGGAGGTTGTGTCGTCACGGGGGAAGGGGAACCGGATGTAGACCGGTTTTTAGCTTTCTACCCGTATATGGAAATGTCACGGTTACACTTGGCGACCCGCTTTGCTCCGTCTGGTACCTCATTCCAGCTTTGCCTTGCGAACTGAATACACCTCTGCGCTATGTCTTCTCCCATTACACCCGAGAAACTGCAACGTTTGAAGGAGACTTTGAAGAAGTCTTCGGAAAAAAGGAGCGGATTCAAAAGACCTAGTTCTTTTAAATCTTGCATACGGAAGAATTTTCGAAACCACCCACTTTACTTCGACCAACGGCCTTCGACGTCCACTGCATCTTCACCATCGCTATCACCTCGCCCTTCATCGCTTCGACCTTCATCGCCGCCACCAACTGTTGAGGAGATAATGAAGAGGACGGCTACGGTGAAACTTACCGAGTTGGTAACGCCGCTGGAGTCTGTCGCCGTCAAGTTTGCGCAGTTGAAATTAAACGTGGAGTATCTACTTGTGGGGAAGATCAGCGATGATGAGTACCTACTCCAACACCTCTTTGGCGGCGGCCGTTACGTCAAGGTCCACCTTCCAAGGTCCACTCTGCCACCTCCTGAGACCAAGTGCGACTTGATTTTAGTACGGCAGAAGGGACAAGTAAAGTGGGTTACAAAGGAAAAATAAACACTGACTACCGCTCACCGCTCCTTATCCACCATCTCCTTCAAACACAAACGGTCCTTTTCAGGACCACCCTAAGCATTTCAAGTTAGGGACTTGGCCTGTACATAGGCAGGAGACTATTAGTCTTATGTTTGTGTGCAGCCCACTTTGTGAAAATTTCCTTGACCTTGACCTTGACCTTGAACATGACCCAAAAAAGGGGGGGGGGTGGGGGGGGGTACACAGTTTGTGCAAAGTATGTCATGTGGGTACTCAAATTACGCGGATTGATCAGACGAACAAGTTGGCGCAAACAGAATTCAGATCCGACAAAGGGTATAGCAGCAACAGCGAAAAACAACTATTTTCAAGGGCAAGCCTAAATAACTTCTTTATTTACGGTTTAAAATATATTAAGTGGGTACTCAAATTACGCGGATTGATCAGACGAACAAGTTGGTGCAAACAGAATTCAGATCCAACAAAGGGTATAGCAGCAACAGCGAAAAAACAACTATTTTCAAGGACAAACCTAAATAACTTCTTTGTTTTTGGTTCAAGGTCTAACATGTGGGTACTTCAATTACGCAGCTTGACAAGGCGAACAAGTAGGTGCAATTTAAATTTAAATCTAACCAACAGTATAGCATCCGTGGCGTAAAAACGATGGTTTGAAGGACAAGGTAACGTTGTGGTGGGGGTAGATGCCTATTATACACGATAACGCTACATCATTATTCTTCCAGCTCTTGTCGTATGAACATCTACCTAGACGGTCTGAAAAATGTCGCAGTTTTACAGGAACATGAGGAAGGTGACCTTCAGTAGTCCCCTTGACACTACTTTCTACTTCCCTGACGATGAAGACAGAAGGTCTACACTTTTAGTGGACAATGAGCGGTTTCGTCGAAGAATAATTGAGGTTGAAACACTTTTAACCAGTTGTTTGCTACGCAAAAAGAACCATATGAATACATGCACCGGTTTAGATCATAGTAGCTGTTATACTTATACAGCGTTGAAGCGCAAACATTATTGAGGTTTTTAGTTACGGAGGTAAGGTCTTGACAGTCTAAGAGCTAAACCCTAACTAACACATGTAAACTAGTTATTGTGCGATGTAAAACTTGGTGGGGAGACTGGTGTAGTGGGGGACTGGTGTAGTGGGGGACTACCATCTGCCGCACACTTGCCACCTGCCACCTGCCGCCGCCCATCTGCTGTCCACCATCTGCTTCGTTCTACTACACTTTTACCCCCACCATTTTGTTTGATACCAAAAACGCTAGCTAGCGAATAGTCAGTACACCTCCGGCTCTCGACCGGTGAACATCGAGCTCTCCGAGACGCTCTTCACAAAATAACAATATCATTTCACTCAAGGTCTGATAGATGTTTCTATTTCATTGCCGTCACGTATTCTTTCCTCCTGACAGCAATGAAATGCAAACACCTAACAGAACAGATAGGTGTCAAAAACACAACATGGACTCTGCGCAGGGATCGAAGTATCTACCGTCTTTCATCAGAAAGCAAAGTGATGGCCGCAACTCGTCCGGATCAACAACATCGATGACAACCAACAACGGGGAACTATTGTAAACATGAATTATTGTAAACATAACTTATTGTAAATAAAATAAAGTAATATTTGTAATTGTACTACCTCGCACTCGTATCATTCGATTGCTTCATTCGATTGTTTCATTCGATATTTATTATCGATTAACTATCGAATCACAATCGTTTTACGAGTGCGAGGTAGATTTTTTTTTAAAAACTTCACCGTGACCTTGAACTTTGAACTTTTACTCATTTCGTCACAAAACCGCCTACGTCACTGGCTCAGCCTCAGATGACGTCTTTCATGACGCAGCGCTTCCGGTCACGTGACCGGAAGCTGTCAATCACTTGGCCCAGAAGTCCCCTTTCCCTACTACTAATGACGTTTTGCTAAAGTTTAACGTCAAAGTACAAAGCTAGGTTTTCATATTATAAATATCATAAAAAAATCTGGAGTTACAACTGATTAAAGTTATAATATTAATTTCAGATTGGTATAGTTGCGTTAAGATATATACTCTTTAAACCCTGAAAACAAGCAACAGCGATGAATTTAGGATAGGTATTTCCCGTCGTCACGGCGCATAAATATAACGTATTGCGTGGGGTAAGTTATAACTATCAACTTAACACGCTGTAGAATAACGAAGCTGCGACAAGAATATATGTATGTAAATAAAAAAAAATAGTTTGGCTTATTTATATTTATTAAGTAGATCAACACAAATGTAAAAAAAATCAAGAGAATAGTACAATCCATCCAGTTGACCCAGATTGAAAGCTGCATTTATCATTAACTTAATTATAAATGGTGTGCGTTACCACTAAGCCAAATCTACTTTGTGAGAATACATTTTTTAAGACTTTAATATTCTTAGTCGCATTGATATTGCCAATGTAGATGTTTTGTTTGCACCCTTTAATTTAGCTTGTTCATTGATAATCTCCATATTGTTTGCTTCAAGTAGCTGTTTAATATCAAATTCGGTGTGACCTAAAACCTTGTGATCACTTTCATTGATTAGTTGTATCCGGAGTTTATCGGTATCGAGTTTGTTTACAACAAATAAAAATGACTCTCTGAATACCGGATGATCTATTGGAACAGGCCTTGAAGATTGTGTTGAGTCTCCCACGGAAATTTTGGCAAAACATTTCTTCTTGATGCCAGCTAAATTCTTTGCATCATCGATGAGAACTTCGAGTATAGCTGGCGAGACGTTTGAAGCTAATTTTTCAGCGTTATTTTCAAGTTTATGGTAACTGACATGCAAGTTAACCATCCCTGATATAACACCTTGTAATTGTATCCATGAATTAAAATGTATTTTATCTTTAACTAGCTTCATATTAAGCGATAGGTTTCCCAATTGTTTATTTTGTTTCTGGTCGTCTACTGATATTGTAACTACGTCATCAATAAGAGACAGCACACTGAATTCTGCTGTGAAGTTCCACACCGGGTCTATTGAGCTCTTTACAGTCGGAGACGTAAATGTTTTTGATCCCAAGGTTATCGTTACATAAGGATCAGGGTTCTTAGAGGATGAATAGAATAATTTTTTAACCCCGCCTAAGCCTCTCGCTTCAATAACACTTACCCTAAGAAAGCCTTCAGGTTCTGGAAATTTCAATAGTTGAAGGTCGACCCTGTCGTCATAATGTATTACAAATTTGTTTGGGAGAACCAGTTTATTCGCAATAACACCATCGACCGTGTTACGTATCATTCCACTAATTCCAGGAATGTCGCCAATATTCAAAATTCCTGTCAGATTAAAATCCACCACGGGTGGACGCAAAAAGAAAATCTCCACTCCCGGAAAAAACGACGCCTCTGACATAGAAAGGATGGTTCTTAGATTTCCTTTCATTTCAAACTTGTTACATCCAAAACTAACGTTGTTCATCATCGAACAATAAAATTCACAATCACTAACGAAAAACAAGTGAACGTCTATAATGGTATGGTCAAAACGGCTAGTATCTTTATCATACACCCTGACACCACTGACGCGTGGTGATAAAGTCCCTAAATTGATTTTTTTAAAGTGTAAATTTGGATTCTTCTTGTATTTCGACAGTGTCTCATTAAAAGATGGCTCGAGGTTTTTTAACTTGCCCAATACATAATCTTTGATTGAGGGCCATAAGGTTCTTATCACCTTGTTCAACCATTCGCACCTCTCAAAGTCGGTAAAGAACACCCATGAAGGGAGAGGGTCAACATTTGATAGCACGACTTTCCTCTCGTTCCTATTAGCAATCGCCTTCTCTGCTTCTTGTTTGAAATGATTCTCTAGCCTCTTCTGATCCCTATATTTGACTACTCCCCAAGCAACTACTATCCAGATAGGATTCATCCTCCAGCAGCCTGACACATACATTACCCCTACTGCAAGACATCTTAACGTTAGTGATTGTAAAATTTTACTCAGCACACTGTAGGCGGATGAGCGTGGCTTCTGGTTAGTTTCCATAAATACACTTTTGTCTTTCTGAACTGTTCTATCCATTCTGTTCAACCTGTGATTGTCAATTTTTTGAAATCTATTAAGGTTTTAACACTTTGCTTGAATTGATGAATCTGCACCAACATAAGATTTTAGAACCTAACGATCTGGCACTCGTTTCTTAATCTAAATTGATGCTGGCAAATCGACTTAAGTGTAACAAGTGTATTTGCCACTTAAAAGTACGAGCTTTAGCACCAATTAAACTGGTAACATTCTTTAAGTACTATAAATTATACAGTTTTTATCGATATTTAACTGTTGATAGAGGTAAGATGGTTTGACCACATACAAATTGCACAGATTTTTAAACAAAGAAAACAATAAAACATATGTTTAGTGAAGCTTCAATGTGCCTGGAAAAGGTGTTTTTAAATATCTTCACCAGGTACTAGGTTATTTATATGGAAAGCCAAACCACAAGATAAACTTAAAAAAACTGTAAGAAATTTGAGGAAAAATTGTAGTTTTCTTATAAAAATCTTATAAATTTCTTATAAATCTGATCATCTGCGTGATATGAGTTTAAAATAAAACAAATATGTGATCAAGCGCAACTGTTACGCAAAGCAAGTTTAGTCACTAAGTAAAGGCATAAAATACAAATTTATTGAGTGACTAGCTGTTCCTGCAGGCTTCGCCCCGCAAATAATTTATACAAACAGTTGTGTGTGCTGCATTCTGTGGTTAGCCCGTGAAACTACTACGAATCAAGATCAGCTGTTTGTATTTTCATTACCTCAAACAAAAATGAATGTCCATAAGAAATAAATGGGAACTTTGTGGGGATTTCTGGTGGAGCCCTAAGGTCAGAACAGGATTAAAACTATTTAGTTTTCCTATATTATGCCTAAAGAATCAGTGTACAAAATTTCAGCTCTCTACCTACATGGGAAGGTAGAGAATTAGTGATGAGTGAGTCAGTCAGTCAGCCAGGGCTCTGCCTTTTATATATATAGATACTGCGTGTATCGAAGTTGAACGATATTTATGTTTTCACGGCAGCTATTCCACTTGTGGCAGATATCCTATCCTATTCTCTGCTATACTAAATATGAGTAAGGTTTGCGTGCATCCATGCTTGCTTGCCTGCAACTCTGATCTCAAAAACGGCACCAAATATTTCCATGAAATGTTGGAAATAACTATTTTTGGGATAAAAGTAAGTTCTAGACAGGTCTCATCCCCAGGAAAAATCAAATAATTTAAACAAAACTAAAATGAAAAGTTAACAAAATTATCATTGGGCTTATGGAGTTAAAATAAAAACAAAATAATTGTAACAGCTGTTCATAATTAACCCGTATACTGTCCATAATACTTGTTTTGTTAAGTACCTTAGGGGCCGACCCGTCCTCGGGGAGGGCCAGTAAGTTGTTATTAGATGACTTGGAATAATATTTTACCACTTCCCCCTACTGATAATACGATTTATATAGCTCATTTGCCCCTTTTCTACATTTTTAAGGTCACTCCAATTGTTACTTTTAGCACAATGTCCCTTTGATTTATTTTACCACTTTATATATGTAATCTTCACTCAATGCTTTTAGTCACTGATATCAGGAAACCACATGTTAACAATTATAAACAACACGAGTATTACTTTGGCAGTTCCTTGGTTGATTATGAACAGCTGTAACAATTTTTTTTGTTGTTGCAAGAATGATCTTTATCTTTATTAATAGATTTATTTCCGGTTCAATGTTTACATCATACACAGAATACATAACAATATAGCTTTAACATATTAATAACAGTAGTTAGTTCGCTCTAAACTGGAGTCACCAGGGAACAAAAACAAAATAAACATAACACTAAAATAATGAGAAAGTGTTCATGGAAGAAAGAGAAAAGAAAAGAAAAGATAAGAACAAGAATTTTAACCATTAGACCACTATATCAATGATATCTTGGAAAAGTCTGGCCTTTAGTCTTCTGTTATGAGTACGTTGTCCAATGTTGAAAGTCTGTGCACCGGGAACAGTCCCAAGCGCATTTATGGAATTCCGGCTGCAATTCGTAATAGTCTTTAACTAGGCATACTCCAAGTTCTTCATGTATATGTTTATTTCGCAGAAACCAGGGCGCATTTATTGCGATTCTCAACATTTTGTTCTGAAACACTTGGATTCGTTGAAGTTTCTTCTGCGAAAGGGATAAACCCCAAACAGGAGAGGCATATAAAATTAACGGTCTCAGAATAGATTTGTAGACCAAAACAGAGCATTCAGCTCTCAACGATGAATTTCTATTTAGTAATGGAAATAGTTGTGCTAATCGAGCATAACCTTGAGTTAATCTCTTATTTACATGTGTAATCTAGTTTAGTTTTTTATCCAACCATACACCGAGATATTTGACAGCTTGGTCATCT
This sequence comes from Allygus modestus, assembly GCA_963675035.1. NCBI lineage: Eukaryota > Metazoa > Arthropoda > Insecta > Hemiptera > Cicadellidae > Allygus > Allygus modestus. The sequence continues at coordinate 469,688,256 of OY776112.1, forward strand.
GGGTTCCACTGAATGAAAACCCCATGTAGGTGGATTTGGTGAGGTGGATTGTACTTCTTTAAAGAGAATATTTTTGTTTCACACTTTCCGGGGTTTAGTTTGAATCGCCATTGTTCAAACCAATGAACTAGGATATCGATTGATGCCTGAAGGGATTGCACAGCTTCATCAATGTTTGAGCTCTGACAAATAATAGCTGTGTCATCAGCGTATAGTGCTAATGTTGCATCTTCAGGTTCTGGCATATCTGATAAATATATGTTGAAGAGAAGAGGTCCTAGTATGGATCCCTGCGGTACTCCGGCTCTAACCGGCCGAATTGAAGAAGCAGAGGAGTTAATTCGAACATAAAAAGTCCTATTACTCAAAAAAGATTTTATAATGTTCAGTAAGTACCGAGGGAATCCATGTTCAACCATTTTGAAAATCAGACCCTCATGCCAGACTGTATCAAACGCCTGTGCTATGTCTAGAAATGCAGCAGCAGAATGGCTTTTCCTTTCAAACCCGTGTACGATTGTTTCGGAGATGCGTTGAATTTGATGTACAGTGGAATGTTTCAGGCGGAATCCAAATTGATTGGGGGGAATTACTTCACATTCATCAACATAATTCAGAATTCTCTTTGAAATAACTTTTTCGAAAACTTTTGATAAGGTTGGCAAGAGACTGATTGGCCTATAACTAGAAGGGGAATCTTGTGGTTTATTGGGTTTGTGAAATACTATTACTTCTGCATGCTTCCAAGTTGACGGAAAATAACCTTTTGATAAACAGGCATTTATTATTCGAGTTAAAACTACAAAAGCCTTATCAGTAAAATTTGCTAAAATCAAGTTCGGAATAAGATCGTAGCCCGGTGATTTGCGTTTTGGCAATTTTGTGGTTATGTTTTTCAGTTCCGACTTGGTGACATACTTAACCGGTAATTCAGCAGACAAAAAAGTGGAAGTAACAGATTCCTGCACGATCTCAGCAATATCTTCATCCATTACTTCGTTCGGAGTAAATGCAGACTCAAAGAAATCGGCGAGTAAATTACACTTCTGCCGATCGCTTTCATAAATAGTATCGTTCTGAGTTAAGGTAGGAATTAACGGACGATTTCGCAAAATGCGTTTGGTAGCTTTCCACATATTTGGATCATTGGGATGAATATCAGCGACGTAATCCTTATATTTTTCTATCCTGTATTGCGCCAATTCGTGTTTTACTCGTCTAGGAAGTTCGTTCCATTGCCTTTTGATAATTGGCAGTCTGAGCCTCTGCCAGTGTCGTCTCACTCTATTCTTTTCCCTTATAAGTTGCAATATTCTAAAAGGCGGATGTAGGTAGCCATAAGATTTTTGCCTGAAAGCAGGGTTTAAGCTGCGGTCGCATTTGTCGCAAAATGCGACATGCACCACGAAAATGTGACAATATTTGGGCAGGCTGTCGCTTTTTTGCTGCAAAGAAAAGTATAAGAAATTGTTTTAAATTTTATTGCAGAAAATCTGGTTTTAACAATACAAATTGCATTAAAAGTCCATGATCACGATCCACAACCAAAAAGATTAGAAGAGTAGTTAGGATGTTGTAGAGGCTTAACGTTGCGTTGGTTGCACTAAGTCACTTTACCGATCGCCTCTGAGCGAGTGGTAGAGGAGACGAGCCTATATTACGTAAACAGTGTCTGTCGATTTCAACTGCGTACCTTGTAAACAGAACGGGCGAGTTACTGATATGACAGTTGTAGTGACAGTAGCTAACCCCCTAGCAGACGTCATGCGCTGTGACTCAAGTTTGGCGCGCACTCTGTAGTAGCCGAGTCTAGCCGAGCGAATCGGCGAATGCGAGAATGTCGAGGGCTAGTTCGCCACCGAAGGGATGATTGCGCTCGCCTCGCAATCACACCGATTCTTGTCGGTTTTTGTGACCGAGTCAAAGGAGACGAGCGGCAGGTCCTCCATACTTAGTGCCGCTCGCGGTCTCGACTCGCTGCAGAATTTGGACGGTTACACGAGCACGAGTCGCTCGAAAACGCAATGATCGGGCCAAAGTGTTGAGGTACCTTAGCGAAAACAGACAACTCAAAATCGCTGATGCGCAAATGCGATCGCGATATGCTTTGAGGTTATGTTTCAGGTAATGTTCGGGGTGTGTGAGTTTTAGTTGTTCTGGTGCCATATTAGGCCTATTCTATTAGAATGTTTAGTATATTTCCATTACCGACTTTAATGGTTAAAATGGATAAGATAAGTTTCCAAGAAAAGTAGACTCTGCTGAATTATATATTATTAAAATGTTAAACCTTAAAAACAAATACAAGCAAAAAACAACTTTAGACCAAAAAATAGTATAATGACACGCGATAAAAATGCGAAAAGGAAAATATTTTTGCTACAAGTCTCTAAGAGCTTGTAGCATTTTTGCTCAAAGAATTTTTATCCCAGCTGAATCCCTGCCTGAAAGGACAAGGAATTGATGCTCTCACAGAATTCTGTATGCAAGAAATGAACCTTTGGACAGCATCGTCAATTTCAGGTGGTCCTTGTAAGTTTTCATCCAATACAAGACTTTCGTCCAATTTTGAATAGAAGAGATCCCAATCTATTTTTCCAATAACTAATCTTGGAGGTCCTAGATCTATTTGAGGGTGAGTATAGAAACTTATCACCACCGGTGAATGGTCAGAGTCCAGTTCTGGTAAGACTTGTTGCTGTACAGGAGCCGTGAAATTCTTATGGAGAACAATATCCAAAATGTCTGGATCGTAAATTTGCTGGAATGGATAATGGGTAGGCTCATCAGGAGCAGAAACAATTATGTTAGTCTCTTCCATATACCGAAACAGTCGGTTCCCGTTAGGATTTGTTGCTCGGCAGCCCCAAATGCGATTTTTACAGTTGATGTCACCCAAGACAACGGTTGAACAGTTAACAGAAAAGAGACTTTGTAAATCTTGCGGGTGTATACGTTTATTTGGGGATTTATACACAGAAAACAACCGAAGGGAAATTCCACTTCTAAGAAATAAATTTACCCCAACAGCTTCTAAAGTGAGAAATCGTGGTAAAAATAATTGGTGATGAGCAATTTGTCTTTTAATAAAAATTGCAACCTCGCCTGACCCCACAGGGTCCTGGCGATCTTCCCTAAAACATAAATAGCCACCGACTTTAAAGCGCTCAGTATTTATTAAATGAGTCTCAGTAACACATGCAACGTCAATATTGTGCCTGGCCAGGAATGAGATAAAAGACTCCCTTTTGTCTCGAAGGCCATTTGCGTTCCAATTTAGGAGTGTTAAGTTATTTATATAAGGTTGATTAAACTGATCCATTGGCAAGAATTGAGCTAATAACATTACTTATAATTTTTTCACAACAGGCATAAAGGATTTAACGATATCCAAAATAATTTTCTCCAAATTTTGCGATAAGAATGAACTACAGTTACTCTCGTCTTGTGATTCAGAAGGCATAGTTTCTGAATGTATTTTAGCAGCAACTTTTGCATAAGGAGTTTTAACTTTCTTGGGAGCAATAGATTGACTACAGTCGTTATTATCATTTAAAGCAGGGAAAAGTGATGAGGAACTTACATCAGGAATGGCGGGCTGTTTACTTGAACTATTTTTGTCGTCTGGAGCACCAACAGGATTTACAGTTCTCGAGTTCAAATGACGATTGGTTTTCTTTAATGACTTTTCTTTAATATCTTGATAAGACTTACAGCCTCTGTAATTTGCTGTATGACGTCCCCCGCAATTTACACAGATCGGATCGTCAATCGTTTTGTTAGGACAGACGGAGGAATGATGCTCCGCTGCACATTTAACGCACCTTGGGTCAAGTTTGCAAAAGTTTTTCGTGTGCCCGTAACGTTGGCAACGGGTGCATTGGGGGATTTCACGTGATTTTCTTTTAAGTTCGACCCTTACTATAGTGAAACAAAGCTTGTCCAATTTAAATATATCGTTGGCCATTTCATTATTTTCCAAGGAAACGGCACAAAGGGGGATAGGCTGCTTGTTTTTGTTTAGTAGGCGAACAACTTTGTGAACCGGAAAACCGCTTGACGTAAGTTCGGTTGTTATTTCTTCTTCAGACAGAGAGCAGGGAACGTTCCTAATTATCACTTCGAGTTTCTTATCGTACCAGGTTTGAAAAGTGTGGTATTTGACATGTGATTGATCGTAGAAAGCAGTTAGTTTTCGGAAGTCATCGATAGTTTGTAGATTTACTTTCAAGGAGCGCCCTTTCAATTCTGTGGAAAACTCGTTTTTAACATTTTGCTGGATGTCCTTGACTATTTCCTGATGATTATTCACATCGTGAATAAATATTGGGGGAAGTTTCTCTTGCTTAGGGACATTGATAGAGCTGCACTCATCCATGTCATCGTTGATAGGTTCCACGTTAGCCGTTGACGCGTAGCTATGCTCGGATAGATATTTATATTTATTCTGTTGACAAAGTTGATCAGCATCAAGAACATACCTCCTTGGCTGAACAACACGACTGGTAGCTATCTTTTTTTTATTTGGTGTCACAAATTCATCTTCAGACCCGCAATGGCTGGGTAGCATGGTTCCGCTGGATACTTGTTGACTGTTACGTTTTAGAGATGTCATTTGACGTAAAGTGCGAGAGTTATGTTTATGTTTGAACATCGAAGTTTTAACACATTTCACAATGATGATACAGGTTAAAAGTCAAATAAAACTGTACAATTAAACAAGGGGTGTTAAAAGAGTCTAAATCACACAAAATAGAATTAAAACAAAACGAAAAACACTCTTAGAAAATGTAAATTAGTAGCAGTAAAAATCAGCTTTCCTTTCTGCAATACTCACCACTGTTCAGCTGTAACAATTCTTTTGTTTTTATTTTAAACTCCACAAGCCCAATGTTAATTTTTTAACTTTTCATTTTTGTTGTTTACGTTATTTGATTTTTCCTGAGGATGAGACCTGTCTAGAACTTATTTTTATCACAGAAATTAGTTATTTCCAAAATTTGAAGGAAATCGTTTGTGCCGTTTTTGAGAGTCGCAGCAAGCAAGCACGGACGCACGCACACCTTACTCATATAATAGTATAGGATTTGTTAACATGGGGTTTCCTGAGAGCAGTGTTTAAAACTGTTGAGTGAAGATTTTATATATATAGTCGTCATATCCGAAATAGTTCAAAGGGACATTAAGCTATAAATGACAACTGGAGTGCCCTTAAAAATTTAGAAAAGAGGCAAATGAGCTGTACAAATTGGATAATCAGTTGGGGGAAGTGGAGAAATATTACTCCCAGTCATCTAAGCAAACTGACTGGCCTTCCCTAGCAAAGCTCGGCCCTCAGGTACCACAATTTTAAGACGGTAGCTGAGCCCATCAGTAAAGGATCCTCCTGTTTAGGCCACTTTTAAGTTCGAAATAAAATAAAATTGCACAGGTGATCAACTTTAAACATTTAAAAATGTTTTTTAGTCTGACCCTTTTATTTAATTTGTAGCCTAGAGGGGATTTATACAAAAAATGTATTACTTTTCTTGGAATTTCTCCCTGAAGATTTATTTATCACTCTTTGGTAGATGGTGTCAGACGGGTTTCTCAAAAGTTCTTGGTCCTATTTAATGTTAACTTTGAACGAAATTGCCTTAAAGTCCCCCTCCTCCACTGTTAATTGTTAAAGCAGTGGGAATTAATGGACATACTTCTTTAGTTATTCAAATGACTAAAGGAGGTGTTTTTTAGTATATAAAAAGTTTTGACGCCTATCCCAAAAATGGATGAAAATAGTGGTAAGTCAAAATTCTGTACATACTAGAAAAACTCATCCTTTAGTCATGTAAACATTCCCCGAAATATATCCAACAATTTCCAGTGGTTCAAAATGTATAATTAATTGGGGTTGGGGGGGGCTTTAATATACTCGGTACAATATTTTAGTTTTCTAACCTTATAGCTTTGCCCCTCTGGCTTCTAAAATGTTAATGTTGATCAAACTGTTTAGTTCAGACTTTTGGCCATTCATTGATATTCATCACTAGTTTATTGATATTTATAATACAGCAAAAACATCCTATATAATAATAGCGTGCAGAGGTGACGTGTAACAACCTATTCAGAGTAAACTAGGCCTACTAAAAGTAAAGAGGCCGGATGCCAAAAGTTGCCCCTTAGGCCCAGGATGATGAAAAAATACGATATCCTACATTTATTTAGTCTTAAGTTTGTGATTGGAAAAACACTGTTCTTTTGCCATATTTTATTTGCAATAATTTTCTTTACCGAGCCATGTGTTCCCACTTTTCTTCAACATTAATACAACAGCTGAGTCAAGTTAAGGTTATTTTTGTAAACAAAGCAGACAACTATTCTTGGTTCAATTTCAATAATAACGAGTTTGCACGCAACACGCTGACGTGAGGGAAGTGAATTTCCACATAAAAACTTGTAAAACTCAAAATAAGTGTAAATACCCCCGTAGCAGCAAACCTGCATACTCAGCAAATCTCCAATGCACATTAATTTATCTTAATACCACATAAAGCCACATACCAAGTTTCATCAATATACATTCATAAATAAACGATTTATGACATTTTAATTATTCTCCATAAGAATAACATGGCGGCTGAGTATGCAGGTTTGCTGAAATAAGGAACACTAAAAATGGGCTTTTATACAAATATCAACTAGGTAAAGCCACATACCAAGTTCTATTAATTTATGTTCATAATTAGGAGATAACACGTTAATTATTCTCCATAAGAATAACATGGGGCCGAGTATGCAGGTTTGCTGCTACGGGAACTATCGGGCAAAAAATGGGTTTTTGTGCAAATATCAATAGACCACAGTGAAATGATGCAATATACCAAGTTTCGTCAGGATAAGTTGATAAATTAGCGAGATACACAATTTTTCTTATCCTCCATAAGAATAACATTGGACAACGTACTGTGTTTAGCACTTTCAATATCTCAGTAACCAATTGACGTAGAGCAATGATTAAAACATCAAACTGTGCGTCTTTTTAAGCTGATTCCAATGGGAAAGAATAAAATTTTACTTTTTCAAAAATTGTATGTAAAAAACTCAAAAAACCCATTTTTGGGCTACAAAACCCCCCCAAAATACCCCTTCGGATAGGTCGATCCGTCTGGTTTTCGAACTAAAAGTCATAAATACTGCTTTACACGTTTGTACCAAATTTAATCAAAATCGGACCTTTTTTACGAGAGTTATCGCACACACGGACACACATATATATATATATATATATATATATATATATATATATATATACAGTTTCGAACGAATGGTGTTTTTGGGGTCTGGGGACCTCAAAACGAAAAGTTATCATGGTCCCTGGCCGAGTTCTTACCATGCCGACTACGGTAATAGCTTCTTCCCTATAGGGGAAATTCGCTAAAACATACATTGTTGATTGTTGAACCATTCAATACAATATCTCACCTCTACAGTGCCAACATAACAAAACGAACACCATGTACCAAGGTGCCACTATCTGTTTGTAATGTTGGTACTATAGAGAGGAAAATTCTGCCGATGGCACGAAAATCAAACCAGCAGCTGTCTCTCCAGTTATTCATAGAGCTCACTGGCGTTGCTACGCCTAAGAATTGTATTTAAAATCTTCATTCACAACATTTAGATTACAGCTGGCGACCTAAATGAATAAACAAATACAATAATTTAAATTAGTCATCTTTGAAAATCATAACATATCTTTCCTCCGTAAGAGTAACATGGTAACTTTGAAGTCCAGTTGGGGAGGTAAGGGCATATTTTCCGCTTATTTCGCGCATTCCGTGATGGTCGCTTATATCGCTGGTCGCTTTTTTCAAATATTCCTGCCATCAGCAGGTGCGCGGTAGGAGCAATCCTACTGTAGGAATGTTTTATGTTATTAGTCTGGTTGATTTATGGTTGCTTGTAGCTAAACGTTTCCTTTCGAGTTTGACGGCTGGTCAACCACAACCACTAATTTTGGTTCAGAAGCTAAACAAATGTAGATGTGGTTTTTCTTGAAGTCACGTGACATTTCGCGTTTCTACCTGAGGAGCCTACCATAAGGCCAATGCAAATCTCGCTCTTCCTCAACGGAGTATTTGTGATTGTTGATTCAAGGCTCATTTTAAAGAGAAACGAGTTCGCACGCAGCACGCTGACGTGAGGGATGTGAATTTCCAAATAAAAACTTTTAAAACTCAAAATCAGAGGAAAACATAAATTTGTCCAATTTTTATTGAAATCTGAAAACATTGATTTTTTGGCTGTTCTGATACTCCTGGTTTCATTTACTTGCAAAGCTGGGAATACAATTTTGCGCATTATAAGGTTAGGAGAAGGTCCAGACAGGCTTGAAAGTAGGCGTGAGGTTGCTGGGGATGATAAAAGTACTCTGACTAAGGAATACCAGGCTTTTCTAGTGTAAAACCCCCATAAGACAACGTACTGTGTTTAGTCGATACACATTTTCTTTGATAACTCTGTAAATATTTATGCTAGAATGACGAGAGAGGGCTTAAAACTTTCGCCTCACTAATTCCGATCTTTTATATGCATTGATTTTACATCTGGGGCTTTTATGAACCTTTTTGGGCCCAACAACTCAAAATTTGAAAGATTAATTCCCAAAAAAAGGCGTTTAGAGTTTTCCGATTGTTTTGCCCAACGAACTTGTCCAACTGATTACAGAAAGGAACGTCCCTACCAAATTTGAAGTAAATCGGAAAAAAATGTGACCGCTAGAAATATGTGTTTGCACTTTTCTAGAGTGCAAACACACACACACACACACACACACACATATATATATATATATATATATATATGTCTATATATATATACATATATATATATATATATATATAACATTTTGAACGAACCCCCAAAACGTGTTCAGGGGGTCACGTTAGGAACTTCTATGGTGGTCCCGGACTTAAGTTTCACCGTGCGGGTCATGTTAATAGTTCACTTTCCAAAGGAAATTCACTAATAATATGAGTTTATAATTCTGTAGTACCTGGGGGCCGAGCTTTGCTCGGGGAAGGCCAGTCAGTTTGTTTAGATGACTCGAAGAAATATTTCACCACTTCTCCTTACTGATTATCAGATTTGTATAACTCATTTGCCTCTTTTCCACATTTGTAAGGTCCCTCCAGTTGTTATTTATAGCTCAATGTCCCTATGATTTATTTTACTACTCTATATATGTAATCTTCACTCAAATCTTTTTATCTCTGTTCTCAGGAAACCACATGTTAATAATCATAAACAACATGGGTATTACTTTGACAGTTCCTTGGTTGATTATGAACAGCTGTTACAATTCTTTTGTTTTGATTTGAAACTCCATAAGCCCAATGTTAATTTGTTTAACTTTTAATTTTAGTTTTTTACATTACTAACTACTAACTAACATTTACTAACTAAAAATAAGTTCTAGACAGGCCTCATCCCCAGGAAAAATCAAATAATGTAAAAAAACTGAATTGAAAATTTAAAAAAATTAACATTGGGCTTATTGCGTTTCAAATCAAAACAAAAGAATTGTAACAGCTGTTCTTAATCAACCAGGGAATTGTCAAATACTCATGTTGTATATGAGTACCTGGGGGGCCGAGCTTTGCTCGGGGAAGGCCAGTCGGTTTGTTTAGATGACTTGTAGTAATATTTCACCACTTCCCCCTACTGATAATCTGATTTCTATAACTCATTTGCCTCTTTTCTACATTTTTAAGGTCCCTCCAGTTGTTATTTATAGCTCAATGTCCCTTTGATTTATTTTACTACTCAATATGTAATCTTAACTCAAATCTTTTAATCTCTGCTTTCAGGAAACCACATGTTAATAATCATAAACAACATGAGTATTACTTTAACAGTTCCCTGGTTGATTATGAACAGCTGTTACAATTCTTTTGTTTTGATTTGAAACTCCATAAGTCCAATGTTAATTTTTTTAACTTTTCATTTTAGTTTTATTACATTATTTGATTTTTCCTAGGGATGAGGCCTGTCTAGAACTTATTTTTATCCCAGAAATTAGTTATTTCCAACATTTTAAGGAAATAGTTGGAGCCGTTTTTGAGATCCGTGTCGCAAGCAAGCAAGCACGCAAACAAGCAAGCAAACCTTACTCATATTAGAGTATAGGATTATTAACATGTGGTTTCCTGATAGTAGAGATTAAAAGATTTGAGTGAATATTACATAAATACAGTAGTAAAATAAATCAAAGGGACATTGAGCTATAAATAACAACTAGAGTGACCATAAAAATGTAGAAAAGAGGCAAATGAGTTATACAAACCTGATTATCAGTAGGAGGAAGTCAGCGAGCAAGGAATACCACATATTCCTGGTATTCCTTGCTCGCTGGGGGAAGTGGTGAAATACTACTCCAAGTCATCTAAACAAACTGACTGGCCTTCCCCCAAACAAAGCTCGGCCCCCAGGTACTATGTGTATATAATTTGGTACAAATGTGTACAGTCAAATTTATTTGAACGATTTCGAAAACCAGATGAATCGCACAATCCGAAGGGGGTTGGGGTTTTGGGGGATTTTGTACCCCAAAAATATTTTTTGGGATTTTCACATGTAATTTTTATTTCAATCAAATTATAATTTATTTTAATGAATTCAGCTTAATAAAACAAACAATTTTGGGGTTTTGATCATTGCTCTGTTACTTGGTTACTGATTTATTGAAAGTGCTAAAAATAGTACGTTGTCTAATGCTAATCTTATGGAGGAAAACAAAAATTTTATATCTCAATTATTTATGAACATAAACTGACGAAACTTGGTATATGAACCTTCATTGAGTTGTGGTTTGTTGTTGTTTGCACAAACATAAATTTTTCTCCTATGGTTCCCGTAGCAGCAAACCTAGGTACTCGGTCCCCATTTTATTCTTGTGGAGAATAATTAAAATGTTATATATCGCTTATTTATGAATGTATATGGATTAAACTTGGTCTGTGACTTAACTTAGATGAGTTATATTGATAGTTGCATAAAAACCCATTATTTTATGTTCCTTGTTGCAGCAAACCTGCGTACTCATACCCAATGTTATTCTTATGGAGAATAATTAATATTTTAAATATTTGACTTATTTATGAATATATTTCTTATAAATCCTGGTAAGTGACCTAATGTGTTATTAAGACATGTATATTCAATAGAAATTTGCAGAGTACGCAGGTTTGCTGTGACGGGGATATATATGTATATAAAGATATATTTATGTGTCCGTAAGCACGATAATTCTCTTAAAAAAGGTCCGACCTTAATGAAATTGGTACAAATGTGTAAAGTACCATTAGCTTGAACGAGTTCTAAATCTAGACGAATCGCACCATTCGAAGGGGGGTTTTGAAAGCCAATAATGTGTTTTAAGGGTTTTCACATGTAATTTTTATTTTAATCTAATTTTAACTTTTACTATTGAACAAAGCTTAAAAAACAAACGATTTGGTATTTTGATCATTGCTCTATGTTACTTGGTTACTGAGATATTGAAAGTGCTAAACACAGTACGTTGTCCAATGTTATTATCATGGAGAAAAAGAAAAATTTTATATCTCGCTTATTTATGAACATAAATTGACGAAACTTGGTATATGGCTTCATCTGATTGTGGTTTATTGTTGTTTGCTCAACAAACAATTTTTCTCCAATGATTCTCGTAGGAGCAAACCTAGGTACTCGGTACCCATGTTATTGTTATGGAGAATAATTAAAATGTTATATATCGCTTATCCCTTACCAAGGATTATTGAATGTATATGGATACAACTAGGTATGTGACTTCACTTATTTTGTATTCTTTGTTGCAGAAAACCTGCATACTCATCCGATCCCAATCTTTTAGAGAATAAAAATATTTTAAATATCGCTTATTTATGGTATATATTTCTTATGAATCCTGGTAAGTGGATTAATGTGTTATTATGACATATACATTCATTGGAAATTCTCTGAGTATGCAGGTTCGCTGCGACGGGGGTATTATTTTGACTTTTACTCTTGCAGCAAAATTGTGTTTTATCGCAGACAGTGGAAACATAAGTAGATTATTTTCCTTTGATATATCCTGGGTCTCAGAAAATATGAGAGCAGGCCGGGATTCTAGCAGTTCACCGCTGCAATTTTAGTTTTTTAGGTAGTTTTTATAGTTTTGTGTAAAACTGAATCAAAAGCTTTTTTTCAAACAACGATGATAGCCCATTAGCCGTAATAATTCAAAATCAATGGTTATACTCCCAAAGTGCGATTTGTATATGAGTATATCAAAACAACTAGGCTTATCGCCGTTGAAGGCTTCGCCCCCAAACCCCCTTTCGGAGTTCGCTTCGCTCACTTGCATTCCTCAGTCAACTCAAGTTTAAATCAAACTCGTAGTTCATTAAACAAAGAAAAACTACACAACATTAACCATTGGTGAGCACATTAACACCTACACAGGCGGTCCCATATCAGTTCGATATCGAAGCATTTTACCAACCGGCTGCTTGTTCGTTTTATCGAATGAACTCCCGACTACAATGGTTGTTTCTAGGTGTATAAAAGCAAAAACTAAAGTGCTCACTCAATCAAAGTCAATCAGATATAAATAAAAAGTTGTGGTTACAATGTTAAATTGTAGTTCTACAAATGGATTTACGTGTAAAAAATAACAACAAATTAGACTTCAGTTCACGACAAATTATAGTAACCTAACCTAACTCCGCAGAGCACTGTATGGTGGCTGATCGTTGAGCAACATAATTACAAATAGATGAATTTGTAAATATAAAATAAAGTCAAATTAAACATAAATTGCAGACCTCAAAAAGTAAGTATAAAGAGTAGGATTCAAACCCGTGACCACATGATCTTGAATCATCTGACAACATATCCACTGGGCTACTGGGCTAAATTCATTCGATAGAACAAACAATCGGTTTGATTAAATTTTCCAATCTCGTAACAAACGATATTCGCGATACTGAACCTCCCGCGTGTAGGCGATAATGTGCTCACCTTGTTTTGTAACAGCTGATTTATATACACCTCTTGTCAACAAATTAGTATCACCCACACTACTAAATAAATCAGCTATTATTTATTTAGATCAGCTGATATAAACATGTGGTATTAGCCAAAGATAGTTTGCTTTCATTTAAACGGCTTTCCAAAACTGTACACATTTAAATGGACCAAAATACTCAAAATTACTCCTTCTCCGATGAATAGCGGCTAAACGGATGATCGGATCCTAAATCTGACGGGAAATCGTTGGCTGGAAATTAAATTTTCTACAACTTTTGTATTTAACATTTTTTGCCATCTCTTACCGTTTCCGTACAAAACGCCCTCAAAGTGAAAAATGAGAAAGTGGAATTTTCCCCGCCCTAAAAATGCCTCAAAAACTCAAAAATGTTAACCTTTGGCAATTATCCTGGCAGTTTCTCGTCAAGAGCTTTAATTCAAGTATGATTTTGAGTGGGGTTAGATTATGGGAAGTGCTTCATAGTTTATGTCAGTGAATGAGTGAACCCGTCTAGCTTTATATAGGTAGAAGATATGATAAAAACACAAATAATGTTAAAATATGAGGGGTTATGCTATATTTATGGTACAATTTTGAATGGAAAATTAAACGCTCAAGGTGTTTGAAGGTTAAGACGATTGATATAATCCAGTAAAATATGTTATTTCGGTTACATATTTGTTAAGTAAAAAATTGCAATTCATTTTTTATCTGAAACTTTTTTTGATTTTGATTTTATTTGCTATATTGGATAAAATTGGGTGAAACTGTAAGAAATTCTGGTTAGAAATTGAAATACAAGGGATAAGAAAACTAAGGACTATGGCCCTTAGTATATTAGGTCTATATTATGGACCTAGGACTGTTAGCATTGTATATATATATATATATATATATATATATATATATTTATCCATACAGTTTATCTAATTATATATTTTTGTTGGTCTTTCTTTAGATAGTTTACGTGTTAGCTGACGAAACACGATTAAATGACGGTAAATGTAGACTGTATTTATAATTTAGTTACAAAAACAGTGAAAGTAGTAAAGTAAATTTGTATTAAAATTTGAGCCCGTCATTTTAACGGGCTGATAGCAGCTAGTATAATAGTAGCGAGTGTTGGTGACGTGTAACCACCTACTCAGAGTAAACTACTGAATGTAGAGCGGCCAGGTTGGTTTCCCTTAGCCCAAGGATGATGGAAAAAATACAACCTCCTAAATTTATTCAGGTGCAAATTTGAAATTGGAAAAACACGGTTGTGTGGCCTTTTTCGCCATCCCCATGTATAAAGCACGTGTAAGCACCTACTCAGAGTAAACTACTGAAAGTAGAGAGGCAGGTTAGTGTTAGATTTCCTTTAGGCCAAGGATGATGACAAATATAATATATACTAAATATACTAAGTTCTAAGTTTGCAATTCTGGCAGTTTTTGATCATTTATGATCATTTTGTTTACCGTGCCAAGGTTCCCTACTTTGTATCCAAATTCACTATAACGGTTGAGTAAAGTTAAAGTTGCTTTTTTACAACTTTCCCTTTGCCTTTTTTCCCGTTGCTTTTTTCAACAAAGCTCTTCTATCGTTGAATCAGACTAGGATGTTTAATTCAATTTAGGTTTTTGAATTGAAATTTACAAGCAATAAGGAAAAGAAATTCTATGCTGAATGGGATTAGAGTTTATAATATTGTAGAACACTGTCAGCAAAATGGAATTCATATTTATGTATTCTATATTTTTATTTTTATTTTAGGCCTTTTTCTTTTACTTCTGGGGCAAAATTGTGTTTTGTCCCTAAACCAGAAGTAGGTGATTTTCCTGTGATAAATCCTGGGAGTCAGAAAATATGACAGCAGGGCAGTATTCTAGCGGTCCACAGCTGGAATTGTATGTTTGTTGGTGGTTGTTATAGTTAGGTGTAAAGCTGAATTAAAAGAGTTTTAGCGAATTTTCCCTATAGGGAAGAAGCTATTACCGTAGTCGGCATGGTAAGACCTAGGCCCGGGACCATGATAACTTTTCGTTTTGAGGTCCCCAGACCCCAAAAACACCATTCGTTCGAAACTGTATATATATATATATATATATATATATATATATATATATATATCTATATATATATGTGTGTCCGTGAGCACGATAACTCCCGTAAAAATTATCCGATTTTGATGAAATTTGGTATGAACGTATAAAGCAACATTTATGACTTTAAGTTCGAAAACCAGCCAGATCGCTCTATCCGAAGGGGTATTTTGGGGGGTTTTGTACCACAAAAATGGGTTATTTGAATTTTTTACATATAATTTTTGAAACTGTCAAATTTAAGGTTTTACCATTGGATTCAGCTTAAAAAAACACACAATGTGGTATTTTGATCATTCTTCTACGTCAATTTGTTCCCGAGATATTGAAAGTGCTAAACACAGTACGTTGTCTAATGTTATTCTTTTGGAGGGAAAGAAAAATTTTATATCTCGCTTATTTATGAACGTATTTGGACGAAACATGGTATACGGCTTCATGTCGTTGTGGTCTATTGATATTTCCTCAAAAAAACAATTTTTTGCCAAAGGCTCTCCTAGCAGCAAACCTGCGTACTCAGCTCCCATGTTATTCTTATGGAGAATAATTAAATGCTCTGTCTCCCTTAATTATGAACATAAATGAATAAAAACTGGTATACGACTTCACCTAGTTGAGTTTTATTGATATTAGTATAAAAACCCATATTTTGTGTTCCTTGTTGCAGCAAACCTGCGTACTCAGCCCCAATGTTATTCTTATGGAGAATAATTAAAATTGTATATATCACTTATTTGTGAATATATTTTTATGAAACTTGTCAAGTGGCTTTATGTGGTAGTGAGAAACATATGCATGCATTGGAAATTCGCTGAGTACGCAGGTTTGCTGCGACGGGGGTATTTTTAACAACGATGATTGCCATTATACTCTCTACAGTGCGATTTATATATGAGTATATAAAGAAACATGATAACGATACAAATACAATTAAAAATATAAGGGGTTATGTTATGTTGATTGTAGGAATGTGATGGTAAAATTGACCAAAAAAGTTTTGTGAATGTTAAGGCGATTGATATAATACATTAAACTTTGTTTTAGATTTTAAGTTAAATTCCGATTCCGTTTTTTTTAAACTAAATCTTACTTCAATTTCAAATGGTATGTGCTATATTGGGTGGAACTCTATATTACATACATACATACATACATACATACATACATACATACATACATATTTGTCCATGCAGTTTAGTTAATTATGTTGTTTTATTGGTCTGTCCTTAGATAGTTTGCATATTAGCAGACGAAACACATTAAACTGCTGGTAAGTATGTAGTCTGTGGCTGTATTTATCTTTCGATTATAAAAACAGTGAAAATAGTTAGTTTAATATTTATTACAATTTTGAACCCGATGAACAAATGTGTATCAAATAATATTTAACTACAGAATTAAGAAACAACATTTGGCTTGAAGTGACACAAAAAATTGGATCTGACTCAATGTCCAAAACTAAAACTAGGTATACGCTCCTGTGTCCCGTAATAGGATGAAGCGAGGATTTGTAATACCACCATAATAGGCAGTATAGGTGCCGGATTAATTAATTAAAAGTAACTTACCTAACCTCACTTTAGGCCCACATTAATACTTCGACTATCCTACAACATTCCAGTTTATTTTTGAATCTAGTAGGCCTATTTAGGTGAAGAACCAATATTTATTCGCCCTTAAACAGAACTACTTACCACATAAACATTTCTCTCAGAATAGTCATTGTGTAAACAATTTGTCTTTGAATTCTGTATTGTTAATTTGAAGTGGATATGAATAGGCTATAGGCAATAGGCATATATTTGAACAAGTCTTTAAAGCCCACTTACTTCTGGCCTACTAATGCACAACTTCAGTCAATGCCACTTTTGAGAACCAGGCAATAATTATGGGTCAAATTATTGCCAGGGAAAAAGCTAGTACAGTATCCGGTAAGTCCTAGGCCAAATATGAAAGTATTCTCGTTGGTTGAAATCCAAACAAACATTATCATATTTGTAACATGTCGCAGATTAATTGACTACAAGTAACTTACCAAACCCCACCTAGGCCCATATTAATACTTCAACTGGTCTACCATATTCCAGTTCGTTGTAGAGTCTAGTAATAACCAACATTTATACACCCTGAATAATAACTACTTACAACATATAAACATAACTCTCAGAATAACCATTGTTTAAAATTTGTCTTTGAATAGAGTTAAGTTTAAGAGAATGTAATAGGGGTAACCCCAGGGCTCTGAGGGGTGGGACATTTCCGGCTCAGAGCCCTGGGGTTACCATAGTAGGCTATGGGCAAAAATTTGAGTAAGTCTTAAAGCCCACTTACTTCGAACCTACTAAGGCATAACTGTAGTCAATGTTACATTCAAGAATCTGCCATTGCCTTCGTTATTATCAAACATTAATGTAATGTCAAAATCGCAAATTAATATAGCTATAAAAATATGTTAGGATAACTAACCTATGACTGTTTTTATGACTTTATACGATATATGAGTTGAAAAACAAAATTTGAGTTTTCCCAAAAGCCAAAATGTTATTTTAACATAAGTTATGACATGTTAGCTGATTTAAAAAAAAATAGTTATGAAAAACAAGAAAAACTAATAGCGTTTTTCCAATGGCACCAAACACTTCCGATTTAACCAAAATTACTGACACTACGATTTTTGAAGACAACATATCAGCACTTACAAGTCTCACGCACAAAATTGTGATCAAATTATAACTACAATTAGTCTATATTGATCCGTTACTGCTAAGCAGTAATTTTTTATATAAAAATGAGGGTTAAGAATCTCCTCTTAATTTTTTATCACAAATAGGGCCTATTTCAGTTATAAATACCTAGGCTATAGATTTCTAACCTACTACATTTTAATTTTTGTAAGCGCCTAGGTAGGTTATTCATAGGTTAGTTATTGTAAACATAGTTTCATATTTAACTTTTCTTCATTAGTGATTCTCATAATAAATTAAAGGAGGAGATTCTTAACTCTCATTTTTATATAAAAAAATACCAATCCTAAATAAATACACCACTGACAAGTAATAGAGCTAACGCAAACTTACCGTACTACTTACTGAAAATTATATATTAAAAATCAAACCATTCTATTGTAAAAGGAGACAGTTTGGAATTTTTGTGTGATAGGCTATCAGAATTTTTCAAAGCTGTAGATCTATTCAACCATAGCTAGTTTACATCATACGTACCTTACATAGGTTAAAGTCGTAACCGAGTGTAACAGACTGTGTAGCCTTTCCATATGGCCTTCAACTTCCATTACATCGTTTAGGTACTTTCACTATAATACTGAATACATAATTTTGATTGGTTTAAAACGAATAAATATGGAATGATTCTATTACTGAGATAATTCTATTTCTATAACTGAGTGAACTGACCGGCCACTGCCGGCCAGGAGACTACAGACTAGACTACAGACGACACACAATCAGTTGTTTTGGTTAGCTGCTATTGCAGCTAACATCCGGACGACATCCGGCCGTAGTCTGTTTGACTGCAAAATCAGTTGAGCGACTGTTTGCTAACCATCTACTACCCAACCCAAGACACATCGGAATATTTCCGGAAAATGAAAAAATAGAAATATACCAAAATAATAATCCAATTATAGTTTATTACCACCCTTTTTACAATTAAGAGCTACCCTGAAAATTTCAAAGCAATTCATTAAACCGTTAAAAAGGAGTTAGCGTAACAAGAGTGTGACTAAACACGAGTATGAAGGATTCAACTTGCTTCGCTCGCTTCATCCAATTACTGTAACAAATTTAAACTAAACTATTGAAAATCCCTCTTGGGATATTTTGAACGCAGGCGTAAAAAGTCACTTTTTAAATTTTTACACGTTCTAATGAATATTTTAATATGCAATATGATGGGGCTTTATTGCAATAACACCTTTAAATTTTGTACGGCGCATTCCCATTTTATGTGCAATTAAAGTTTAGCGTTTTAAATGTAAATGCTAAGAGAACAATTGTTAAGCTAATAAATTTATTTCACTAGTTATCAAAATTTCTATAGTTTTTTTAAGTCCGTAATTTTTTACGGACTAGTAAGAGCTAGCATACATATAACAAATGGAATTACAAAATCTAACTTTTACCGTTACACAATGCTCAAACATTTAGCAAGGGTTCTCTAATTAGAGGAACTTCCCACAAACTCACGGCACCGAGAGATGCGGGCAGGCTCTTTAACATGCTGCGATGAGAAGATGAACCACTTGCTAATACCACAGTTGAGGCCGTGATAGTAGTGGGTGGAAGTCCGATTAAACTATAACTAAAAAAAGAGGACTACTTTGATCGTTTAAGATGGACATCGGGCTATTGGAAAAATTGTCCAACATTTAATTACTGCTATATACAATCACAAGTTTTACGATATGTGTTAGAATAAGGAATAGAATAATTTATGGGGCTATTATTAAAACTTATACAGAGAATTAAAGTGGCTGTTCTTTTAAAATGTTTTGCAATTTACAAAATAACCTTTCCATAAACAAAATTATAATCCTAAACGAGTTCGCACGCAGCACGCTGACGTGAGGGAAGTGAATTTCCACATAAAAACTATAAAAACTCAAAATCAGTTAAAAACATAAATTTATTCCAATTTTTACTCAAATCTGAAAATATTGATTTTTTTGGCTGTTCTGATGCTCCTGGTTCTATTTACCTGCAATGCTGGGAATACAATTTTGCGCATTATAAGGTTAGGAGAAGGTCCAGTCAGGCATTAAAGTAGGCGTGAGGTTGTTGGGGATGGTAAAAGTACACCAACAAATGAATAACAGGCTTTTCTAATGTAAAACCCCCTAAGACAACGTACTGTGTTTGGTCGATACACATTTTCTTTAATAACTCGCTAAATATTTATGCTAGAATGACGAGAGAGGGCTTAAAACTTTCGCCTCTCTAATTCCCATCTTTTTACATCCATCTATTTTACATCTAGGGCTTTTATGACCCTTTTTGGGCCCAAAAACTCGAAATTTGAAAAATTAATCCCCAAAAAAGGGGTTTAGAGTTTTCCGATTGTTTTGCCCAACGAACTTGTCCAACTGATTACAGAAAGGAACGTCCCTACCAAATTTAAGGTAAATCGGACAAAAATTGCGACCGCTAGAGTGCAAACACACACACACACACACACACAAATATATATATATATATATATATATATATATGTTTATATATATATATATATATATCATTTTGAACGACCCCCCAAAACGTGTTCAGGGGGTCACGTTAGGAACTTCTATGGTGGTCCCGGGCTTAAGTGGTACCGTGCGGGTCATGCTAATAGTTCACTTTCCAAAGGAAATTCACTAATAATATGTTTAGAGGACTGGTTTCCTTGATGGTACGGAACTGTTTCGACTGTCAACAACTGATTCTTCTCCGACGTCAACTAGTTTTATCCTCAATAACTGAATTTCTCACTGTTGCAGCGAAAGGTAAATTGAGTTTAGTTTCTAGATTGTTTTCTTTCCTGAGAAATCAATCGATACTAACTCAATGCCTTGCCTTCAGGTTTACACTCTGATGTGTATTTTACTTGAATAGCCTAACTAGCTGGTACCCGTGAATTTGTTCGAGTGGCCTTTCTTAATTTCATTTTCTTTTCTCGCCGATTCCCATTTATTTCCCGATGGTAAACATATTACTACCACGGAAACGTATGTAAAGCCTTTACAGTTTAAGAATAACACTGGTAATTTTAAAGATCAGGTTTGGATCCTGAGTATTAAGTACCCGATTATTGACTTAAAACCTTGAATTACCTTGAAACATTTATTTACAATCGGACGAAAAGTACAGGAACGCATTAGGGACAAAGAAAGAAACTAAGGCGAACTGATTTAGAGGTGTTGTTATGTGTGTAATGAAATACAATACTTGGAAAATCAATTATGCCTTTCATTATTTATTATGTTTAGTGTGTAATAATTGTTTGAGTATTTTAATTCTTACACTTGTTCATGGTTTTCTTTGCATAAAGTATATATTATTGTAAAGTTATTGTTTTAATATTATATTTTACTGCCTGTGCACAGCTTGGGCATACACCTGTACACAAATCTACTCTTTAAAACTTCTTCCATAAACTTACTCTATTGATAATTGTCCCCGGTTTTGAGTTAGTTATAATTGTCCCTGTGAGATGGTGCCACCAGTACGTAGACAAATAAAAAAAATGACGATTAAACAATAAAATATAATTTTTTATGGTTTTTAACTGTTTATTTTTCGCAGGTGATCTTCCAAATTATATGTCAATTATTTTTTATGCGCTCTTTCCACGCCCGTCCGGAAACGTCGTTATCTCTTCATTGTTATGTATTTAGTGATTTTATGACTTTGTGAGTTTAAATGTACTTGTATGCGATGACGACCAAAAAATGAAGTGTTAACACATCTCTGTCAAGCTTGAAGATGACTTCATTTCATAGTTCGAAACTAGTTGCTCCTGTAACAAGTAGGGTTATTTGGAACCAGGTATTTAAACCACTTTTAGTAATACAGAGGCTAAACAATAAAACAAGAGGGAGAAATGACCTACCGACAGAAACCCTCTTGATAAATAATGTGATATAAAATTACCCTTACACAATATTTTTGGTTGGGAATCTTTATATATAATTCTGTAAGTGAAATTTTCATGTAAAAATTGTGGGAGTATGGAAAATTGCAGGGTGATGGGAGTTGGCTCAAATTAAATGTCTCGATCCGAGGGACTCGGGAAAAATAGCAGTATTTATAAAAAGTTACCAGCAAACGAAAAATAAGTACAACATCCCCCATAAATGGGGATTTAAAAACAACTGCATTATCTCATTTTAATTACATTAAAACATGTAATTACGTGTCCACTTTGTTTACGAACTGAAATGTGTTCCTACTACTATAGTTTTATTTTCCTCAGCATGTAAAGAGTAAACAAATCAGATCAGATAGAGTATTCAGTTGAGTTTAGGGGCTATGGCCTATGGCCCCTTCAAGCCACTAGTTATAAATATTAGTATATTTATGTATATTAGTGTATTATGTAATTAATATTAGTATATTAGTTATGTTGATGATTTGTTTACAACTAATGTTTGAATAAGGCCTAAGACGTTTCCACAGTAAAAGTTGCAATTAACAAAATCTGACAAAGTGGCTTCGCAATTAATTGTATAATGTTGTAACACAAAAGTTGTTTTATCACCATTTTCGTAGGAATCTACAATAAAAGCTAATATACCATAAATTAAAATAATAATACTGTGAGAGGCGAAAAACAAATTTAAACTCTTTTAATATAGATTTAGGTATAAAAGTTCAATATACTCGTAAATCGGCCTTTCATAAAACCTACTTGCCGATTAAAAGTAATACTAAGAAAAATCAGTGATATCATTAGCGTAAAATCATAGGTTTTGTGAAATTAACTGAAGATTTAATATATAAGAAACAACTTTCAAGACAAGTTAAAGACAAATTAAATTTTGATTGTTAGCCTCCAGATTCCATATTAATACTAATAGTGGTTTAAATAGTTGCTTTATCAGCAATCTAAAATCATTGCATCTAGTTTAATTAAATTTCATACGGACTTCGATGGCTGATGATGTCTTCGTAAGAAGTCGAAACTAGTTGCCATTGTAAAAATTTGTCATTACTTATAAAGCAGGTATTTAAACAGCTTTTAGTAAATTTTTTTATTTCTAAACCATAACGTTGTTAAACTTGAAACGGGGTATTAAGGAAAATAAATTTGATCTATTTATGTGGCAAATCCACGTCATAGGTAATTAATAATACCGTCGAAGTTCCTATATAAATAACATTTAGCTTTGAGTTTCTGGGCAAAACCAACCTTAATATCCAAATGCAGCTTGGATCCTTAAGCCCCTAGTCAATCTTAAAACCAAACACTCGTCACAAACCGGATCTAGACTGAAATAGATACATACCTTGTTGTCAACAGTTCAAATTGTAGTGATTCAATCCACAACATGTTTCACCGTAAATACGACTTTTTCAAGTGGTACATAATACACAAAGAAAGTATCATACAAATAGGATACTGTAGGTCAAAATTTAAAATTGGCACAGTCACAAACACAATCACACACCATTTATGAATAAATACCGGTAATTACCAACCGACAAGGTTATACCTATAAAGACCTATAAAGACCTATTTTAGCCTAATACGTACAGTTCAGGGGCTACAACAATGCATTTTAAACCGGATCTCATACTCACGTCCCAACTTTTGGGACTGTTTTAAGATTACTAAGGATCCACGCTGCATTTTCATATTCAGGAGGGTATTGCCCAAGAGCTCAAAAAATAGTTATAAACTAACCTCTAAAGAACTTATTTATTTCATTTAAATAAAAAAATTGTAGTTTTCTTACAACACAAAGGGATGTCTTACAACAATTAAAAGTATATGTAAAATCTTCATGAGTAAGTTAGCTAAAATTCAGAAAATTATCGAGTACATCCCACGGGTCCGCCTGATTGTAGGCCCTGGTCCGTTCTCCTTGCCATAAACTCCTTTAATATATCCGAATGGGACGAATTTATTTGATCATTGATTATTTTACAATAGGTTCAACATTAAATACACCATTTAAACGACTGTTAAACGGAACGGTGATGAGCGAAATGGGCGATGCAAATTAGTTCTCAAGAAAGAAATAGCATTAAGCAAGGTATTTCTCAGAGTGTCTGGGACTATCAGGCCTAGTATTTGATGGAAAATAATAAAATAAATAAATAATGGTTTTCAGTTGTTTTAGCGAATTTCCCCTATAGGGAAGAAGCTATTACCGTAGGTCTCATGGTAAGACTTAAGTCCGAGACCAAAATAATTTTTTGTTTTGAGGTCCCCAGATGACAAAAACACTATTTGTTCAAATTTATATATATGTATATATATATCTATATAGATATATATATATCTATATATATATATATATATATATATATCTATATATGTGTCCGTGAATGCGATAACTTGAGTAAAAAACGTCCGATTTCGATGAAATTTAGCTCAAATGTGTAAAATGACATTCATGACTTTAAGTTCGAAAACCATAAAAATCGGACCATGGGAAGGGGGGTTTATGGGGGTTTTAAATTTTCCAAAAATCAGTTTTTTGCATTTTTCACCCTAAAATTTTTTAAAAACTTAATTTTGGTTTTGACCATGTTATAGAGCTTAAAAAAACAAATAATATAGTATTTTGAATTATTAACCTAGGTTAAGTGGTTGCGGAGAAAATCCAAAAAAACCTACTCATAAAATCTCCCATGTTAATCTTATGGGAAAAAGGTTTTTGGCATTTCCTCAGTTTATTTTAATTTAAACTTCACATTTGCTTTTAGAAATCTGTTCAGTTCCACAAAACAATCATTTTGGTGTTTAAATTTTGATTCTACACCCAACCGTTGCTGAGATATTCAAAGTGCTAAACACAGTACGTTGTCCAATGTTATCCTTATGGAGAATAAATAAAATTTGATATATCGATTATTTATGAATTTATGTTGATGAAACTTGGTATGTGGCTTCAAATAGTACTGGTATATTGATATTTGCACAAACAATTGATTTTTTGTTGGTTATTCCTGTAGCAGCATACCTGCGTACTCAGCCCCCATGTTATTCTTATGGAGAATAACTAAAATGTTATATAGCGCTTATTTATGATTGAATATTGATGAAACTTGGTATGTGGCTTCGCCTAGTTAAATTGTATTTATATTAGCATAAAAAACAATTCCATATTTCAGCAAACCTACGTACTCATTACCAATGTTATTCTTATGGAGAATAATTAAAATCGCTTATATGTGAATATATTTTTATGAAACTTGGTACGCGGCTTTATGTGGAATTCAGACAAATATTATGCATTGGAAATTCGCTGAGTACGCAGGTTTGCTGCGACGGGGGTATTTATAAAGCGTTTTATACCTTTTAATGAGTAAGAGTTTGAGATTTGTAATCCTGACTGTTTTTATAAAGGTAACTCAGATAAATAAAATATATATACTAAGCTGAGGCTGTGGATGTAATATAGTTGAGATGTACCTCAAATATAAACTGTTCAAAACTGCGATATAATTAATCTTTGTAATCCTCGATCCTTGCAAAGTGATAGTTTTAAAGGAAAACCACTATCATTAAGTAAGTATTCAGTTAATCAAACAGTACAGGTGTTGTACCTGAGAACAATGTTGTAAGTCAACTAACAGTCATCCCTCGGTAAAACCTACATTTTAGAAACACTAAATAAACTCAACGTCACTTAAAAGAACATCCAACGTCAAAACACACCTACATTCAACACATGTGCAAACAGACATTTTCGATATGTTCGACTAAATGACAGATTCTTACGTTAACTTGGCCTTTTTAGTAGCTCCGTCATTGTAGTGATTAGAGTGTTTTATAAGTAACCGTAAAAATGCTTAAGTTGAATAAATTGTGTAATGCAATATTAATGCTTCAGTGTATTTTCGACAGTTCAAGTACCAAGTAAGCCTTTCAAAATTGTTAGATGATAACGATATGTAAACGGATCGTGACATATTATAGTACATTTTACTAAACATTCCGCTGTTTCCAAAAACTCTCTTAGGGAATTTCGGGAACGTATTACTGGTGAAAAAGATTTAACCATAGGGACCCCGGTTTCTTCTGTGCAACTGTATGTTTCTATCATTATCTTAAGAACCACTTGGAGTGCTGACTTCAAACTTCGCTTTGAACTTGACGTTTCCAATTTTACCAGTGATGACATTTTAATGTTTTAAATCTTAATACCTTGAAAACGGAATGTTTTTAAACATTTATCTAGGTTTAGGCTCTAAACCTGTAAAATTGTACGCCAAAAGATTCTAAAGATACATAATAACCTAAGCCATAGAATAGCCATAGGTGATAGCCTAAGTCATAGGATTAAGTGCAATATTTGAAATATGGTCGTGGTAATTTACACAATATTTGAGCAATATTAGTCATACAAATAGCAAATACTCGCGATGGGTTGAGAAGTGTTTAAACTCTTCAAACTATAATTTTTTGGTTAAAACTTGTATATTTTCAAATACCTAGATAACGTTTCACGTTATCCTATACTTGTATACTCTGCAGCAATGTCTGTCTTGTTTGTTAGTTTATACAAATTATCTTGAAATCCACCCAAAAGACTTTGCTAAACCTTTGGAATTAGGAGATTTCGGACCTAAAAAATTGACTGGTAAAAGCCTAAACCCCAGGAAAATTCATATTTTGTACATCTCATTTGAAAATTGAAAATGTTGACAATGGGGTTATGGTAGTTCAAATCAAAACAAAATAATCATAACAGTTGTAAATAAATTAACCAATGAACTGTCTAAGTAGCTCATAAGATAAAGTATCAACAAGTGATTTCTTGAAAACAGTGACTAGAACTATTGAATGACCTTTGATCTTATAGAGTGGACACGAAACGAATCAAATATCACTGTGTACAAATATCAACGTATAGTTTGTATGATTCGGTCTTCCCGCTACTTAAACTTGTAGAGATTAAAATGAGTGCTATTTTGCAACTGTAAAGCTAAAACCCAACCTAAAAGCTGAAAATGCCAAGCTTAATGTCAAATTTTATTTATAAGATAGTAGTATTATTAAGTTTAAATCCATGAGAATATCACCTGACGTAATATTATACATGCTCGGTAGTCTTTTTTCGACTTTTGCGATGAAAAAAAGTGTTATTGAATAATAAAAACAATTAACGTCCTTAGTCTTCTTCATCTATATTTTCTTTATTTTGTGCTTTACATCTTCAACGAAAACAATTTTTCAGGAAAACCGTTTTCGCTAAATCTATAAACTAAGCTTAAAAAAATTTTTTTTGTTGTAAAGATACAATGTTTTAGTTTGATATTTTTTATTAGTGAGCTAACACTGTTTGGAGTGTAAAATTCTGGATAGTTAGTTATATTTGAAATTGTTTAAACCCAAAGACAAACATTTGATAATTTTAGAAGAATGTTTCATAAAACTAATATTAATATTTCTTTGCAGTGTGGACGCGGTAGTTCGTTCAAGTACATTAATTGAAATTCCTCTAACAAAAATCAAGAGCGTAAGTAATGTCAGGAATATCAAATAGGAATTAGCAGCAGTTTTTCTACGTATTTTACATTATTTGTTTCTGATGGGAGGATAAGTCATTAAATATGAGCAATCTTCAATTAACAATATTTTTAAGAAAAATAGTGCCGTTTCAGTTCCTTTAAATTCTTGTTATTGTTGAGACAAAAAATAAATAAAAAATAAATATGTACTTCTTTCATTTTCTTACAGTAAAATAAATCAAGTAATTGCTAACAATTTTATATTACAACTAAAATTCAAAGTATTAATAAGGAATACGCCTACACTTGCAGATGCCTGTTTATGAGCCGGGGTTGTTATCAAATATAGGTTAATTTGACTGAGGGTAGACCAACATTTGTTGAAAGTAATAAATATCTGCTGAATGAAAATAATATGAATAGTATACTGGTGTGAGCAATCTGAATTGAGATTAAATACAATGCTGAACTTCACAAAGATAACAAACGAATATAAATAATTTCAATATACGAATCTGAGGTGAACATTTCTCTTTCTTTTAAAAGCAATTCATTGATTGCAATTTTTCAGTGGAGGCTATGCTTTGTATTGCATAGAAAATAAGTGTGAAACCCTATTTCTAATACTCTCATACTCTAAAAGTGTCTTTTTGGCATAAAAAATAAAACTAACTAGTGGCTTGAAGGGGCCATAGCCCCTAACTTTGCTCAAATACACTGCATCATCTAATTTGAACACATGTCAGTTCATAAACAAAGTAGACTCTTAATCACATGTTTTATGTAAACAAAGCAGACGTTTTAGCGAATTTCCCCTATAGGGAAGAAGCTATTACCGTAGTCGGCATGGTAAGACCTAGGCCCGGGACCATGATAACATTTCGTTTTTAGGTCCCCAGACCCAAAAAACACCTTTCGTTTGAAACTGTATATATATATATATATATATATATATATGTTTGTGTGTCCGTGAGCACGATAACTCTCGTAAAAATGATTCGATTTTGTTTAAACTTGGTATAAACGTGTAAAGTAACATTTATCGAAAACCAGCCAGATCGCTCTATCCGAAGGGGTATTTTGGGGGGCTTTTGTACCCCAAAAATGGGTTTTTTCAATTTTTTACATATAATTTTTGAAGTAGTCAAATTTTAGTTTTCACCATTCGATTCAGCTTAAAAAAACATACAATTTGGTATCTCGATCATTCTTCTACGTAAATTGGTTACCGAGATATTGAAAGTGCTAAACACAGTACGTTGTCTAATGTTATTCTTATGGAGGAAAAGAAAAATTTTTATATTTCGCTTATTTATGAACGTATACTGACGAAACTTGGTATACAGCTTCATCTCGATGTGGTCTATTGATATTTGCTAAAAAAATATGTTTTGCCAAAATCTCCCGTAAAAGCAAACCTGCGTACTCAGCCCCCATGTTATTCTTATGAAGAATAATTAAATGTTCTGTATCCCTTAATTATGAACATAAATGAATAAAAACTTGTATACGACTTCACCTAGTTGAGTTATATTGATATTAGCATAAAAACTAATTTTTTGTGTTCCTTGTTGCAGCAAATCTGCGTACTCAGCCCCAATGTTATTCTTATGGAGAATATTTAAAATTGTATATATCGCTTATTTATGAATATATTTTTATGAAACTTGGTAAGTGGCTTTATGTAGTATTAAGACATTTATATCTCCATTGGAAATTCGCTGAGTATGCAGGTTTGCTGCGACGGGGGTATTTAAATCCCCATGTTTTTCTTATGAGGAATGTTTCACGTTATTTCTCATTTGCTGGTAACTTTTTGGAAATACTGCTATTTTTACCAAGTCTCTGGGATCGAGACCTTTAATTTGAGCCGTCTCCCATCATCCTGCAATTTGCCAAACTTCCACAATTTTGACTTAAAAATTTCGCTTACAGACTCATATATAAAGATTTTAACACCACCAATTCTGTTCCAAATCAGAGTAAATAATGTGATCTTCATGAAAAAGGTTTCATAATTCAATTTGTTTGGATATCATCTCATTTTGCAATTCAAAACAATGAAAAAGCAAATTTTGCAGCAAAGAATCTTCTACTATGAACAATAATTCTATGATAGCGAAATTAACTGAGCTACCGCAACATGAGGCAGTTGTTAGAAACATTACGTTTAAGAAATCTTTTTAGTTAGGTAGAGGTTAACTGTAAGAGAGGACCGTGTAGTTCTAAGTTTGCCTTAATAAACAAATATTTTAATTTTTTACATTTATTTTAACAATCAGTTGAATAAGTTCGTTTTTAAGAACAATCAGAAACCTTAACATTATCTTTTATGGGCTTTTCAAATTAGAATTTGGTGCTTTTAGGCTCCAAAAGGAATAAGATGTCTTATTAATAGGTGTTCGAATAATAGGTCGCGTTGCCAAGCCCAAAATCTTAAGCACTCTCACATCATTACAACACAAGTATTTACTAAGCAAATAATTGCAAATTACTAAGCACAATTAAATAAATGCAAATTGACTAAACACAGAACGTTGTCTCATAGGGATTTTACATTGGAAGTGACTGTTTTTCCTAATGTTGTTTTATCAACATCATATCTAATTTCATTCCTGATTGGACCCCTTCTAACTTTATAGCCATCCCAACATTAAATTTGAATATAACCAGGAGTATTAGAACAGCCAAAAAAATTTTCTTTCAAATTAAAAACAACAAAATGGCATAAGTGTGGGTTTAAATCCATTATTTTATTTTTTATGCGCAAAATCTCTTCCCTCACGTTAGCTTGCTGCGTGCGAACTTGTATTGTTAACGTACTGGTAGCATCATCTTAAAGCGACATATTTAACTGATTAAAAACAAATAACAGCAAGTATGATTATAATATTTTAAAGGTTATTTGGGTACAGGTGTTTCAATGCGCTATCTGCGCATCTGTTACTAGTATTTTGAGAATCAACTACTGTCTTGAAATCGGAACAATTTGTGAATGCCAAGTCTAAATATTCATCTGACTCCATATCACTCTCTTTGAAATTTGAAGGCCTATAATACGAAGAGCTATGTGATATAAATAGTTTAATAAAGTAAAAAAAAATATCTATGAATCTTGCAGTTAAAAAAATCGGTCAGATAGTAAGGCCAATCCGACTGAATGTTTGTTACCTGCTTATTACTTAAATTGATTGTTAAATCTGCATTACTTAATTTTATATTACACCACTTAGTTTTAAGATACAAATTAAGCCATTGTTAATCTAATTACTGGTAACTCCTAGAATTACTACGGGAACATCGTCGTTGGAACCCCCGTAACCACGAAAAAGAATAATCAAATTTTTCGAGTAAATTTTGACACAGGATCTCAGCATTTGTGGCTCATGTCAACAGAAATGTGTTTGACTTCAGACTGCAAAGACGGTAGGTAAACTTCCTTAAATTAAATTATTCTTAGAATGTGCTTCCTACAGTTAGGTAAAATTCCTACGGTTACATTATTTTTAGATGTGTGTGTCTAGGGGAAGTGAGTAGAGGGGGCCCGTGGAGTGTAGGAGGAGAGGAGAACATGGAAACATTGAGGACTTTCCTTTCCTACCTACCACGTATAACCAATAAATACACACAGCTCCTTTCCTTACAAATTTGTTACTTGCTTATTCCGCCCGTGTCTTTTGAGACAAGGCACTTGGCTGATCATGTTTAGTTCACAGTGAAAACAAATGAGATGGGGTTGTTGCAGCAATAAATAACTTAATCACTACTCGGTCAAAAATTCATCTATTTAATAAAAGCAAGCCCCCACCAGATATGTTTATGTTTTTTATTTACATTCTGTAAATTGTTATATTTTCTGCAATTTCTTTGGCAGAGCTTGAAGCAATTTCATCCCACTGTAGGCTGGCTTTGCTGTAAAAGAGTGAGTGGGGGATGGTTGCCTTTGTGTCTTATGTTGTATGTATGGTTTACAATCACAGGATTTATTTGATGACCTTTAACATAGCAAATTGACTCAAAAAGGTTAATAATTAAGGAACTGTAATAAAACCACGCTGTTGAATGAGTACCTGCAGCTGGATCGAGGTAGCATGCCTAAAATATTCCTAAGAGCTCTTTACTGGATTTTGATTTGTTTTAAAGGTTCCTCTTATATCACCACCCCATAGAATTGTTGAATACGAATTTTTTGTCCAAAAAGGCTGAAATAAACCAATTTTGATAATAGGAGACTGCATAGGTTCTTATCCTACGTAGGATACAGAGCCCTCGAGTAAGTGAACTCACCAGTGTTTTAATTTGGTCTTCCCGTCCTAGCCAAGACCCAAGCTAGGGAGGGGGAAGGCGGGTTTGGGGAGGTGTTTTTCATGTGTCCAGCCTCACCCCCAAGAAATCTGAGGTTTTTGTATTTTTTTAGTATGGTTATCTCCTATTATTAGGTTCGGGGTCCTATTCTCTTGTGAATTTTGTTTTTGTACTGTTCAAATACATACGAGTTTTGGCTTCTGAGGGTTTAATTTGAGTCTTTTTGACGAAATAAATTCCCAATTCATTTGACTTCATTTCCAGGGTTGTGCAGTCTGACCCCACGCGAACACTGCTGAGTTGCCAGCAAAAAGGTAAAGACTAAAGACTAACCCTCCGGAGAGGAATTCATGAAGTCTTTGATGAATCCCAAAAACAAGAGAAGTCCCAAGACCGATCACTGGGAACGCCACTTGAATTTTGAAAACGAAAGGATTTTTTTGTTTATGAATTGGGTGTGATTTCAGTGATTTTTACTCTCTGTCAGGTACGATGTAAGCCATCTCAAAACCTTTCCGGTGATTCCAGCAGATCCCACTTCACCAAAAGAATTGCAGATTCGACTCTGTCGAAGACTTTAGACTGGTCAGTGAAGTATCCTACAACTGTCTATCCAGCCTCGACTGCCTTGATGAAATCAACCAATGCTAATGTGGTGTATTTTTATCTTTCTAAAACCGTATTGTCTGTCACAGAGGATTGTATTGTTTTAGAAAAATCAGTCAGTTCCTCCGAAACAACTTCTTTTATTAATTTAGAACCGACAGACAGAAGAGAGATTGACCGATAGTTATTAGGGTGTGTTTTTAAGATTTTTTAAAAAGTTTTAGTTTTGAAATTTTGCAATTTTGAGGAAAGATGGTGGTACACAAAGAAATATTTATGACTTGGGTTATGTTACATTAATATGACACAGTGGTATGATAAGTGTGTTTCAATGACTGAAGCACTGCTTACTCTAAAGTTAGTCTGAAAATTGTATATTAATGTCCTAGTATTCTCTATTGTTATTAAGTAGACTGAAATATAATTTAGTTGGAGATTTCTATGATGGTGTTAGAGTTGTGAAAATTGTCATATTTTAAGAGATTAATGATAAAATTGGAGCCTATTGTTATGAGTCTACTTTTTGAATCCTCCAGTTTCGAAGGATATTCGTATAGTTTATAAAAATAAGTTACAACTTGTAAGGGATCTGTCTAAGGACACCATTGTGAAATTGGTTTTACCTATTGAAAAATGTAATTATATGTATTCAAAGATGGTTTTCTCAATAAAATCTATTACAACATTTGTTAGATTCATATTTTGTAATTTCTTGGCTGTTAAAATCTACTGCTATTCCTGATTATCTATATACTTCTACTAGTTCGTAGTTCAGTAATTTTACTGCTTTTAGCGAATTTCCCCTTTAGGGAAGAAGCTATTACCGTAGGTCTCATGATAAGACATAAGCCCGAGACCATGATAACTTTTCATTCTGAGGTCCCCAGATGCCAAAAACACCATTCGTTCAAATTTTTATATATGTATATATATATATATATATATATATATATATATATATATATGTGTGTGTGTGTGTCCGTAACCACGATAACTCTCGTAAAAAAGGTCCGATCTTAATGAAATTTGGTACAAATGTGTAAAGTACCATTTATTTGAACGAGTTCGAACACCAGATGAATCGCACCATCCGAAGGGGGGTTTTTGGGGGGTTTTGTACCCCAAAAATGTGTTTTTTGGGGTTTTCACATGTAGTTTTAATTTAAATCAAATTTTAATTTATACCATTGAATTCAAATTAAAAAAATAAACAATTTGGTATTTTGATCATTGATCTACGTCAATTGGTTACCGAGATATTGAAAGTGCTAAACACAGTACGTTGTCTAATGTTATTCTTATGGAGAAAAAGAAAAATTGTATATCTCGCTTATTTATGAACATAAACTGGCGAAATTTGGTATATGTCTTAATCTGGTTGTGGTTTATTGTTGTTTGCACAAAAAAAACAAATTTTCGCCTATGGTTCCTGTAGCAGCAAACCTAGGTACTTGTTCCCCATGTTATACTTGTCTGGGACCTGTTCTATTCATCTTGTATACACAGAACCTCCACAGTGTGCTAGAATTCTCCAGTTTACATTCCTATGCTGATGATTGTCAACTAGTCCTGTCTTATGATCCTTCTGGATTTCATGAAGCAGTTAAGCTCATGAACTCTGATTTGTTCAGGTTGAAGCAGTGGTCTGATGGTCATGGTCTGGTTCTCAATCCGGAAAAGTGTGTCGTGCTTAATTTTGGTTCCTCTTACTTGGAACCTGCAAATAGTCTTCTTGGGAAGGTGGAGCTGGATGGCAGGGCTCTCTCTGTTTCTGACTCTGTCAAGGTTCTGGGCGTCAACATTGATTCTCAGTTGAATTTTCGCTCACATGTTAGTTATATTTGTCAGAAAGTTTTAAATAGGTTAAGAATGTTATATCGACTGAAGTTTGTGCTGACTGAAACTGCTAAGCTGGAGTTGATAAGATCTATGGTCTTCCCAATAATTCATTATGCCCTTCCATCCTTTGGCGAATGTCTGACCCTGGATAGTAGAGTGCTTCTGATGAGGTTGCAGAATAGAGCCCTAAGGTTTGTTTATAATCTTAGGAAGTTTGATCATATATCTGCATATCGTGAACAGGCTAAGGTTCTCTCCTTGGGGAAGCAGTCTTTCCTTCAGACTGTATCAGTTGTACATAAGGTACTGTCTTCAAATGTACCTCCTTATCTGAAGAGGAAGCTTGTGCCTCGTGCATTGGTTAGGAAACGCTGTACCAGGCAGGATGCCTTGCTTGTAATGCCCAGAGTGCGGCTTGAGTTGGGGAAGAAAGGGTTCTCGTACTTTGGCCAGGTTCTCGTTCAAGGCCAGGTTGAAGTCATAGGTTAAGAGCATTTTGTTTATTTTTATAATTTGACCTGTATTTTTTTTATTTTTTTTGCTGTAATGTCTGTTTTATTTTTCTCTTGTGTTGTGTTGACTTGAGTTGTCTTGAAAAACAGTTTGTACTGAAGAACACTTGTAGATAAAGGCATTATTTATTTATTTATTTATTCTTATGGAAAATACTTAAAATGTTATATATCGCTTATTTATGAATGTATATGGATGAAACTTGGTATGTGACTTTACTTAGATGAGTTCTATTGATATTTGCATAAAAAACCCATTATTTTGTGTACCTTGTTGCAGCAAACCTGCATACTCATCCTCAATGTTATTCTTATGGAGAATAGTTAATATTTTAAATATCGCTTGTTTGTGAATACATTTCTTATGAATCCTGTTAAGTGTTTTAATGTGTTATGTTATATATTCATTGGAAATTCGCTGAGTATGCAGGTTTGCTGCGACTGGGGTATTAAACTATATAGGCCAAATCCATGATCATTCATAAGAAACAAGTGAGGGTTTTCTGTTAGCAAAAATACTAAATTATTTTGGTTATTCCTCTACAATTTAGGTCGACGATTCTTCTGAGAATATCAGCAATACATTTTTTTTTCTCTATTGGGCTATGTATTCGTCTTGAGTTTGGAATTGTGAGGTTAGGAATGTTGTGGTTGGTTCTTTAATTATGGCTTTTGAGAGTTAGTTTGTTTCTATATCTTCTGCTACATTAAGTTTGTTTGTAGGTGTAGTTGTGTCCAGTGAAGACGTGCAATTCTTAACTATGCTAAAAATGACATATTTTATTCGATTGCATAGGTTCAGTAAATGTTTCCTTTCCCGTCATCTCATTAAGATGGATGAGAGTGTTAACATTAAATAACTCAATATTAATTATTTACTTTTTTAACCATTGCTCTGCGTTAATTGGTTACTGAGATATTGAAAGTGCTAAACACAGAACGTTGTCCAATGCTACTCTTATGGAGGATAAGAAAAATTGTATATCTCGCTTATTTATCAACTTATCCTGACGAAACTTGGTATATTGCTTCATTTCATTGTGGTCTATTGATATTTGCACAAAAAAACCCATTTTTTGGCCGATAGTTCCCGTAGCAGCAAACCTGCATCCTCAGCCCCATGTTATTCTTATGTAGAATAAGTAACGTGTTATCTCCTTTAATTATGAAGATAAATTAATAGAACTTGGTATGTGGCTTTACCTAGTTTAGTTATATTGATATTTGTATAAAAACCCATTTTTAGTGTTCCTTATTTCGGCAAACCTGCGTACTCAGCCGCCATGTTATTCTTATGGAGAATAATTAAAATGTCATAAATCGTTTATTTATGAATGTAAATTGATGAAACTTGGTATGTGGCTTTATGTGATATAAAGATAATATTATATGCATTGGAAATTCGCTGAGTATGCAGGTTTGCTGCTACGGGGGTATTTATCTTTGTTTAACTGGACTTTCAGCTTTTCTTTGAATAAACCGCATGGTCTTTCTAACAGTTTTATTTTTTCATATTTGTACAGTCCGCTTGCTCAAGTATTTCATAGAGAGAGGTTTACAGCAAACATATATTTGAAATTTGGCCATATGTGATCAGACGTCCCGTTTTGAACTGGACAGTCCCGTTTTTTGGAGACTTGTCCCGTTGTCCCGACCAACCCTCTCGGGAAGCCCATTTGTCCCGTTTTACCTTTGCCTGTAACTGATTTGCTCTTTTATTAATAGTTTTTATCTGAAATAATGTGTAATTATTTTAAACCCCTCTACTTGGGTTCTGTCGTACTAGCCTTGTCATATATAGAAAAGATCACCCTATCTATTCTTATCCATTGTCTTAATTTGTTAACTTAGCGAATAAAATACTATTACCATGGAATAGGTTTCGCAAAGATTCATTTGATTCATCCCTCTGTTTGCTCTAACTTCCAAACCCAAAAAAAATCACAGTGGTACAAATTAGAAGTAACAGTTTTTCCAGTGAGTTTTAATACCCAGAGAGCCTAAAAAACTACTATTAAGTTCCTCCAAACCCACAATTTTGCCCCTAATTTCCAAAAGTTTTCCCGGGGTTGGACCCCCGGACCAGCTTCTTTTTGTGTTGTATTTCCATACCCCCACAATATGCGTCCCGTTTTCATAGTTTGCAAATCTGGTCACCATAAAATCATATGTTATATGTGAAATGTAGGCTCAACGTTCTTGCTCATCTTTACTTATATTCGTCAAACAACTCTCACTCAGTGACTTGCTGATTAAGTGATAACTTAATCTCAAAAATTACAATGCCTGCTCCCCCTTATGATGCAGATGGGTAATAATTCTGTGTTTAAAAACATTCCTATTGGGGTTTTATACCCATGTTGCACAGATAATTCCAGAAAGCTTTGTACATATGGGTGTTGAATAAAAATATGTCTTTATTAAAAATGCTGTTTTTTTTCAAAAGAAATTATGAAAATTATTGTAATGGATTGTGTTATTATTTTAAATGTATAATATAGATGGAGGAACTTCAAAATATTTTAAACTTGACCAGAAAGTGGTCCCTACTATCTCATAATAAATTGTACATTTCCAGTGAAATATACACCTTACGACAAAAGCAAAAGTGCGACTTACATGATGAGTGAAGTGAAAAAACCATTTACCTTGGGGTACACTGACGGTACGAGAGTTACTGGGCACCTAGGCCGGGACCTTATACAGGTAGATATTTTTAAATACTGCAATAACCAAACATAAGTTGTTTTCTCTTGATCTACAATTAATAGAAGAGGTTTATATTAATTTAATATGTTTCCCAACAACCACATTCATGGCGATTCATTTCATTTCTTATTGTATGGCGATTTGTGTATTTTGAAACGCCTTGTAAAATGTTTGATAAACAAATGCAGTATTATTAGGCCTATTTTTAAAATTTTTAAAAGTGGTGTAGTTAGTTTCTTCACACAAATTAATAATACTTAATTGAAACGTAAATATTTATCAATTATAACAATAACAATAATATATACTAATTTTCATCTTTAGTTAGGTTTTAATGATGCGTCCATACAAATCAATCAGACCATTGGATTTGCGAATGCAGTTGAAGGAAATGTAAATAACTGCGATGGAATATTCGGACTTGGACTGTTGTCAAAATCACTGTTTCCAGGAGCACCGGACCCTCCATTGTACACTCTGTACAAAACACATGACATAGCAGAATTTGGGATATATTTAGCCAGGTAAGATAATCAACAAACTACACACTACTCTTAATAGTTATTATATTTTACAACTGTGAAATTGGATAAATTCATCAGAAGTGTCAAAAAATAATATTACAAGTCTAACAGAGAACAATGTGTTTAACTTTAAAGGCGGGTTTACACACTACGATAAAACATACCGACATGTCTCCAATGACGACCCATAGCATGCAAGGCGGAACGCGATACGACTGGTCGGAGTTGGAGGAAAGGGGCATATAATATCCTTCCTACCCGGTTTTGAGGATGGGTCCCAACCAACCTGGGGTGTAGGAACTCCCAGGTGAAAGTCTTGATCAACTAAACGTTTTTAGTCAAAAGCATTGAATTGTTTGACAGTGATTTTTGTCGTTGTTTATTTGTTACAAGGTAAATTATGGTTAGTTTTAATCCAAGTTGTTGTACTAAAGTTATAAGCTAGGTTTGGAATATTTTATTATCAGTAGTATGTTGTTATACTATATTGTTAACCTTATCCCCATCTAATAATAAAATTCGTAGCATTGCGTTAATGACAGTATTGCTTCAATATATATTATCAACAAATTACTTGGGTTAATGATTTTGAAAATGTTACCAAACTCTTTAATATTAACATAGGCAATACTGTCGGCGAAAGGAAAGAAGACCCCTCGTCGGCTTTCCATGTTTATAGTTCTATGGCTATTATGTGTCCAAACACAATACAGGTAAGTTTTGTTACGGGATCATTGTCTCAGCAGGCACTTACCTAATCGTAACAATGAATGCCGTAGAAGTGCTAGCGCAGTGATCATATGTAGCGCCTGCAACTTTTGTGTAGGCCAGATTACAGGTTTTTTTCCCTCTTGCCGGTAGTACAAATAATAAAGTTAATTCTGTCAAAAGAAAATACTGTGGGCCCTCAAATCTCTGATGTATGCGCTTTAAGCAAGTATTTTAATCATTTCTAATTTTAACGTGTTTCAATTACACTTACAATGTTGTCTAATAAATTAACTGGGGGGGGGGATAGGCAATTAACTAACCATATATGAAAGAACTGTTAAACCATATGCCAATCGTGGTGCGTCCTAGCCCTGTTGGGATGTTGTTGGCACAAATTTGATTTTTCTTGTGTTGTTTAGCTGTTCAAAGTGGTGTTCTAGCGTTGCATGTTGTTGACAATTTTTGTTTTTGACCAAAAACAGTTTTTTGAGTGAGACAAAAAAATGCGAGTGAATATTTTGGATTTATCGTCATTTTACTTGTTTGTTACAAGTTACAAAACATCATTGTTTATATTACAGGTAACGCTCAATGAGCTTAATACATCTACGAGGTCTTCTGGGGTAAAACAATGAAGTGAAACTAAAATGTTTGTCAGCTGACAAACAAGTAACTTGTAAAGAGAGGATTTGATTTGTTACCATTGAAGCAGAGCGGACAGAGGGGGAAAATAATGAAAGACCATATAGGTTAAATTTTTACCCCGGACAAGACATCTAGATATATTAACCTCGCTGGCAACGCTCCACAATTAAACACTACTTTGCTAATTTAGCCTAATCTGGATCTCTTAACACGTTTTATGATTCCAATGAAGAGCATAGTAATGAAAATACTGTATAGAACTATTGGGAACACGAATTTAAACTAATAATGTGATTGAGTCAGTTATTTTAAGCATGATAATACTATGTTATATCTGTATTACTCCGTTACACAGATATTACTGAGCTCAATGTTGTCAGTTGCTCTAGCATATGAGTTATATACACGTTACAACTCCCTTTCCGTTTAATTTGAATATTAAGACTGTAAAGGTACATAGAGCCCTTTTTTCTAACCCAGAGTTACAAAACATCAGTTACCTAACAGTACAAAAGTTACCTAACCTTTTTTCTAACCCAGAGTTACAAAACATCAGTTACCTAACAGTACAACAGTTACCTAACCTAACCTAACCTTTTTTCTAACCCAGAGTTACAAAACATCAGTTACCTAACAGTACAACAGTTACCTAACCTAACCTAACCTTTTTTCTAACCCAGAGTTACAAAACATCAGTTACCTAACAGTACAACAGTTACCTAACCTAACCTAACCTTTTTTCTAACCCAGAGTTACAAAACATCAGTTACCTAACAGTACAACAGTTACCTAACCTAACCTAACTTTTTTTCTAACCCAGAGTTACAAAACATCAGTTACCTAACAGTACAACAGTTACCTAACCTAACCTAACCTTTTTTCTAACCCAGAGTTACAAAACATCAGTTACCTAACAGTACAACAGTTACCTAACCTAACCTAACCTTTTTTCTAACCCAGAGTTACAAAACATCAGTTACCTAACAGTACAACAGTTACCTAACCTAACCTAACCTTTTTTCTAACCCAGAGTTACAAAACATCAGTTACCTAACAGTACAACAGTTACCTAACCTAACCTAACCTTTTTTCTAACCCAGAGTTACAAAACATCAGTTACCTAACAGTACAACAGTTACCTAACCTAACCTAACCTTTTTTCTAACCCAGAGTTACAAAACATCAGTTACCTAACAGTACAACAGTTACCTAACCTAACCTAACCTTTTTTTATAACCCAGAGTTCTACATGGGGATGGAGCAGGCATGCTGGTTCTTGGGGGTCATGATGAGTCTTTAATAGAAGGAAAGCTGCAATTTCACAAGGTTGTACGTAAGAACGGATTACTCGAAGGATACAAAATAAAATTTGACAAGTAAGTGAAAAAGAGAACGTTTAAACATACACCCGTAGTATAATATGCTGGTCTTTAAGATAACGAATAATATAGATGAACTGATTAAGGTACTCTGTAGTTTGAAGGGGTTATTTCCTCTAACTACCCTGTCTCGTGCGATTTTTTTACTCCTCTACATGTTGAGGAAGATAAAACAACGGAATTAAAATTTTAAACATAATTAAACGATTATGTGTTTTAGAACGATTTGTGCTAATTTTTGGCTACCTTACAATAAAAAAAATTTTCTCAAATTTACTGTGCTCTTAAGGTCACATGTTGATGTATAAAAAAGCTGGCACTTAAATTACGTGAGATAATATAGTTTACAAATTCTATATAATGATATTTTACTAAACAAATAAACTGACACCTTTTTTACAATTAAAGCTGCTACAACAAAGGATAATAGTGAATATGTTTTAAGTGCATATTAATAAGTATTTGTAACTGATCTTATCTATATTTAGATTTCTCCAAAAAATATCATAAAACAAATGATATTGTAATATTCCAATAGAACGTTCAAACACTGTGATGAGAAACTATTCCTCTCAAACCCCCTGTGCCAGTAATTTTAATTTAAATCATTTCCCATTGTCCTGCAATTTACCAAAGGTTCCATTTTTCTTTATATTTCTCTTAAATACTTAGTAATATGCTAGGGGCTTGTGTGGGCCATTGTGACAACTAAGGGCGATAAGCTGAGACAACTCATAAACATTCAACATTCATCACTCATTCATTTCACGCAATATAATATAGTATAAATAGAATAATTAAAGTTTCAAGCAAATAGGCGTATCAAATATTTTGTCACATGTTTTCTCTTTAGTTGAGTGTTATTATTTTGCTTATTTTAGTTAATTATTTAATTTCCACCCCTCAGAAAATTCAAATGTTGATTAATTATTCATTATTTTGTGATTAAATAAAAATTACTTATAGCCTAAAATAGTTACA
This sequence comes from Allygus modestus, assembly GCA_963675035.1. Taxonomy (NCBI): domain Eukaryota; kingdom Metazoa; phylum Arthropoda; class Insecta; order Hemiptera; family Cicadellidae; genus Allygus; species Allygus modestus. Next base: position 469,729,787 of record OY776112.1, read on the forward strand.
GTGATATTTAATAACTTAGGCTGACATGTACAAAATTACCTCATAACTCACTTAATTTAACTAAATTAAAAATTTATCTCAATTCCCCCCCAGCTTAAGTGTTTTGTAAGTAGTACATTTTGATTTCAAGATTATGTGAACAATTTTGTTTTTGTAAATACTTATGTAAACTCCAGAACTTCAACTGGAGTTTCTGAAGAGAGAAGATGACTTCTGGTCATAACATATTTTTGTATGAACATTTTACTATCGTTAACATGTTTCATTTTATCTTAGCTGATTTTTATTAATTTTACTGAATTACTTAACCACATTATGCTCTAGCCTAAGTAATTTGTTAATTAGGCTATTTATTGTTTAATTAATTGTCGTACACATTACTATGACGAAAACTGTACAAGCCCTCTGTCTTGTTTTGTTTAATAAAGTCTTTGAATCTTTTAATCTTAACATGTCTGGTGTTAGATGTCCTGATTTGAGCACTGTCTCATTTAAATTAATTTTCCCCAAAAAAAGTTTTTGAGTAAAATTAATTCCAAAATATTAGTAGCCTGAGGAGCTCAGAGCATTCAATATCCCTTAGTGCAGCCCATCAAGATTCATTTAACTCTCCAGTGAAGAAAATTGATGTGGTGAGATCATTCCATTAAACTACCTAGAACCTATATTGTACAATCCATAGGACTTTTACAATTATCAATTCCTCCTTACCAACATTTTTCAATCAAAATTTAATACAACCTGTTTTATCAAAATTATCAACCTATTTAAGAAGATAGTTTATTTGCTTGGACACTAAGGTCCCCAGCCTAAATTTCGAATAATTTAAATTAAGATCAATTGGACAATATATTTGGATTTCTAATGCTTTTATTTATAATGTGAAACAAAGTTATTTTGACCTTTGAGCCTCAGCACGATCACCCAGGCCCTGCATTATGAATACTCATCTTTGTGAAATAGCTGCGTATAATTCGTTGGACGTTCAATATAATTTAAATTTAAAATTATATTTTATTTCTTATAATTAATTTTCTCTCCCCAACATTGTATATTTATTGTAATCCCTTCTTCATCCAATCATATTCTGTTTGCAATCTATAGTTGTAAAATAATTAATAAATACCCGCCATTATTTTGTTAATTGTTTTTATGAGTTTTCATTTAAAATTCGATAAAAAACAGCTGTTAGGCCTAATTAGTATATAAGTTAAGATAGTCATTTAGTCACCTAAGAGACTCTAAGAAAATATATATATACTTTTAAAGACCCTATCATCATACAATTTTCCAAACAACCACAATTTCCCTTTACAAATTTCTCTAAAGAATTAGCAATAAATATGGATAGTATATTTTAACTTTGTTCTCCCAGCTGGATAAAATGCCCACCACTCTGTATGACTGTTACTGTGCGAAGCTATAAGATCCGTAGAATGTTTAAAATTAATTGTTACTTCATTAACAGAATAATAGTGCAGAAAGGAAAGGATAGAAGAGAGATCCCTACAGAGAAAATGCTAGCTCTGCCGGACTCTGGGAATAACGTTATCGTTGGGCCAAAAGAGATGTTCGACAGTATCAATAACGACATCATCAAACTTGCTACTTTCGAGTACAATAGTGCAATATTCCCGACCATGCCAGGCGTTAAAACTGTAAGTGTCCTTGATAGTAATAAAATTCCCTTCCTAATGTAATAAAATTAAGTTTGTTTTTATTAACTCGCGCACACGTTAATGGACAAACTGAGCTGATAGTGTCCTAAGAGGACAGACAGTTAATACCTAATGAATACATAAGCTTATTCCCACTTGAAAAACCCTTGGTGGACCCTATCTGCGTTTTAAGTTTCAATTTTAATGTTATGGGCACAGATATCTTTGAATTATTACCATAGTAACCAAAGTTAACTTATGACGTAGTTACCTTAAACAAAAGCCCTAGATTGTCCACAATTCCTGTTTCCATTATGCTTGAAAATTTAAGGTTTTAAATAATAGAACACACTGCCACAAACCCTGCTTCTAATGTATTACTGAGTCTAAAATGTTCAGTCAAACTTTTATTTGAGTGGTATGTAAATAAAATTGTGATTGTATCCGTTACAACAGTCCTTTCAAGGTCCAGAAGATATCTATATACTGATCCAAGTATTCGACTTCCTCAAACATAAAACAATTGATGCTATTGTAAAACATGCATTTTATGAGTAAAGGTAAATCGATTAATAAATGACAACGGAAACTAGAAACCTTTGTTTTTTTATCAAACGATCTTCAAGTAAACTCCGTCAGTTGTATGTGAAAAATTGGAATAATTCTTTTTCCATCAACTTACAAAACAGCTCAAAACAAATTTGAAGAATAAAAAGTATTAGAAATTTACCATTTTGATGCTCTATAATGTGCATTTTTATTTAATAGTTTCAGTTCAGATGCAGTGAAAAGCTTGACATGCTTCCAGATGTTATATTTGTAATGGACGGACGCGAGTACACCTTGTATCCTAAAGACTACATTTGGACTTTACCAAGCGTAAGTTAGCAAATGATTTTACTTACTGGCTTATATGTATAACCTTTAGAGACATTTTGGCTGATCATGTCTGTATTTTAGTGGGCTAGCAGACTGTCCTTGCTACTTGCGGTCCGAAGCTAGAGCATTGTCACAGTAAAGTATTTGTTATATAGAGTCAGAATAGAATAGAACATATTTATTTGAAGCGGGTTTCAGTACATGCTATTTACTGTTAGTTTTTGTTAAAAAACGTGTCAATAATTTATATGAACAGCAATATACGATCAGATTTGTAATTGCGTAGGCCTATACAATATTTTGGTTCGATTTTAAAATCGATAATACGCTGATAAGGTATTAAATCGGAATTTTAATATTTGATCCTTTTTATTTTGTAAAACTCAGTTTGAAAGAATGTATTTTATTTTGTTGTTACTGTTAAAATAACTTATGAAGTTTATTATATAATCACCAAACTTTATATGAAATGTATACATCTTGCATAACTATAGCTTGTTGTATTAATAACATTTCGTCATTTATTACAATTTATTTATTATGTTTTGCTTACATTCAACGTTGGATAACTTTCTGCAACCAATCACAAGTAAGTATATTTCATATGTCAGTTTGAAAACGATAAATTACCATCTATACTAGTTGCTTGAAGGGGCCATAGCCCCTAAACTTGCATCACTACTCTGACTTCTGAGTTTTGTTCTCTATACATGCTGAGGAAAATAAGTAGGACATATGTCAGTTCGTAAACAAAGTAGACACTTAATCGCATATTTTAATGAAAACAAAGCAGACGTTTTTAAGTTCCCAGATGCTATTTAAATGGTAATGATTTTATTCCGTAACAAATGTTCAGTATATACGTAAGAAAAGTTTATAATTACCCCAAAGTTTCATGCCGAGACTTTTAAAATGAGACCCCTCTCAGCTTTCTACGACCTCCCGTTTGCTCACAATTCCATTGTCAAATTTTGGCTTAAGGAATTAAATATATAGATGATATTGGCAAAAACATTTTCATCACAGTAGTTATTTCGGTTTTTGCGGGATCACGAAAATGATAATTTGTAATCTTAAATTTAAAACGAGTGTAAAATGATCAGCTGACTTTCCCTCGCTCAAATTTAATTTCGTGTTTTACCGCTAGGAGTACTAATTTTTATTCCTAATGCATTTGTCAGTTGTAAACAAGCTGATCTTAAATGGATAAAAATATATATAACAAATTGAATAGTCAATTTTTACTGTTGTGGTTACGTGTTTAAAATTGACGTTTGAAAATATTTCTAACATTCCGAAAGAGTACTTGTCATCATGATGAAAAGTATCGGTCATAACTCGTACCGAATCGCTCTTCCGGCGCATAATCGAATTTCCGTAAAGCATGTTCGCGCATCGGAAAATGTCATTGTACTAATGGTAAAATATACTATTTTAGGAAATTTAGCGGAATGTTTATCGAAATTAACAATTACCATAGTTGTCACGTTAAGACTTAGTCGCCAGACTATAACTTCTCGGCTCGTCTTTAGGTCCGCAAATGCCCAATGCCGTTTGTTAACTAAAACCACGTGCATGTTTGTTATACATTGCACTGAACAATGAGATTAGAACTTTTCCATTTCATGTTGAACATGGATACGGTGTAAGTGTACTGCAAAAATTCAATGAAAAACAATTCTATTTCAGGGGAATCTTTGCAGAATCGGACTAATCGGGATGAAAACAGATCACATCGTACTGGGCCAAATATTCATGCAGACATTCTACTCCAAGTTTAACATTATCGATGAAACTGTGGGTTTTGCCAGGGCCAAACATCCTAACAACTAGTTGAAAACCAGAGAAATCACAGAATATTGAAAGGACAACGTAGACTTAGAGATAATTCACAAATAAAACAAATCATAAAGCTAAATCATTGAGTTGTTTTTCATTACCCTTGTACATGAGCAGAAAATAGATAAATAATAAACAAATATAAATAATAGATCAATTTAGCTGAAAAGCTAATAAAATTTAGGTATCGCCAACTGTTTCGTCCAACTGATTCGTCAACCTTCAAGAATGAGTTTATGATCATCAATATAGAATAGGTGTAACTATTTTGTTCTTTTTCTATAATCGTACAGAACAATTATGTGTAGATGTATATGGATATTAAATAAAGGTAAGAATAATATTTATGATCATGTTATAATACAATACTTTTGAATACCAGAGGGAGAGAGAGAAAGAGAGAGAGAGCAACAGGACCTACTAGGTGATAAACTAATTGATTTAGTTAGTTATTCGTGAAGTTCAGCATTATGACACTGAATCAAATGATTTGTTTAACTACTCATGCAGGACGTGGCAAAACATTCACGTATAATCCATCAATCCATCCACTATCCAATATTCGTATGATTTTTAGCGAATTTCCCCTATAGGGAAGAAGCTATTACCGTAGTCGGCATGGTAAGACCTAGGCCCGGGACCATGATAACTTTTCGTTTTGAGGTCCCCAGACCCCAAAAACACCATTCGTTTGAAACTGTATATATGTGTCCGTGGGTGCGATAACTCTCGTAAAAAAGGTCCGATTTGGATGAAATTTGGTACAAACGTGTAAAGCAGCATTTATGACTTTAAGTTCGAAAACCAGACGGATCGACATATCCGAAGAGTTATTTTGGGGGGGGGGTTTGTACCCCAAAAATGGTTTTTTTGAGTTTTTTACATACAATTTTTGAAAAAGTCAAATTTTATTTTTTCCCATTCGAATCAGCTTAAAAAGACGCACAATCTGATGTTTTAATCATTGCTCTACGTCAATTGGTTACTGAGATAGTGAAAGTGCTATACACAGTACGTTGTCCAATGTTATTCTTATGGAGGATAAGAAAAATTGTATATCTCGCTTATTTATCAACTTATCCTGACGAAACTTGGTATATTGCTTCATTTCATTGTGGTCTATTGATATTTGCACAAAACCCCATTTTTTGGCCGATAGTTCCCGTAGCAGCAAACCTGCAAACTCAGCCCCATGTTATTCTTATAGAGAATAATTAACGTGTTATCTCCTTTAATTATGAACATAAATTAATAGAACTTCGTATGTGGCTTTACCTAGTTGAGTTATATTGATATTTGTATAAAAGCCCATTTTTAGTGTTCCTTATTTCAGCAAACCTGCATACTCAGCCGCCATGTTATTCTTATGGAGAATAATTAAAATGTCATAAATCGTTTATTTATGAATGTATATTGATGAAACTTGGTATGTGGCTTTATGTGGTATTAAGATAAATTAATAAGCATTGGAAATTCGCTGAGTATGCAGGTTTGCTGCTACGGGGGTATTATAACTATTCGTATGTACCGCTTATGGTTCATTAATCATTGTTTTTAGTAGAATTTTGTCCTCTGTGTGGTTGCTACTATCATAATTATATTAGTAGGCAATCACAACAATTGGCGTATGCTTTATCCAGAATGTGTGCGTGGTAGGAGACATTTACGCATACTGTTGGAAAGGAATTGTCTTATACATTTGAAGACATATTTTTATTAGGCAAGCACAGAAATTGTAGTACGAACTGTCAAAGCCCCATGTTATTTTTATAGTCATTGGATTGGGATCATAAAAAAATGTTATGAATTCAAAAAGCTAATATACCAGAATAAAATATAAGCCTATTCTGTCCAATCCGCAAATATTTTAGGGCTATATTCACCCCCCACTCTTCCACCCCCTTTATGGTATTTTGAAGGTGGAGTCCCTCGTCATATATATATATTACTAGCTGTTACCTGGCAGATGTTGTCATGCCTTTGACTATTACCACCTAAAACCAATATCACCAAGATCACCTGTTCAAGTGAACATGTCATTAGCTTTTATGTAAACTTCAATATCTTTCCATAAGGTTTATATGGGAACCTTTTTTTGCCTCTTGGGAGGCACCCAATTGAGTCAGGACAAAATGGATGGCTTAAAAACCTTCTACGTGAAATTTTACATATATATACACCAAGTTTTATAGCAAACGGTCCAACGGTGTCCGAGTCCATAAACTTCAAATGTAAATGCAAACAAACAAACAAACATCCTTGTTTATAAATATAGACATATATATATATATATATATATATATATATATATATATATATATATATATATACTAAAGAACCGATTGAGCTAACATTTCACATAAAGGTAGTAAATTTATATATATAGGTTCTGGATAAGGGTATTCGTGTTTCAAAATCTCTAGGACTACACCCCATGGGTCTTTAAATTAAAAATATTATTCTTATAAATATTGATTTGCTTATTTTTACCATGGAAACAAACATTTATTTTTTAAACTACGGACTAAGAACAAGACATTAGCAGCGCACACAAGTAATTTTAACGTTTCATTCCCTTTAAATTATAGATTTTTTTCGGGAAAAACTGCAGCTTTTTATTATGCACCTTAAACCCCCATTGCTGCAAACTTTCGTACTTAGTTAATTTTAAATTAAATATAGTCTACTTTTTCAAGACATCAACCCCTTCCCTAGTTTCATCAAAGTTAAGAATAAATTAATAAATAACATTTTGTTCACCCTCCTTAAGAAAAAAATAAAATAGATTACACAGGTTTGTTGTAACGAGGACGACTAAATATGCAAATTGTAGACGACTATTCATGCAAATGTAAACAGGCCCCGTAACTACATGAAAGTACATAGAAGTTTCAACGGTTCTGTTCATAAATAAGGGATACCCACAATGAGAATAACAAGGGATAACACAACGTCCATATGTTTACATAGGACTGTCTATGCTGGTTTTATACTGTGAGGGTATTTCAATATTAATAGATCACAGCTAGATAAAGTGTACACAAATTATCAATATACGATGATAAATGAGTGAGGTAAACAATTTGACTTATTTTCTATAAGAATATTACTATACAACTTGCTGTGTTTAGTGATTTCAAACTATCGGTAACCAATTAATGTAAAACTATGATCAAAACACCAAATTCTTTGTTTTTCAATGATGCAAACTTAAATTTGATTTAAATAATAATTATATGTAAAAACGTCACATTTGGGGTAAAAAATCCCCATTTCGGATAACGCTTTAGAACTCGTTAAAATTAATGCTACTTTATACATCTGTATCAAATTTATTTGGTAAATACGTAAGTAATATTTAAATACATACACTATATATAACGATTTTAACGAATAGTGTTCTAGGCATATTAGGACTCCAAAACGAAAGTTTATCATGGTCTCGGTGTTAAGTCTTACCACTACAATAATACATCTTCCCTGTAGGGGGATTGGCTAAAATAGAACATTTTGAAGTGATCAGACTGGATATATGTGTGTTTAAATTTTGATATGTGTGCCGGCATCAAATGCTTGGTAATAGCATTGAATATAAATGTAATAGATTATATCAATTGCACAATCTCTAGACAAATTTAATTGAATATTCAATTTAATCAATTTAGAGTAAATGGATGATCTTTGAAAGTGACGTTTTGGTGTTGATGAGGTGTGTGACGTCAGACCAGAGCGTTGCTATACTTTAATTGAATAGCTATTCAAACTCGTAATTAATTTTTATATAATCGCTGTGAAGATTTTATTTTGTGAACTTGAGTTTTTAAAGCATTTAGTTTGATCATAAATTTATTTGAATCGCTATTTGATGCATCCGGTTTAATCTAAGGATTTAATTATTAAACATAAAATTTGTCATTCTCTAAACATCATTATTCCTACTTGTTTCCGTATTTTCTTGGATTTAGTAGTTATCTTTCACTAAAGGTCAGCTAATTTCAAACCTAAATTTATTGTTTTAACAGAGCATAGTTTTTACTATTTATTATGTTTTCAGAGTTTTCTCTTCACGTTAAAACTTTTTTTCTTGTCATCGAAGTCTGTTTATGTTTAAATTCAGAGGTGCGATTAGTAAAACACGATTAGCTATCACAAGTTCCAGGATCCTCCGTCTGTGTTGCATCTCCAGTGTAGATATTCAGCTCCTCTATTCCAATAAAAAAAACTCCACTACCAGCTAGCTGATAGAGCACGGGGTGTAGCAGGTGAAGCAAGAAGTGATGGTATTCTCCAATTCCTCGTTCACAACGAAGATGACGATCGTTGTGGGTGAGTTTTGTTTGTGCGGCGGAGTTGTGTGACGATATGTCACTTTTACCATTTAACTTTTTTTATAATCATATTTTTGTTCGTATGTTTTTATCTCAGTTTCTCATTTTTAATTATTATTTTAAATAAAGTAAATTAATTAAATTTTAAATTAATTGTAACATTGTAAATGATTCTCAAACAAACAGGAAACTAGCTTCAATAATTCCTAATACAGTGATTGGTTGCTCAAAGTGAGACGCTGAGTGTTAGCAGTTTGTTGTGCTACTTGCTGACAGTCAGCTGTTTAATTGCAAACAATTGCAGTTCACTGGCCTTACCACCACCCAAGATATTCTAGTTCAATACCACCGGTGGCCATCTTTTTGACATAAAATTCAATTCGACCCCAGGACACAAGCGCCTGCTGGTCCAGGTAAGGCCGTTTTATATTTTCTAACTTAGAGTTTTGAAGTCAGATATTTCAAATCAAGTTAACTAAAGCACATTGATAAATTTATTATAGTACTTGATTACGATACTACAAACACAGTTTAAACATTTATATTTATACTCTATTGTCTCTTTAATAAAATATAACAAATTTTCAATAATTTAATTATACTTAATTATTCTTCCTTTTGGTTTGAGAATCATATTTAGATCTTTACTCTTTTCATTTAAATCCTTTTTTAGAACCTTTTTGTAATTTGATGATTAGAAATCATGTGTAAGAAATGACTTTAACGTTTGAATCAGAATAATTATTGTATAATATTAAACATATTCTTTGATACATATTTTGGTTTCATTTGTAGAGTACCCCTCATTAGCCAGCGAGTTAGTTTCCACCAATACTATAATATGTGTTCATAGAAACAATACAAATAGAATAGATCCCACATAATACCGTGACAGTTGTATCGTGATATCTTGTTTGTTTTTTGCTTGTTTTGGGGGGATTAGGAGGCCCCGGCATAGCTCAATAGGCATATCTCACTTTGGGATATTATGCAGCCACCGGAAAGAGGGAAAAGGACGGGAAAGGTGGTAGGTCGGGGTCAGTCTGCCGCGCTCCAGGAGCGGAAAGAAAACCTTACTCCCGGGCTCTGTAGTTGACATAACCTCAGGACGATTCGCCTTCTAACCCGACGTCCTCCTAAGTCCATCAGACGGTTCGTTCCCCAGCCCGGCAGACCGGAGACCGTCGGGTAAGAGCCCTTCCTCCCAGGCACCCGTCCCAGGGTGCAAGGAAGATTCACTAGTCCCTCCAAGGACTTGGACTAGACTGGGTATCCATGCTCAACTGGGATTCAAACCCTCAGAAGAGACAAGGAGGAACCAAGGAAGTGAAGTTGGTCACACTGGATAGCCAACAGACTTACCAATACTGTGACAGCTTCATTTTGTTGTACCCGATGTCGATCTCTGTACTAGTATATACCAATCAGAGAGCCGTCGAGGGCCGTGCGATATCTTACATTATCATATAAAATACACAAAGTAAACAATCTATATCTTTACAGTATGTGGTTAAATTACCATAAGCCGTCAGCCCAGACAAATTCATTTGTGAAATAAACAAAGAATTAATGTAGCACGGTAATGCTTTGCGTCTAAAATAAGGGAAGCGTTGTTTTAAAATGCGTGATTAGCCAATTTAAAATGGTTCCTTCGCAACCCTTTCAAATTACAAAGATTTAAATAGAAATACCAATTTGTTCTTACTCTATTCTTTTGTTTAAGTACGTTGAAATGTATTTTGTCATACACAAATCTCCTCCAAAAAATAATTCAAGTATAAATATCCTAACACCGACATAATCAATTGATTTTGAGTACTTGACGAAAGATTCGAAGGAATTTCTCACACCAATATCATTGTTGATTAAGCTCCGTTTCGATAGTAACCGACTCCAGAAAATTCCGGGGCAGAATGCAAATTACATCTAAATTTCCCATCGTATGAATTAACAAAAAAATGGCAAGAAGGAGGGGTAAAAAGTGGAATTGCTGTGGTGGCCGGAAAAGGAAATATCTTTGCAAACGGAAGCGCAAAGCCACGACTCGGCGGTGTTGTCCAGGTGGGATCCGGTCGAAGGTGACGATATGCAACCGCAACTGGAGGCGTATCAGTGTCAAGCCCTTCGTCAACTTCCTGCGACAGTTCCGGAAGAACAAGTACTCCTGGCCGCTGAGCAAGCTGATCCGAGTAGCGCGTCAGAGGTGGTGCAGCATGAGCAAGGAGCAGCGCAGGGCCTACGTCCAGCAATCGTGCAGAGCAAGGAAACGCGGGTACAGGACCTGATCCCAGGCCATCGCCAGAACCATATGTAATTATTAAACAGTCAGTTTAAATTATTATTTATTAAATTAAAATCTTGAAATTTGAATGTCTTTGATTTATGTAGGTAGTTTGAATATCTGGGTTTGAGGTAAATAATGCTGAAGTATTATAAGGAAGACACGTTTGACAGGATAGTTGTCGAAGATGAAATAACCTTGAGAGCGAATGAAGAAAGAATATACGAAACTATTTATTTATTCTCACACATACCATACTTAGTACACAATTTAGTACAACAAACAAAATTGATGCCCAAAATGATTACGAATGAACTTGAAACATTTCTAAATATTGCAAATAGATAGCCTAAATAACGAAGGATAACACTTTACATTAAAAATGACCGATCAGGAATGGAATCGATTTTCACTTTAACTTCGTGTGGACTAGTGCCAATATAACAGAAACTCGGTTAAAGCGGGAAGAGCACATCGATATAAATACTACTGGATCGCGCGCTGCCCTCAAAGGCAGTGTACAGCTTTCCGAGCGCCCTCAGCTACGTTTTGGGGTTGCATCCAGGGAGAATCGCAGGCGCGTGTGGGCAAAAGCGCGCCTGCGATCCCGCGTTGTCGTTCTGTATGTTTTGGCGGCATAGAAGCGGGCGTCGCGCGGCAAAGCTTGGTAAAAATATGTTTATCAGCTGATCATCCCCTCTCTCTCAAGCACAGGTGTGGCGTAGGGATGTGGCGACCCCACCGCCCGGTGGCTTGTCCATTGCAGCTAGCCTCTCTGGCTCCCTACTCTTCATCTGTGTCAGAGACTTTCCTATTGATCCGTGTTCTTTCCATTTATGTACACACGGATCAGCTTTCTTCATCTTGCTATCTCCAACCTGCTCTTCACCCTAATTCTTCCCTCCCCTTCCTCTATCTCTGTTACAGGCCAACCCAAGGTGTTACGTGGACCGTGCTGATGGGTGGATGGCACCAGGCCTTTTGTATGGTGTCAAGAACGGTACCTGCAGGATACCAGGCGCCCTCCTGCAGTATACAGCCTTGCCCGGGCATGCGGGGCTCTGTCCGGGTCGACTTCATGTCCCTAGCTTCTCGTGGGAACCACATGGACCGCCAAGGGCAAAACAACCAATCAGAACCAAACCTCGAGGCAACTCCAAAAGTTGCCTTGCCCCTAATTCCATCAGGATCTGCCCCATCAGGGCAGGTTCCTCAACCTGAAATGAGTGCATCAGGAACACAGGAGGTTCCGATGCATTCTCATGAGGAGGCTATCAACAATGAGAAGGCTTCCACAGACTTCAACATGGACGATGTGAGCTCAATCACATCAGCCCCACTGGAGGGGGAGAATGAGCTTCTCAGAAGTCCAGGAACACCAAAATCTACGGGTATGCTCGATGATGCCATAGAGCAACTGAACAGCCTGCGGGTTAAGAGAACGAACCTCACCACTGCCCAAAGAAGGAAGGCTATTCAGGCAAAACTTCTTGAGAGAGGTGAAGTTTTTGACCCAGCGAAGTTTCGGAGGGGCAAAAAGAAAAAACCAAAGAGACCAGATATGGGTGAAACTCCAGGCACGAATGTGGGTCCAGAAGCTGAGTCGAGGGCGGCCAAGCGCCCTAGAGGCAATATGGCCACCCCTCCCTCGGCGGAAGGACCTACTAAAAAGGCCAGGAGTGGAACTCATGGAAATCATGATGACCAAACCTTGAATCCAGGGACTTCTAGCAAAGGAGTCTCTTACAGGGACATTTCCGCAATCAAAATGGCCATTGTCTTGGAGGGCTATCCTGAGGCTAAGCTTTCAGCAGAGCAAGGTGAAGCTATTGAAGACGCCATCATGGATGAGCTCGAACCTCTAGAGGACGGCTCTGCTCCATCGTTTGCAGGCACCTACATGGAAAAAGGTGCCTTAATAACATCCTGCATCAACGAAGCAACTAAGCTTTGGCTGGAGACACTCATCCCCAGACTTAAACCACTTGGGGAGAAGAAACGTACTGTTGGACTAAGGAGAGACATCTTGAGGTCAACGAGGGTATTCTTTAGAGCTCACCCGAAGCTCCTGAAGAAAACTCCAGAAAAGGTCCTTGAGATGCTCGACAAGCAAAACCCCACCCTGAAGGTGAAGGAATGGAAGGTCCTGCCAGCTAAGCCAGACCTAAAAGGTTACGGATTCGTCTGTTTCCTGGATGAGGCCTGCTTCAATGCTGTTAGGTCAGCCAACTCTAGAGCCAATCTAGGACTCTGGCAAGTCTCAATTGTCTCAACGACAGTCAAGGACAATGCCCAGGGTCCTCCAGATCAATCTTCACCACAGTAAAGCGGCCTCGGCCGCTTTCTGCCAATTCTTCCTCAGAGAGGGATTTGACCTGGCACTGATTCAAGAACCATGGCTTCACCAAGGAAGGGTTGCAGGCCTGGGCGATACCAAGGGTAGGTTGATTTACTGTACCTCTCTCAAAAATGTCAGAACATGCATACTTGTGAAGAAAGGTATGGACTGCCTAACCCTCACTGAATTCTGTTCCAGAGATCTCACTGCGGTGTCTATAACCTGGAGTTATGAAGGCAAGGAATGGAGCACAATTGCAGGCTCGGTTTACTTGCCCTACGACTCCGGGGAACTTCCTCCATCGAGAGAGCTCGAACTTTTGGTGGAGTCATCCTGCGCTGGCGGACGACAACTCCTTTTAGGTTGTGACGCCAACGCTCATCACACAATCGGATGGGGAAGCTCTGACACGAATCCAAGAGGTGAGGCTCTTCTTCAGTTTCTCATATCTAAGAATCTTTATGTCTGTAATGTTGGAAACCGTCCGACGTTCGTTACACGAAATCGAAGTGAGGTTATTGACATTACTTTTTGTTCAGAAGCAGTCCTTAGAGTCATTGACAATTGGCACGTTAGCCACGAGGCCTCCTTGTCTGACCACAGGTACATCTGTTTTAACCTGCAAGGTGAGGGTGACTCGCCCTGCTATCGAGATCCCAGGAAAACAGATTGGTCACTCTATAAGTCTGACCTCCTGTCTCAACTGGGATCATTAGGTGGGAGGGTCAGCTGCTTTGCGGACATGGACCAGATTGCTTCTGATCTTCAGAACGCAATTGTAAGCTGCTTCCAGGACAATTGTCCATTGCGGCGGGGAAAGAGTCGCACTAATACTAAGTGGTGGACTGCTGACCTTGAACGTAAAAGGACGGTTGTCAGGAAGCTTCATAACCATTGCAAACGGAGCCGTATCTGGGAGCCATACCATAAGGCACTCACAGAATATAGCCTTGCAATCAAAAAAGCCAAAGAGAACTCTTGGAGACGGTTTACACAGGAGGTAAACAGTTTCAGTTTCAAATCTCCTGGGGGGGGACGGTATCATACCGGCAATGCTACAGCAAGGACCGGAAGCTCTCTTGGTCCTCCTGTGCGAACTCTTCAGAGCAAGTCTGGCTTATGGGTACATTCCCCAAGCCTGGCGCCTCAGTAGGGTGGTCTTCATTCCCAAGAGAGGAAGAGCAGACTACTCAACTGCAAAATCATTTCGGCCTATCAGTCTCTCATCATTTCTCTTGAAGACGCTGGAGAGACTGGTAGAAAGACATCTAAGAAAGGGAGTGCTTTCAGGTACTCCTCTCCATCGAAACCAGCATGCCTATCAGTCTGGTAAGTCCTGCGAAACTGCCCTGCATCAACTTGTTAGCAGGGTGGAGGACAGCCTTGCTGCTAAGGAAATCGCTCTATGCACCTTCATGGACATTGAAGGTGCATTTGACAATGTCACTTACACGGCCATGGTCCGGGCGGTGCGTGGGCGTGGTCTTGAGTCTGCTGTATGTAGGTGGATTGAGACCGTGCTCTGCTCCAGGCGGATTAGAGCCGATCTTCAAGGTGAATCGATAGTGATCGCACCCACGAGGGGTTGTCCGCAGGGAGGTGTACTTTCGCCTCTTCTGTGGAACCTGGTGGTGGACGGTCTCCTTCGTGAGCTCACTAGCAGAGGCGTCTTTGTCCAGGGCTATGCAGACGACATAGTCCTAATGGTACAGGGAAGGTTCACGAATATTGTTGCTGATGTCATGAATGTCAATCTTCAATATGTCAATGTCTGGTGTCTTGGAGAGGGTCTAAGCAGAAACCCCTCAAAGACAGTAGTTGTTCCGTTCACAAGGAAAAAGAACCTGGAGTCTCTTTCCAGGCTGAGACTTGGACCAACACGGCTTGAAGTATCAGGTACAGTCAAATACCTAGGGCTGACAATTGATTCTAAGCTGACTTGGAATGATCATTTGAATAATACACTGCATAAGGCGAAATGGGCGCTCATGACGTCCAGGAGATTTATAGGCTCCACGTGGGGGATCAAGCCTCACATAGTGCTGTGGCTGTACAAGGCAGTAATAAGGCCTCAAGTCACATATGGATCACTAGTCTGGTGGACAAAGGTGAACCAGACTACAGCCATAGCCAAACTCACAAGTTTACAAAGGTTGGGCACACTTCTAGTCACTGGAGCTTTCAGGAGTAGCCCGTCAGCAGCTCTCGAAGTTGCTCTTGGATTACTGCCTTTGGACATCTTCATCAAGGCAGAAGCACGGAAATCAGCCTATCGATTAAAAGTCGCAGGCCAATGGAGGGAAGGCCTGTCTGGAACAGGCCATTGCACCATCACCAAAGCTGTTGCTCAAAACCCTGTGCTTGATATGACATCAGATGTCATGAGTACGGAGATGGTTTTCACTAAACCTTTTTCTGTTGGATTCTGCTCCAGAGAAGAGTGGACATCTGAGGAAGGGCCCTATTCCAGGAAGGGCAGCCTTGTCTGGTACACGGACGGCTCTCTCATTGAAGGAAAATCTGGCTACGGGGTGTACAGTGAATCACCTAGAACAGAACTCTGTGCAAGTCTGGGACAACACTGTACTATTTTTCAAGCAGAAATTTGTGGCATCATGGTTTGTGCCAATCTCGGCATTGCCAGACGCTATTGCGACAGGCATATAGTAATCTTGTCAGATTGTCAGGCTGCCCTCAAGGCTCTTGACTCCAACGAAATCAAGTCAAAATTGGTGTGGGAATGTTACAACACTCTCTGCAAACTCGCGACACGCAACTCGGTGCATCTTGGTTGGGTACCTGGCCATGTAGGCATAGGTGGCAATGAGTGTGCAGATAAGCTTGCTAAAAGAGGTTCCGGTATGCCATTCTTTGGTCCAGAGCCAAGCTGTGGCATAAGCAAAACAACTGCTTTTCACACAATAAACAAATGGTCCAGGGACTTACATCGCCAGCAATGGCAAGGTCATACTGGTCGAGCACTTGGCAAAAGGCTGCTAGCCGATACTAGCTCTTACTTCACTAACTGGTTGGTGAGGTTGGGCAGAGGTCGGGTTAAGCAGTTGATTGCTCTGATAACTGGACATGGCCATTTCAGGAAACATCTCCACACTCTCGGACTCAGAAATGAAAGTCAGGTGTGTAGGCTCTGCAATCAGTCTGAAGAGACTGCCAAGCACATCATACTGGACTGCGAGAGACTCGGGGCAAGGAGAAGGGCTCTGTTTGGTTGTAAGCAACCAGGTGATGAAAGGGACGCTAGTATTGGTAAAAAACTCCTGGATCTCGTAAAGGGTACGGGCATTGGTTTGCCATACTAACGTACTAGGGACACACAATAAGCTTCGGTTGACGTGTGAGGATCTTTGAATCTTTGGATCTCTGAATCCGTCCCTTTAACAACACATAAACATAAGCACAGGTGACTTTTAGCGGGATATTGTCTCACTCGACCTTGATCTAGCGTCTAATTTGCTTCGCGTAGCCTAATTGTTGCCGTTCTGCCGTTGCTGTTGTTTGGGTTGATTAGTGGTTGTTGTATAGTTTTTAGTTTTTAATCGTGGATTTATTGTTCTATTTTTCAGTTATCATAATTTTAGAATGTTCGCTGATTTGCTTATTAAATGGTAAGGAGTTGTGCCGCTTACAATTGCTCAACAAGATGGAGGAAAGAGAGCGACTTATATTTTCATTTGAAACAAAGTTATTACACTACATTTGTACAACAACCTGTATTACAGGTTTCTAAAAGTATTTAACGGTAATTTTCGACCTAATTTTAAATAGTTAAATGCATGTTGTATCATTAAATGGACAATAAGTTGACTTTACTTCAATGATTCCTTCTGAATTGATTCTGAAGTATTTATTTTGTTTTGATGACGTGTTGACGAGTAATCCCAAAAACCGATTTCTAGATATGTCCTAGCATTCCAAACAGATTGTAAAAATGAGTAGGCCTATTATTTGGAAGTACGACTAACGAAATATTAGCATAAATAATTGTGTAAAGTAGCAAACCCTGATGCAGTACTGTATTGTGTCGACATTAGTTGTTATGTGACTCATGCATTTTCACATAGTGCAATAAAAAAAGT
This sequence comes from Allygus modestus, assembly GCA_963675035.1. Taxonomy (NCBI): domain Eukaryota; kingdom Metazoa; phylum Arthropoda; class Insecta; order Hemiptera; family Cicadellidae; genus Allygus; species Allygus modestus. Next base: position 469,747,207 of record OY776112.1, read on the forward strand.
AGGTACCATAATATGCTCAATTAAATTCATATTAAATTATTTATTATTATATCACAGATTTTAAGTCGAGAGGAAAATTAATCAGGTCAAGTGAAGACGTTTTAAAAATAGTTAAGTTTGATTATAAACTGAAGATTTTCAATCAACCAAAATGAAAGTGCCCATAAACTCACAATAAAAGTGTGCAATCATTTTGTAGAAAATGTGTTTAAAGGCCATAAAACTAATAATGAGTTTAAGGGAGATCATAAACTATTTTTAGTTAAGTTTATTCGTAAAGTTTTTTTTTTAAATCAGGTCATCATTTGGCAACAAAAAACACAAGTGAAACTGTAAAGAAAAGTGACTAAGGAATGAGGCAAAAATTAACTAAGGTAATTTTGTTTAACAATCTGTAAGTGTTTCATTAATTAAGAATGGTTCTTATATAAGTAAATAAACTTGTGTGAAAATGTTTTGTCATTTTTATTTTATCTTACTAACAATACAAAATAATGCACCCTCATTAAAACGTAGAATCAATGCCAAAACAAAGAAGAGTCAGTGAATGGAAAATAATTGTACTAAAACGTGTTATTGTGTGTCCTTTTAAAATTCAAAGCAGAATACATCACCAAGGACAAATAATATTTAATTACAAATCGTTTGTTTGGGAGCGGTGTAGCAACAGGGTTATAGCGCGACGAGACTCTTTTGCCCCACCGCCTGCAATCCTCAGAACGCAACCACCGGCTGCTGGCTCGGGTAGCTGAGCGGAGCCGGCGATCCAGTAGTATTTATATCGATGGAAGAACATGCCGAAAAAGCTACTGGGCGCGGATACTAGAACATCTGTTACATGATGCCGTTCTTGCTGCCAGTACTTCAGGTAAGCAGGAGCGGAGCCCCAGTGAGCTCCAGTGACCAGCCCAAGGTGGCCGAAAAAAGCGAACAAAAGCTGATAGAAGCGTGGCAAAATCCACGATATGGTCACAAAATCGAAACAAGGTGACATGGCCGTGAAATCGAAAACGAGATCTAGACCATCGTCAGTCCTAGTGAGGGTGTCAGGTGGCCAAACCACCTCAGGTGTTCTGGGGACGATCCGTAAGGACTAGGGAACTTTTGCAATTCGAGTTAATAAAAATGTTTTGCTTAGGCTTATTTATTAGTACAAGCCGTAGTAAGCTTCACAAAAAATAAGTATACAATATTTTCTTCGCTTTTTTGATAGTCCAACAATGTTGTGATTATTTCAGATTTTCATCTTACTCCTTATGGCTATCAGAAAATCAAAAGGTAAATTTACAACCTAGGCCCTATATATGAAGCTTACTGTTGCTAGAAATTAAATCGGGTAAGTTGTTTAGTCACTATAGAAAAATTAACATGAAATTGCAAATAACCTTAACTATAATTTGGTATTTATTTATAATTTGAAAACTAATACTTATAAAAATTACTGTCCATAGTATGAAATATAAATTTTACAAGAGAAGTATCAGACTGTTAACCACTTAAATGTGGATCCCCTTTAAAATATAATTGTTCGTTTTTATATCAGGTTAAATCAAAGAAACGTGAAAAAATTACAAAAATACGTTAACCGCAATCCGATGCGTGTCATTTAGTTTAAATTCTAGTTGCTCTAGTTTGTTAGCCAGCACTGTGGCCGTGTGTTGTGAAGGGATGGAACGAGGTGGTGATCTAATAGAATCCACGATGAGGTGCGATGGCCATCGACCCACTCTCAATTCCAGTCCCTTAGTATCGCAGTTGCCTTTCTTTCCCGAGGTCTGTTAGCCAGCACTGTGGCCGTGTGTTGTGAAGGGATGGAACGAGGTGGTGATCTAATAAAATCCACGATGAGGTGGGATGGCCATCGACCCACTCTCAATTCCAGTCCCTTTTTATCGCGGTTGCCTTTGTTTCTCGAGGTCTGTTAGCCAGCACTGTGGCCGTGTGTTGTGAAGGGATGGAACGAGGTGGTGATCTAATAAAATCCACGATGAGGTGCGATGGCCATCGACCCACTCTCAATTCCAGTCCCTTTGTATCGCGGTTGCCTTTGTTTCTCGAGGTCTGTTAGCCAGCACTGTGGCCATGTGTTGTGAAGGGATGGAACGAGGTGGTGATCTAATAGAATCCACGATGAGGTGCGATGGCCATCGACCCACTCTCAATTCCAGTCCCTTTGTATCGCGGTTGCCTTTGTTTCTCGAGGTCTGTTAGCCAGCACTGTGGCCATGTGTTGTGAAGGGATGGAACGAGGTGGTGATCATATAGAATCCACGATGAGGTGGGATGGCCATCGACCCACTCTCAATTCCAGTCCCTTAGTATCGCAGTTGCCTTTCTTTCCCGAGGTCTGTTAGCCAGCACTGTGGCCGTGTGTTGTGAAGGAATGGAACGAGGTGGTGATCTAATAGAATCCACGATGAGGTGCGATGGCCATCGGCCCACTCTCAATTCCAGTCCCTTTGTATCGCGGTTGCCTTTCTTTCCCGAGGTCTGTTAGCCAGCACTGTGGCCGTGTGTTGTGAAGGGATGGAACGAGGTGGTGATCTAATAGAATCCACGATGAGGTGGGATGGCCATTGACCCACTCTCAATTCCAGTCCCTTTTTATCGCGGTTGCCTTTGTTTCTCGAGGTCTGTTAGCCAGCACTGTGGCCATGTGTTGTGAAGGGATGGAACGAGGTGGTGATCTAATAGAATCCACGATGAGGTGCGATGGCCATCGACCCACTCTCAATTCCAGTCCCTTTGTATCGCGGTTGCCTTTGTTTTTCGAGGTCTGTTAGCCAGCACTGTGGCCATGTGGTGTGAAGGGATGGAACGAGGTGGTGATCTAATAGAATCCACGATGAGGTGCGATGGCCATCGACCCACTCTCAATTCCAGTCCCTTTGTATCGCGGTTGCCTTTGTTTCTCGAGGTCTGTTAGCCAGCACTGTGGCCATGTGTTGTGAAGGGATGGAACGAGGTGGTGATCATATAGAATCCACGATGAGGTGGGATGGCCATCGACCCACTCTCAATTCCAGTCCCTTAGTATCGCAGTTGCCTTTCTTTCCCGAGGTCTGTTAGCCAGCACTGTGGCCGTGTGTTGTGAAGGAATGGAACGAGGTGGTGATCCAATAGAATCCACGATGAGGTGCGATGGCCATCGGCCCACTCTCAATTCCAGTCCCTTTGTATCGCGGTTGCCTTTGTTTCTCGAGGTTTGTTAGCCAGCACTGTGGCCATGTGTTGTGAAGGGATGGAACGAGGTGGTGATCCAATAGAATCCACGATGAGGTGCGATGGCCATCGACCCACTCTCAATTCCAGTCCCTTTGTATCGCGGTTGCCTTTGTTTCCTGAGGTTTGTTAGCCAGCACTGTGGCCATGTGTTGTGAAGGGATGGAACGAGGTGGTGATCTAATAGAATCCACGATGAGGTGCGATGGCCATCGACCCACTCTCAATTCCAGTCCCTTTGTATCGCGGTTGCCTTTGTTTTTCAAGGTCATTTGCTGTGGCATTAGTTTATAATTTTCTGTGTACATTGCTCGCAATTACACCACATTGTTTTAAAGATCTTAGTAAGTGTGCCTTCTGTTAACATTTAATTTTAGAACATAATTGTGGGGTACCAAGTAATAAATTAACTGGAGTGGTTTATTGTAGAGTACGATTTTAATCGACGTATACAGTTTAAGGTCAGTCAGTCCTGTAAATTCGTAATGTTAAATTACGTAATGTTTCAAAATGCCCAAGTTTTAGGACAGCGCACTAAAAGGTTTGGGAACGGGAACAGGACCATGTTTGAGTGCACTACATATACTCCTTCGACATTTCAGCTCAATCGGCCCCGCATTTTGTACGTAATAGTTAACAAGGGGAATTTGAAGGTCGTACTAAGGTAGAGCCCAAAAATAATTTTGATATGAAAAGTAGGTTCACACTAAATTTTAGTGAACTGCAAAACTGCGTAAAAAACTCATAATAATCAGTCAGTCAATTATTGAATCATCGCTTAGATGCAAACAATTCTTTGCGATAGAATATGGGGATACAAATCTATCTGAAGCTTGTTTACAATTTTAAAATTTACAATTTACATTTAGCAGAAACACATCGATCTAATAAAGCGAACTCATAAGGAATATAAAGTGTTTGTATCCACTGCATCTTCTAAAGAGTGTTACCTTCTTTATTACATTTACCAAACATTTAGCTTACGTTAACCTGTAGTGCGGAATAATTTGTAAAAATAGATATATATATATATCAATATGGCTTGGTCAGTAAATATACAATCAAAATTATTTTGTATTAGTTTGATTTATTTTCTTTCATTTGTATGCATGCCAGATCAAAGGTAGAAAACTTTGTCAATTTTTGGAACAATAATTTTGTGAAGGTTCGGTACTGGATCTAGCCGCCATTGATCATTGGGCTGTTAATTAATGTTCGTGGCTAAATAATCAGTCAGTCTTAGTCAGTAACAAGGCTACACAAGGCATCTCACCCATCGTACATCCATATTTAATTCATATTCGCCTTAAAATACGTCCTGGTTGCGTCGGCGTCTTAGAAAGATATTAAGATATACTAGTAGCCTGCCGCGGCTTCGCTCGCGATCACACGTAATATTATACTGACATTCCCGTATAAATATTGTGTTACCATTCCAAAGCCAACATGGCCTGCTGATTAACTGTGTTTACTCTATCCAGCTGATTGCTTAAAACTTATATAGTTATTTCCCAATGTTAAGCTTATAGGAACAAACTCAGCTTTAAGGGGCTACAGGGCCTCACTCACAAATTATTTCTCTATAAAAAAAGTTTCCTGCACAACTTTACGTTAGGCTCCTTCCAATGACCCCAAAAACATGAAAATCGGTTCAGTAGTTTAGGAGGAGTGATTGTCACAAAAAACCTGCTTGCCTATTAAATAAGTATAGATAGATTAGCCTATTTGAAAATCATCTTACTTATAACTTTAAAGAATACACAAGTTTCATCAAAGTAAATAAATGCAAGTGCTGTATTCTGTGTCAAACTAAAGAACTCGATCAAATCATCACCATATGATTTGTTAAAAACAAATGTGAATTGGAAAAAGTTCACAGGTTTAACAACAGATAGTAGCACATTCGCTAAAATTTTAAAAGCCTCCTGGACGAAGGCTTTTCATGGGATATTTTCCAAATCCGAAAAGGCACATCTAGAGAGAAATAGCTTTAATTTGATACCAAATATGTATAGAAAAATAAATTTCTTAGGGTCGATATGCTGCGAAGAAAAATTGAGAAATTCTTTTAATAATATAGATATTAAAATAAAAATTCAATGACTCTCCTTACATATGAACCTAAGTTATTATATATATATATATATATATATATATATATATATATATATATATTAATATAATATACTATTAATTATTATAAATATACGAACCTTGATTTCTGAAGTTAAAAATTACACACTTTAAAAAATCATCTACATGTCCATCAGTGGCGCCATATTCGTGGGTTGGAATGTAGTGAAATCCGTAGAGAGCTTACATGACGGCCGTAATGGGGACTCGATTTCACAATCTCTTTGTTGATTCTTTCTGTTTGTTTTGCGTGTTTTGTCATAAAAACTAGCTGAAACCAAAAGGCCCAAAGGGGCAAAGTAATGTTAATTGTTCATATTATTTTCACTGTAATTGTATTTTAAACGTAATGCTGATGATATTTTGGTAAAATTAGATATTGATTTTACGTACATAAAATAAGAAGGTTAACATTAGACATTCTCAGAGGTCTTGCTGCATACTTAAAGAGACAAATATTTCAATACGATTTGAAATTGTCGCAACGAAAGGAAATAAAAACATTAAACAATGTTTGGAATGATTAAATAGAGTTTACGAGTTTCTGGAGATTATCAGTATCTTAATAAATAAACGAATTTTAGTCACTGTTTTATTACATTTCCAAGCACAGACAATTTAGTTGACAATGTTTTATTTGCTACTAAATAATGTATATTTTACTTACACATACTTTGTTGCTTGTCCTAACTATATCAATGACTCTTACAGCTTAACAAATCAATTTATTAATCGGCCCGCAACTTGTGCTATTGCGAAAGTTTTCCAACTATTTAAGCATTTTTTACTAGATGTCAAATAATATCCCGATACCTTGCCTGCGTATAAACGGTAAATTAATACGGGTCGGTATAAATGTATACATTGGTGTGGATGCGCATTTAGTTTCCAAAACCACTGCTAGAAAGCTCTGAAATCGCAAACTGACGAAACATGACCAAGCAAATTCAGCTATGTGATCGGGATTCTTATGGTTTACCTATGATAACCTAACATAATTAGTTGTAAAAGGTAAACGGAGGTTAATTCTGGTGGTTAGTTCATGGGTTTCACATGTGTTCTTGGAAAAATGTAGTATTGGTAAAGTTTACTGACATTTTTAACTCCTAAAGTAAAACATGTGTAAGTGTATGACGTGTTGATCATAGGAGTGCATAAGCAGGGTTCATAAACAAGAGACTTAAAAGGTAAACGAGTTCGCACGCAGAACGCCGACGTGAGGGAAGTGAGTTTCCACAAAAAAAATCAAAAACAGTGATAAAACTTGGACTTTTCCAATTTATATGGAAATCTGAAAACATTTAATTGTTTGGTTGTTCTGAAGCTCCTGGTTCTATGGGAAACCTTCAATGCTGGGAAAACAGTAGTGGGCATTATAATGTTCTATAGCAGAAGGTCCTGTCAGGATTGAAAGTAGGCGTGGGGATACTGGGGATGATAGAAGTACACCAACGTATGAATAACAGCCTTTTCTAATGTAAAATCCCCATCAGACAACGTACTGTGTTTAGTCAATTTGCATGCTCTTTAATAACTCGGTAACTATTTGAGATTGAATGATGATGGAGGGCTTACAATTTTTAATTCTTATACTTTAAAATGCATTTATTGTACATTCGGGGCTTTTTTTACCCTTTTTGGGCCCAAAAACTAAAACTTTTTAAACTTAAAGAGTTATCCGATTGTTTTGCCCAACGAACTTGGCCTACTAACTGAAACTAAATCTCTGTAAAGTCTTCGTTTAGTTTTTATAAAATTTCACTTTTGGGTATATTATATTATAACTTATTCAATGGCAAACCAACCAACACGTTACAGTGTTGATTATCATGTAGACGCTAACACTTCATCAAAAACGGTTATGTGTTGTTTATTAATTCATTTGACAAACTAATACAAAAAATAATTGTACTATAGTAAAATAGTAACTTATAAGTGTACTTGAAGTAAATTTTTTTTGGACAACTGAGCAGAAAACAAATGATTTTGAGCGTCAGATGTCAGAAATTATATTTTAAACGATACCTGCAGTAGCGAGGGGTAACCTCAAGGTGGAACACTATATAGGTATTAAGAGCTTTAATTCCACCTTGGTCAAGAGTTAACAAGCTTATACATTAAACCTTGTAACGTTCTAAATGATATAATAGTTACTTTTTCCTTATTAAAAAAAAAAAAACTTTAAACCTAGGTAAATGGCGCATATAAATGTTTGACATTTTAATAATGCATTCTCAATTATTTGTCCCTGAATAAAAATGATTTAGTATAGACTAGTCAAGTCGTTTGTATTATATATTTTATAGTTGGAATACATCTATCCAGTTAAAATTAATAACACAAGTATTATATGGATTTAAAATAGCTATTGTTCTCATAAATTTACTACACTCTACACATTCACTCCTTTATGTTAACCATTCACCACACTTCGTTATTATTGTTATTTCACAATGAATCTAACTATTATATTTAATTTAGTCTTGCTCCATTTATCAATGTGAATCAGAAAACAATTTAAACAAATATTAAGTAAAGTTTAAAATAGTGAAAAATACCTTGTACTTGATAAAATTATTTTTTTTATGATTATACAATGATAAACAATCTGTTGGCCTATATTTGGAAACGTTTAAGCTCAAATAATTTTAAATACAATTACTAAGAAAATTGTTCAGCTTTATTTTAACCGCTATTGTTTTTTAATCTCTATATAATTATAACAATTTATGTTTTTCCGTTTATCCTTTATGCGCTCCAATGCCACTAATTCGATTGCGATGAAACTTTGCGTGGGCATTCAGGTTAACCCCATTAAGGTTTATAGCCACTAATAAAAGTCATAGGACTTTAGGGCTTTGCCCCACTGGACTTGGAAATCATCAATGTTAACCTTACGGAGTACTAATTTCATTTAAGTTTCCATGGTAACACTATTTTTTAAATAGGAAAAAACGGGAATCAATGGCAGTCAAGAGAAACCATGGGAACGAAGTCGTGCCGGGCACCAGCTAGTGTTCTCATAAAATACTATGTTGGATTTATATTATTTTGTTGTATTTATACATTAGTGTTATTCTGTAACAATTTATTTACCAAAACCAACCCGGTCATTCACTGGGGTCATAACTTTGTTGTATAAATAATCAGATTTAACATATTATATATATATATATATATATATATATATATATATATATATATATACATACATATATAATACCTATTAATAATACTTGATAATCTTCTGCAGACAAGAGTTAGGTAATGTAAAATATAACATAATAACTCATAAGAGAGTAGTGTGATGTTAACCTGAGATTTTATAACCTTAACATTAACTCATTCACTGGTGAACTCACCCTACTTAGAAAATCAGATTTAAAATTGTCTTATGCCATGGGGCAAAATATCACTATTTTGTAGTTCTTTGACAGTTTATCTGAGTCCACCACTTTACATGCTGATTGAACTAAACAAAATACATTGCTCTATATTTACAGATTTTCCATACGTATGATATTTATTCTTTGTAAATTAAAATCGAAATGCACCACCCAGTTTAAGGTTTACAACTCAAAAACTTAAACCTAATCACTCAGTGGTTTAGAATATTGCATCTATAATTTATGTCATTTATTACTCCCATATATAGTAAACGAATTCACCAATCAAATCACAATTAGTTGTGATTTATTTTACAGGATTTCACTCGGTAAACTATGTAACGGTAGAATGTGAGATCTATTCTATTTGTATTGTTTCTATACACATATTGTATTATATTATTGGTGGACGCTAACTCGCTGGCTAATGAAGGGTACTCTACAAATGAAACCAAAATATGTATTAAAGACTGTATTTAATATTAAACAATAATTATTCTGATTCAATCGTTAAAGACATTTTTTTATATACATGATTTCTATTCATCAAATTACAAAAAGGTTCTAAAAAAGGATTTAAATGAAAAGAGTAAAGATCTAAATATGATTCTCAAACCAATATAAAGAATAATTAAGTATAATTGAATTATTGAAAATTTGTTATAATATATTATTAAAGGGACAAGAGAGTATAAATACAAATGTTTAAACAGTGTTTGTAGTATCGTAATCAAGTACTATAGTAAATTTATCAATGTGCTTTAGTTAAATATCTGACTTCAAAACTTTAAGTTAGAAAATATAAAACGGCCTTACCTAGACCAGCAGGCGCTGGTGTCCTGGGGTCGATTGAATTTGATTGTCAAAAAGATGGCCACCGGTGGTATTGAACTAGAATATCTGGGGTGGTGGTTAGGCCAGTGAACTACAACTGTTTGCAATTAAACAGCTGACTGTCAGCAAGTAGCACAACAAACTGCTAACACTCAGCGTCTCACTTTGAGCAACCAATCACTGTATTAGGAATTATTGAAGCTAGTTTCCTGTTTGTTTGGGAACCATTTACAATGTTAAAATTAATTTAAAATTGAATTGATTTACTTTATTTAAAAGAATAATTAAAAATGAGAAACTGAGATAAAAACATAGAACAAAAATATGATTATAATAAAATAGTTAAATGGTAAAAGTGACATATCGTCACAACTATTTGTATTTAAATAATACCTGTCGTTGCAAAGACATATCTAACAATAAAATTGTACAATATGCACCCGATTTTTACTTCTTTTTAGGAAAAAAATTTAATAACTTAATTTTTACCAAATAATTAAGTAATTCAATTTTTCTCTTATCCACAGGACATTCTTACTCCAAAGATTATTCCCAAAAGGCAGTAGGTAAACTACTGAGTCATCTCAAAAATTATATATTTTAGATAGATGTTGCTACAAACTAAGCATATGGGATGGAGGAGTCTGTGAGCGTGGTCCATATTTGTCAAAGGAAACTAATTATTTTGAAGCTCCTTTGCCGCTAATGGAATTTGCAATGAGAACTTATCAGATTGACTGAAATCTATCAGATTTATACAGATTTTTTCAGATTGGTTTGTTGGCCATATCTATTAAATATCAAAGGCAAATCATGTTTTTAATATATTATAATTTATAGCTAATTATTATAAAATGTACAATTTCAGTCCCACAATACATATCTCTCGTGAATTACCTAATATTAGGACACTTATTCTTGTAAAGAGCATTTTAAACTCAAAATTTTCTTATTTTTCCCCATTTTACCTAGACTGACATGAATTAAAAGTTTTATTTGTATTATTTTCAATTACTACTTTAAACTATAGCTAATCCACTTTCAATACAAAAAAAACATTAATGTCCATTTGATGATATTGGATCCCCAAAAATTCCTATAAAAAAATCGTTACTAATCCAAATATATAATCAAAAACGATTTAATATAAGCTATATTAAAAAATTCTAGATTCCATTTATTCAAATGTAATATTCATCTACATGTATACAGGCCGTTATATATTTACACTCATAATAATTAGATTTCCACGTCTAGAATTAAAATGAATAACGTATTCAATAAAAATAAATGATCCACTTTTCCAACAGTGGAATAAATTTACGAGGGCGAAGCGATGTTTGCGGACTCCACGATGAACATCGTCGGACATCAAGGGGACTCAATTTCACAGTCTCTTTGTTTGTTGTTTGCTTTCGTTTGTTTTCCACTCTCCGGTGATACGCGGTGTCATGAAACATAGTTGCGCCACAAAAGATCCATGTTTTGTTTTTATTTGTGTGTGCTTAAGGTTTAAAGTAATACAAATTACCAGTAGCCCGTCGCGGCTTCGCTCGGGATAATAGTGCAATATTCGATTTGAAAATTTAAATACATCTGTTAAAGCACTTTAGCACCTGGGGGACCAAGCTTTGCATGAAAAGCCGGTCAGTTTGTTCAAAAGCCTATCTTCATGGTTTCTCTCCAAGGCGAGCATATTTACTTTGCAAATTTACAAACTCTTTTACTACGTAAGGTAAGCTTGAGTACCTTCCTTTTATTGGTGGGGTACAACCCTTTTTTAAACCATTCCAACAAAATAAAATTCCATACAAATATGGTTAACATGCTTAGGTCTTAACCTGTTTTTGGCCGGGATGTATTGTTAACAAAGATTTCCATTGCAACAGTTATATTTACTTAATAAATATACAATTTTGCCTAAATGTGCACCTTAGTACGTACAACTTACTATTAAAAAAGTTCCTCAAACTAAGCCGTTCCAAAGGGGCAGCCATTTAAAAGAGATAGTGATAAAGTACGTTTATTAACTATTTTATTAGCTCAGTTTTTGGTGATGTATATAACTATAAGGTTAACACAAGAAGCTTAGGCTACTCAAGTATTAATTAAATGTATTAACTTAACAATGTATTAACTTTAATTTATCTTTTGAATGTCTAAACCTCAAAGGAAATACTATGAAAGTTAACGTACCACTGAATATTTTATTAAATAACGAAAAAGAAATAGTTGAATATTGTTTACTTCAAAAATAAATAATAAAAATAGTTCAGAAATATAAAAGTTAAATATTAGCCTTATTTTAAGGTGAGTTGCAATAGTGAAGAATGTTTGTAAAATATTGATTGCACAATTTGGCGGGATTCCCACTCCACTCCAGTATTCTGCTTCGAGCTAAGCCAAACTGGGTTCTACTGTACTCGATCGTGGAATACCGATTAAAAATAATTAATAGGAAACATTTTATAAAACCGAATTATCAGCTGTTTAACCTTTGAATTAAAAAAAAATCATAAAGGAAGTATTAGCGAGAAAATTGATCGGTAACTTTTCGAGATTAATTATTTATAATGAAATAAACCGTCATGCTGTCATGTAAAATTGAAACACTTTTAAAACTATGTATTGGATGGGTTAACATTAATATTCTTTGCTGAAAATTTATAAATTACAAATATATTCTTTATTAGGGTACATAAAGGTAATGATTTAATTACAACACGACACATAACTTGAAAATCATCATTGAGCATGTTGAACTAGGGAAAACTAAAAATATAAACTGCAATCTTCTGAACTAATAAAATGTTGGGTTCTAATAGAAACAGAGTGGCATAGAGTAAGTAGGCTGTATAATTGCTTCTATTAAAGTGTATTTCACCGCCAGTTGACATTTCCTTTAGAGACTTGTGGATTGAACTGTAGCAATACTGCAAGTGTTATCCATTACTATGCTACAAGTTGTAATGAACGCTTTGTACATTGATGAAACTAAATGGCATGTTATAAAACATAAATTATCAAGCGTGTTGTACAGTCATCTATGGAGAATATTTGATTTCGTCATATTGCTTCAAAAACAACCGTTTTTGACAGATGCGTTGAGATTCAAAAGTTCTTCTTTTAGCGAATTTCCCCTATAGGGAAGAAGCTATTACCGTAGGTCTCATGGTAAGACTTAAGCCTGAGACCATGATAACTTTTTGTTTTGAGGTCCCCAGATGTCAAAAACACTATTCGTTCAAATTTATATATATATATATATATATATATATATATATATATATATATATATATATGTGTGTGTGTGTGTGTCCGTTAACACGATAACTTGAGTAAAAAACGTCCGATTTCGATCAAATTTGGCTCAAATGTGTAAAGTGACATTCATGACTTTAAGTTCAAAAACCAGAAAAATTGGACCATGGGAAGGGGGGTTTATGGGGTTTTAAATTTTCCAAAAATCAGTTTTTTGCACTTTTCACCCTAAAATTTTTAAAACACTCAATTTTGGTTTTGAGCATTTTATAGAGCTTAAAAAAACATATAATATAGTATTTTGAATTATTAACCTAGGTTAAGTGGTTGCGGAGAAAATCCAAAAAAACCTGTTCATAAAATCTCCCATGTTAATCTTATGGGAAAAAGGTTTTTGGTTTTTCCTCAGTTCATTTTAATGTAAACTTCACATTTGCTTTTACAAATCGATTCAGCTCTACAAAAAAATCATTTTGGTGTTTAAATTGTGATTCTACGTCCAACCGTTGCAGAGATATTCAATGTGCTAAACACAGTACGTTGTCCAATGTTAACCTTATGAAGAATATGTAAAAATTGATATCTAGATTATTTATGAATGTATGTTGATGAAACTTGGTATGTGGCTTCACATAGTACTGGTATATTGATATTTGAATAAACAATTGATTTTTTGTTGATTATCCCAGGAGCAGCAAACCTACATACTCAGCCCTAATGTTATTCTTATGGAGAATAAGTAAAGTTTTATATCTCCCTTAATTATGAACATAAATTAATAAAACTTAGTATGTAGCTTCACCTAGTTGAGTTATATTGATTGCATAAAAACACATATTTTGTGTTCCTTGTTGGAGCAAACCTGCGTACTTTGCCTTAATGTTATTCTTATAGAGAATAAATAAAATGCTATAGATCACTTATTTATTTATGTATTTTCATGAAACTTGGTAAGTGGCTTTATGTGGTATTGATAAACATGCATGCATTGGAAATTCGCTGAGTACGCAGGTTTGCTGTGATGGGGGTATTTAGTCTTTGGATAATAACATATGTTTTGATGATCATTACCGTACTAGTATTAAAAAGATCATTGTTGATGATACTTTTGATTCGAGGTCGTCATAAATCGATTAAAATTCATTCGATTATAAATAATCGAAACATTCATTGTTGTATTGTTATTATTTTTGCGTTCGTTTCCCGTACACCACTGGTGAGTGACAACTGTGAGTGACACGATGGACACGAAGTTAGTAGGCCTAACGATTCATATCGAAATATAATAGAAAAAGCCCAAACAAGCCCAAACTAGAACCATCGCTCGTATATTTCATAATTTTAATTGACGTTGATAAAGACTTTCTTAATTGTGGTGTCTCAGGTTAGGAATTCAACAATTTACGTTGGTCTGCTGATTATGGTTTCAATCTGGTTTTATAAATCCAAAACTCTATTAAAAATTAAGCTAAAAAACTCTTAAACAAAATATATTATTGAGGTTTTTAATTAAGAATGTCCCTAAAGTGGGATATTGTATGCCCTACCTTAGCCCTAAAGGGGAATTCGCCTACCTACCTAACCTAACCTAAGATAAAACATTCTTAACAACTTCATTGATATTTATTTTAATAACTGAATTTTAGTTAATTTTCAAATAGAGCTGAATTAATAAATCTAAACTGAATCCATATCCAGTAGACCAACATTAAAGTTGAATTACTAACCTGAGACAACAGAATTAATTAAGAAGGTCTTTACGTACCTTTAAATGATGAAGTATATGACTTTAGGCCCCAGTTGGTCAGAAGATTCCTTACATATTTACAATCACTGAAGACAAACATAGTAAAAGTTAAAACCACGAGACATGAGATGTTTTAACTTGTAACCTATGACCTGCGTGTGTTCTACGACGCACTCGCCGCCCACTTCTGCTCTGATCTGCTCTCTCTGCAGTGAAACAGTTGTTGCCATCATCGCAAAGTTAGATACAACTAACTTAACCTAGCACAGACGGTTATGAGCGACCCATCACGCTACCAAAGGTTAGTTTCGACCGATGTGTTAGTTAAATGCCCACCGAGCACAGGGTCAAATGTTAAAGATCCATGGGTTATTGAAAACTACTTCTACTCAGTAGAAATTAACCCAGATGACACTCAGTTGGTGTTTATCATGTTGTAAGGTTATTTTTAACCCAAATTAGTAGGTAAAATAAACAGTTAGTTTACAGTAAGTTAACAGTTTTTCAGTGCATGATGTCACCAGTAAATTGAAAAATAAGTAAGTAAAATTCCCCATTAAGTAGCTTTATGGGGTTGAACAGTTTTTACGCATTCAACGGTGAAGGTAATCTTCAAAATTATGTCTCAATTACAGGTTTTGATGAAGTATCAAGAGATATATGGCTTACCGAAAAAAAAACACCACAGAGAAATAATTATAAAGATTATTACCACATTTATGTGCGGGGCAGAGTCAGTGATAGAATATTTTAAATTATCTACCAACTAATTTTCTACAACGTAACCATATATTATGAAGTAGTTTGAATTTGTCAAAATAATGATAACTCAAAGCAATAACATCTCAACCAATATTTATTGCACATAATACAGGCGGATTGTGTAAGATAATAGTATAGGGAATACATAATCCGAAGGAGAAAGGAGGTAAGGTGAAAACCAAGGTAAGGTTAAACTGATAAGCTCTCATTACAAATTCCATTAGGGCCTGCGGAGCCCCAAATACCAGCCTGGGCTACCTAGATAAATATGGGCGATTCTATTAAGACACCTGACCTCGTTCTTCATTGTTTTCTTGCTTTGTTGCAATTTGCATGAAATTATTCTTTACTGGAAGGAGACTAACTTAAAAAATAGTACAAATTAAAGGAAAAATATGTTATTTAGGCTTAGCATTTTTTAGAACATTGATGTAATAACCTACACAATTTGTAACAATTGTTTCCAAGAGGTTGGCAGCCTTTTTTTAAACCTTCCTTTGCCCGACCAAATCCTACTTATATTATAAATGTGAAAGTTTGTAAGTTTGTTCGAAAGTTTGTTTATATATTTGTTGCTCAGTCATGCTCTAACCACTCAAGTGATTTAGTTGAAATTTGGCAGAGAGGTACTTTATATTCCTGAGTAACATATATTAGTATATTTAAGTTGCGAAAATCCTATAGGGCTTTGCATTACGGGGGTTGAAAGTTCCCATGTATTCCTTTGGACATTCATTTTTGTTTGAGCTGATGAAAGTACAACCAGCTGATCTTGATGCATTCTGTGGTTAGCCCATGGAATGATGCATTCTGTGGTTAGCCCATGGAATGATGCATTTTGTGGTTAGCCCATGGAATGATGCATTCTCTGGTTAGCCCATGGAATGATGCATTCTGTGGTTAGCCCATGGAATGATGCATTCTGTGGTTAGCCCATGGAATGATGCATTCTCTGGTTAGCCCATGGAATGATGCATTCTGTGGTTAGCCCATGGAATGATGCATTCTATGGAATACTTTCCATAGGCTAACCACAGAATGCAGCACAAACAACCGTCATAGTTTTTATAAATCATTATCGGGGCGAAGCCTGCGGGTAACATCTAGACTATATTTTTGTGCGTGGAACGTATCGAGCAAAAAAAGAGGTGGGCCGTTACAGTACAATTTGGGCAGTACTGATAAAATGAAACGTCAGATCTGGGATCTGAACCCACGACGGGGCCGCTGCCACGGTCCATCGCCTTGGCCACTAGGCCACCGACACACCAAACACACACGTTCTGCAAATACGTTACAAATACTAATACATATTAATAGTATAGCCCGACGTGGCTTCGCTCGCAATCACAGGACAATGTTATGTTTAAAAAGTAACTAAAATTGGTTAAAGCACCTGGGGATCGCTTTGCTTTGCTCGAAAAGTCAGTCAGTTTGTTCAAAATGCATAGAGTATTGCTTTGCTTATATGCAAATCTTTAGCAGATTTCCCCTATAGGAAAGAAGCTATTACCGTAGTCGGCATGGTAAGACCTAGGCCCGGGACCATGATAACTTTTCGTTTTGAGGTCCCCAGACCCCAAAAACACCATTCGTTCAAAACTTTATATATATATATATATATATATATATATATATATATATAGCACGATAACTCTCGTAAAAATGATCCGATTTTGATGAAATTTGATATAAACGTGTAAAACAACATTTATGACTTTAAGTTCGAAAATCAGCCAGATCGCTCCATCCGAAAGGGTATTTTGGTGGGGTTTTGTACCCCAAAAATGTTTTTTTTTTATTTTTTTACATATAATTTTTGAAATAGTCAAATATTAGTTTTTACCATTGGATTCAGCTTAAAACACACACAATTTGGTACTTTGATCATTCCTCTACGTCGATTGTTTACCGAGATATTGAGAGTGCTAAACACAGTACTTTGTCTAAAGTTATTCTTATGGAGGAAAAGAAAAATGTTATATCTCGGTTATTTATGAACGTATACTGACGAAACTTGGTATACGGCTTCATCCGGTTGTGGTCTATTGATATTTGCTCAAAAAACAATTTTTTGCAAACCTGCGTACTCACCCCCCATGTTATTCTTATGGAGAATAATTAAATGCTATGTCTCTCTTAATTATGAACATAAATGAATAAAAACTGGTATACGTCTTCACTTAGTTAAGTTCTATTGATATTAGCGTAAAACCCCATTTATTGTGTTCCTTGTTGCAGCAAACCTTCGTACTCAGCCCCAATGTTATTCTTATGGAGAATAATTAAAATTGTATATATCGCTTATTTGTGAATATATTTTTATGAAACTTGGTAAGTGGCTTTATGTAGTAAGACGTTTATATCTCCATTGGAAATTCACTGAGTATGCAGGTTTGCTGCGACGGGGGTATTTTATTATAACATGTCCGCTTTAAAATAAATCTTAATTTTAATGGTTCTAGCAACTTATACAGAAAATAATCAAGTATATGCTGAAGTTATGTACCGGGTGTCCCGCGAAGAGGTTTAAATGTTTGATTTTGTATTGCTTGCTCAATTATGCATCGATCATTTTGAAACTTTGCGCATTTTGAAATAGAGATTTTAAAAGTGTGTCGTGAAAATTTAATCCCTCTAACATTTTTGGGGGAAGGATGGTGGAAAAATTATAAACGGTACTTAAAAAAAGTCAAATGCAGTATTTTAGATTTTGTAAAATATTGTTATTGCCACATTTAAATGGCTTAAGACATTTTAATCAGAAATTTAGGACAAGGCCTAGTGAAAAACCTAAAACAAAAGTATAAAATTATGCCAAATTTCTCAAATTACCAAAGTCTATATCACTCAAACTGTCACCCATCCACAGCGACACACAAGTTTAAAGTTTTGGGATTGAATCGTACGCTTTTTAATATAAATTACACGGTATTCGAAGAAGTTCCTCTTCAATTTACTTAAAGAGGGTGTGCAAAGGAACATGTTTATACCCATAGCTTCACAATGATGAGCTAAATGTGAAATTTGTGCAAATTATACGGAAAATACTCATATTTTATTTCATAATGACATATTTTAGGAAACTTAAAAAGTCAATTTGTGAGTAACCATGAATAACGTATTTAACCAATTACTAGCAAACAATATGTTTGTATCTTTAATCCCAGCTGTTCTGCTTATTCTGTTTTGATTTGCTGTCCAATGTTATTTAAATGGGCCAAAACCGTACTTTGAGGGCTTCCCAAGGGTTTCTGGTTACACGAACACTGACTTGAGACCCCCAAAAAGCATATCTAGACGTTAAGGACTTTCAAACGACACGTAAATCATCAAAATCGACCTAGTAGTTTGGCCATAATATTCTGCACAAAATCGCCTTATTCTTTTAATATAATGATAAATATTAAGAATTAAACCAAGAATCATTAATCATCACGGAAAGTGGCATAAGTTATAATGATATTAAGAAAATAAAACATTGTATAGTTTTAAACAAATATGAGAGTTATGAGAAAGTGAGTGTTATGTGAGTTAAATATGACTGATAAATGGGCGAGAAAAATTAGTTAATTTTGGTCATAAAACTTTAATTAGGTTTTGTTATTATCTCAATCCTGTTTTGTATGAACTTATTTAGAATTTAAGATATTGTAGGTTCTAAATAGACTAAAAGTCTGACTGATTCCCAATATTTTATACAATCGTCAGACAAAACCAAAATTAACTTTTTAAAACATTTTAGGGTAAAAAATAAAAAAAAAAGATTTTTGGAAAATTTAAAACCCCCATAAACCCGCCTTCTCATGGTCCGATTTTTTGCTTATCTAACTTAAAATCATAAATGACTAACAAATAAACATTAAATAAACTAAAGTCTGAGACAGGGGCCTTCCGAACCCTCTCAAGTCACACATCTTCAACAATCCACCTTGAAAAGTTTCTCCCTTTATCATTACCTAAAACCATTTTCTAGTGCATGTATAAAATAAAATTCGTCTTAAGCTTCACATCATCTGTTTTGTGCTTGATTTTTGAAAACAATTTCTAGCATGAACCAAAAATTATTGTTCTGCATTTTGAAAAATTTGTTGCATGTTTATATTGCCATAGTATTAACTGAATATATTTAGGATAGTGTAGGTTCTGCATGCTTGTTTTTACATGACAATTTTTATCATTGATGTAGCTTGCACTATTGTTCTCTAATGTAGATTTAGTCATTTATCCTTGTTTTGCAAGTAGTGCTTGAGCATATATCATCTGCATCCTGAAGCTCTGCATACTATTGAACATTTTCACCAAGATTTCTTAGAAAATTGTTCATCAATTATTGCATGTCACTGAATTGAATGGTAAATTATTGTATACAAATGGCGCTTGCCGTAGAAAATAAATAAATCGTCAAGTTCAATGATATATAAAGATTTGATGGGAAAACGTGTACATAGGGATGAAAAGTTCTGTTGATGGACTTTTCCATTCTGTTTTAAAAACTTGAAAACAATGTACCAGGCGTTTTAATAAACAACATGTTAACTCTAGAGTTTCAAATGGACGCCTCTGAAAAGATTTCGTTGAAATGGAAGGGATGTGTAATTGGGTATTATCAGAAGTTACAAACAGGCAAGTGTTAGTTTAGTTATAACAGTATTATAGGGTTGCTCCCTTTACTTTACCAACTCGTTAACCTTTACTCAGGCTAGAGTAAATTATTAGATTGGCTGTTTAACTTTACACAGTTGTTTATATTTTTTAACAGCTTGTATAAATTATACATAGGCAATTATAAAAAACAATTATAATTAGGCCGAATAAGTTTACGGTTAGTATGATTTAAATACAACTAATTAGACGGTACTTTTTGTGATACAATCGTCTTCCCCACCATGTAATTTATAAACTTGGTTGACGGGGATGCCATTTATGATCTAAACAAACAAGTTTCGCAAACTTAACAAAAATAGTTTTTGATTATACAGACTACACTTTTCGATTTAAAGTCGAAAATAGGACATTTAATCAACATATATTCCATAATACACCGTTATTCTTAATTAAACATGTTATCTTACCTCAGTCAATACAATAGTCACAAGGTGTCAAACAAAATTATGCTGACATGTTTCGTTGCAAGAGCAACATTATCAAAGCTTGAAACTCGTCAAAACATAAAATTAAAACTGTCACAACACAAACACGGACACCGATACGAAAATACCCAGAAAAATATTTCCGATAGCGCTATCAATAGACGGACACGGCACTGGTAGCAGACTGCTGTACTTACTATTACTATTTTAAAACTTACAGTTTGTCAAAAATAAGCAAATAACGAATAATAACGTTTACACTGGTCGACATTCAAGCGTCCGACCCTTAGGATGCGAATATTAGTATTTAATTAACACTTAAAGTCAACTAGGTTAATGAAAACATGTGCACATGCCGGACAAAAGTGCCATCCTTTTTTATAACTACCCATACCCTAAGCTTCAAATTTTGTTATGATTCGCTTGACCCTATGGGGCCATACACACATTACGTAACGCATTTTTCCTTCAATCCAGACCCCCCTACCCCCCTTCCCCACGTAACGCACTATAACGCTTGACCATACCCCCATCCCCTCAATGTGTTACGTATCTCAATCGTAGTAGGCTTTAAAACTGCTTAAATCTTTTAAACATCATTTTATTAGCAATTTGGAATATGGATTTCAATGAACCAATAAACTTTAAATGACTTTCTTTTAACAACATTTTGTAATAACTGATTTCAAAGCAAAATATATACCAACAAACAAGACTGTTACTATGAATTAAAAACAACGAAATAAACTATCTCAGCTAAAACGTAACAAATTTAATTTATAACTAATACAAATAAAAACAACTTAAAAAACTAAAGAAGGGGGTGGCATTGCGCAATACTGTGTATCAAGGCATGATTTTACACTCTAAAACAACACAACAAATCGGTTTAAAACATAGATTTAAAGCAATACAGAACTTACTCAAAACACTTTATGTATTTATTTTTGTTTAACTGTTATTAAAATACCATGACGGAAGTATTTTTTTGTATAAATAACTGTAAATTTGATTTAAATATCAATTTAATTACTTTTTAATTTTGAAAGATTTATAACAGTATCAATATAAATGGGTGTGCGCTAGCTCTTATGGTTAATATGTGCGAGTTACGTAACGTTGATCCAGACCCCCTTCCCCCATATAACGCTTGGCCATACCCTCCCTTAAGTGCGTTACGTAATTTGTGTATGGCCCCTACTCCCCATATGGCAGCCATATTGATATATACAGAGTGAGTCAGACCCCCCCCCCAGCACGCATAACTGGACATCGGTTCGGTCTAAAGTAATCAAACCAAAATCTTTCCCACATCACATTAGGAAATCTGTTAAACATACCTTTGTCCAAATCTATGTCAAGTTGTAGAGAGAAACAAAATACTGCAAATCATGGGTTTAATCTCAAAATATTCTTATATGAATCTATTATTATTTCCAGAAATTCGTTAAACGATTATTTTCCAAGTTCACTCATCAGAATTGAGCGTAACCACTAAAGCTGTCCTCTCCAGACAATTGCGCAGTTGGATGAGTTACGGCCAGTTGGATGAGTTACGGCCAGTTGGTCATTAACAGATCATAAATGCGACTTACGACCAGACAACGACGTGGTTCAGCGAAACTGACCAATTAAGACCAACCCATCGCACGACCTAATAAAACAACCGGGGGTTAGCGATTGGCAGCGCGATTGGAACCATGGTAGACTGGGTAACCAGTCCCGTTAATCTGTGTTTTTTCCTGGTAATCAGAACAGTTTTTATAATTTTATTTCATGGATTTGATTTACGCTTTTGTTATTTATTGTCTGCACACCTTATTTTATTTTAACTCTAAAAATTAAAATGTTAAAATGCGGAAACGGTAATACAACAAAGAATTTTTTCGTATAAGTAACGGGTAAGAATGTTTGTTATGAAATATTTTGGATTTTAGGACGGATCCATACATTATTTGACGAACTATTAAGCATAGGAAATAGCGCACGGGAACTAGCATTTTCAGAAAATTTTAAAACTACAGTAACAATGTATCTCCTATGGATGTTGATTGAAAAATTGTTAGTTACTGTAATACTGTAAAGAACCTAGGACTAACCATGGTAACACAGTAGTCTAAAATAAAAATAACAATTATTTTAATTTTTGTTATTGAATGTTATTCCAATTTTCCTTCTGTATCCATAGATACAAAATATTCAATAAAATACAATTATTTTATTTTATTATTAGTTACTTTTTAGAAACCTTGCACCGCAGTTTCGAAGGTGAAAGGGCGACAGAAAACGATTGATTTGATCTACACTGTATTATATATACAGCTATAGCTACTTTCATATTATTTTTTTATCGTGTTTACTTACCTGTTTGTATTCTTGATCAATCACTCAATCAGCTGTTTCTTAGTTTCTGCTTCTTAGCAACAATAATTTCTGTTCTATTTACTGTTTTGTTTGCTTCTCAGTGCTTAGTTTCCAACTATTGTTTGTGTTTTAGTGAGTGATTTTATTATTTTATAAAATGCCACGAATCAAAAAGTTTGGTAAAAGAAAACACACGGGTAATATCTATACGGGGTTTTCATCAAATCGTAGACCTAACCAAACCAAAACAGTAGGCCTAATGTGAATAGTACTCAAGGGTTGAAGATGAATATAGGCCTAGCAGTCCCAGCAGTAATTGCAGCTCTTCAAAAAAGAAACTAAAGTACTTGGCAATGGTAGGTAAACAATCTGATAATGTTAAAGATTAAATAATGCAAGGAAACATTATAGTCGACCTAGAAATTCTCAATAAACTAATATCCAGCTTTGCCTCCTGTCATAACTGTTCTGCAGAAGATTCGTTGATAAATTTTCATTGTCAAGGTAGAGTTCTCCTTGCCTTATTTGTGGTTTCCCGAAAATCCCTATATATTGTACTATGGTACACTTTTTTCCAAGATTTATTGACCAATTGTCATAATTTTTTTCAGCCTTCCTTGTACATATATGAACAGTAATAGGAATAAATTAATTCATAATACAGCTATTTGTTTTTTATTTAATTTTTCTTAAATATAAAAAAATATAAGAATTTATATAATTTTTGAAATATCATAAAAATTTTATTTTACATTAAACAAGAAATATTATTTCCTATAGTTATAGATATACATCCATAAAATAAGTTATAAATACAGAACCTAAAGAAAAATTAGGATTAAAATCAGTCATCGGGTTTCGCCGAAACTAAACCGAAACATAACCCCCCCCCCAAAAAAAGAAGACAAATAGGGCATTAAGTGGCACACATGGTAAGGATATTTGTTCGCCCTTTGGTGTCAGTGAGGATAATGCCTTCCAGGCCTGGCATGTTTGTGGTGCCTCCTAAATTATGATAAAATGCAAATGAATCCAAGATTTATAAAAAAATAAGTCCGCAATCAGTTAGAGCAAGATATTTCAAATTCATTATTTGATCTATATGGTATTCCTGGAGGACTATACGCCTTCATTGTTATTCTAGCTTGGTATTGTGATTTATATATGTATATGAATATTACAATATGTTTTTAAATCGGTCAGTGAGTTTTGAACGCACAAACATTAAAACCTCTACGTTCACGTTCTTCAAGTGGAGTCTATAAGGATAGTTACTGTTGGATACAGTTCAAAGAAAATACAGAATATTATGGAGAACAATGGGGTCCAAAATCGGTCAGAGTACAGTAGTTATTTGAACTTTAGCCCACTAAAGGGGTTATGGTTATACCACTTACTATGCTCCCATTGTTATATTAACTTTAAAAACTGGAAAATAGACTACGGTTAAAAAATTAGGCTTATCAACATGTTTAGGTTTATTCTTTCCCCTATCCTTCCTATATATTAAAACAAATTTGTCAAAACTAAAGACCTCGACCCTGACCATTCCACTGGGTCGATTTTTATGATTATTTTTTTAAATGACAGGTAATTATGCCTAATTATGTCATCACCTATCCAAACTATCGTCAATGGGCTTTGCCCCAGTGGCTCCTCTGTTAATCTTATGGAGCTTATATATTAACAACTAAAGACAGTGACTCTGACCGTTGCATGTAATTATGCCTAGACATGTCATCACCCATCCAGACTAACGCATAGTCAATTGGCTTTGCCCCAGTAGCTCTTATAGTTCCCATCCCATGTTAATCTTACGGACCTTATATATTAAAAACTAAATACAGCGACACTGACCGTTCTAGCCCCGTCGCAACAAACCTACGTACTTAGCGAACTTAAAATGCACATATATGCCTTAATAACACTTAAAGCCACTTTTAAAGATTCCTAAAAAATATATTCACAAATAAGCGATGTATAAAATAATAATTATTCTCCTTATGAATAACATTGGGGATGAGTACGCAGGTTTGCTGCAACAAGGAACCCAAAATAATGGGTTTTTATGCAAATATCAATATAACTAAACTAAGTGAAGTCACATACCAAGTTTTATCCATATTCATTCATAAACAAGCGATATATAAGATTTTAATTATCCTCCATAAGAATAACATAGGGGCTGAGTACCCAGGTTTGCTGCTACGAGATTCATTGGCAAATAATTGGTTCTTATGCAAATTTCAATGGAGCTCAACTAAGTGAAGCCATATACCAAGTTTTATAAATTTATGTTCATACTTAAGGGAGATTTGTTATTTTACTTTTTCTACATAAGAATAACATGGGGACTGAGTATGCAGGTTTTCTGCTACGTTAATCATCGGTAAAATGCATATTTTTGTGCTAATAACAATGGACCACAATCAGATGAAGTCATGTTTCGTCAGTGTATCTTCATAAATGAGCGAGACATCACATTTGTCTTTTGTGTTTAGCACTCTCAATATCTCCGTAACCAATTGACGTAGAGCAATGAGAAAAATACCAAATTGTTTTTTTAAAGTAAATTCAATGGTGTGGATTAAAATTTTATTTAAATAAAAATTCACATGTGAAAACCCCCAAAAACCGTCTTTGGGGTACAAAACCTCCCCAAAATCCCCCTTCGGATGGTCCGATCCATCTGGATTTCGAACTCGTTCAAATAAATGCTACTTTACATGCCTGTACCGAATTTCATCAAAATCGGAACTTTTGATGAGAGTTATCGTGCTGACGGACACACACACACACACACACACACACACACACACACACACACACACACACACACACACACACACACACACACACACACACACACACACACACACACACACACACACACACATATATATATACATACATATATACCAAATTTGAACGGATGGTGTTTTTGGCATCTGGTGGCCTCAAAATGAAAAGTTATCATGGTCTCGGGCTTAAGTCTTACCATGCCACCCACCTTCGGTAATAGCTTCTTCCCTGTAGGGGAAATTCGCTAAAACTTTTGAAAAACTAAAGACAGCGACCCTGACCGTTCTACTGGACCAATTTACTTGATATACGTCTAATTTTGTTGTTACTACCTCTAGATGTGTTATCTGACATTGAAAAATATTTTGTTCACTTGGCTTTTCGTTACGCTTATTTTATTGTTTTTGCCAATTTTTTTGAAAGAGAACAAAAACAGCCATGCTGGCCGATTTACCTAACCGATTTTAATCCCACGTGGCTCATTTTGTTCATAAATATGTGCAGATTCATTTTGAGGCAATCATGGGCAACTTCTTTGGGGGTGACTTAGAGATATACTTATTATAATGACCTAAGTACACACGGGCCAAAAGTTCATGACAGCGAGCCTGACCATACTAATGGACCGATTTAGCTTATATATGTCTTATTTTATTTCTAACTACCTCTATATGTGTCATCAGACATTGAAAAAAATGTAATATCTGATTTCCTCTTTTCGATTAAATTCTAAAACATTAGAAATAATATCATTACAATTTTTATTTTGTATAGTGTATTCAAATTATAGAAATTAACATAAGTGTTTTACTTTTATCTACCATTTCTGAGTTCGGTCATCCCATAACGCGAATTTTTGAGCGTATTCCTAGTTTAAAACTAATACAAATACAAAACAACTTAACAAACTGAAAATGTGGGCGGCATTGTACAATACTGTATCAAGTCATGATTTTACACTCTAAACAACAGAAATATAGTTGTAAAGCAATGCAGAAGTTACTCAAAAATGTTTTGTGTTTATTTTTAGTTTAACTGTTATTGAAATAGTATGACGGAAATATTTGTTATATAACTAACTGTAACTTTGATTTGGATATCAATTTGATTATTTTTTTAATCGTGAAAGCTTTATAACAGGGTCAGTAGATACGTGATTGCGCCAGTTCTTAGGGTTAGTATGTGTAAGTTACGTCACATTTATCCAAACCCCCCCTCCCCCACATAACGCAGCATAACGCTACGCCATACCCCCTCCCCCGTAAAGGGCGTTACGTAATATGTGTATGGCCCCATAATCAAGCTAATGTTTAAAATACTCTAAAACAAAAAACAAAATATTTATTCGGTACTACAATAAAAATTCAAGTATCAATGTTGTTCTTAGAATCAATCATTTGATTCGACCAAATAATAACTAGCACACATATCAACATTCATTAGTCGAAACAGACCAAAGGATTGACAACAGAATGCGGCACAGCCTCCACTATACACAAATGTTATATTCTCAGTGAAAAAACGGGTACTGTACCAAATCATTATATGTTGCAACTAATCTAGTATTATAATTTTATATTTGAAATGTTATCGTAATTAATCAATTACAATAGAATTTCAAATATAAAATTATAATACTCGTGCTACTCGTTTTATAAATCTACATAGTAAAATATAAATGTAACCGTAAATCAAATTTTAACTATTTAAAATCATTGTTTAGATTTTTAAATGGTAATTACAGTCATTCAAGATTCCCAATAAGTTTTGATTTGTTTTAAACAAGATGAACAAAACAAGGTGCTTAAAGATAAGCGCTCTTTTGATCAATACTACTAGTCTATTATCACATAAAAGGTCGTCACATCGTCAAATCTCTAGCTCGATTTCACAAAATATTTCCAAAGCGTAAACGGCGGAGCGGATCGCAAATCTCACAATAGAGTAATACGAGGCACTATAAAGAAAGGGCGAGTAATTGCGACGAATGAATGAAAGCGAAGCATTCTAGGTATGCAGGTGGCGTGGTGGCAGTTGCCGGCGGCGCCGCCAGGTCGCACCACCAGCTAGCTGCGCGCGCACCTACACCCGGCTGCTATCCCAGTTGTCGTCTGCTAGCATTTGACGTACGTGCGCGCCGCTGTGTCTGTGCGTGTGTTGATTTCATGTGTGTTATCAAATGAAGGGTGCTAGGTTTGTGTTGGCCGCCGTCGCGGCGGTGCTCCCCTCCTTATGCTGGCTGCCGACGAACTGCGAGGCTCAGAAAACTGGTAAGTCACGAGCAAAGTCTTATCTGTAGTCTACGGTTGACCGGGCGTCAGCTATTTCATTCATAGTACGATAAACGGATTCCACCGGTTTGTATGACGCGTGTTATTTTATTAGTGTTGTACTAGAATGCCGGTTTTAACTTAGATGTAATAATAATTTATCAGCTGATTTTGAATTTACATTAAAAATTACATCACTTGTAATATATTTATTGAATTAGTGTAAATATACTGTACAAATACATATTTTTGTAAAGAACAAAACTGTATTTTAGGACCGTTTTTTCGTAACCAAGCAAGTTTCATCATAAATATATATAAAGCGTTTCTTGGTTATTTCATAATGACTTTTAATATGAATATACTTCTTTACAAAACCTATTTTATAGGGAATTTAGATTATGTTGTAGGCCTATTACTCTGCAAAACAATGAATTACTGTAATGTAAAATAACATAATCAACTTATTTTTCTATTATAACTGCGATTTAAATATTGGTTAACATCAAACTCTAAATTTGTTTATCTGCTGTGTTTTCCAAACATCATTGAAGATTGTACAATTATAGCGAACGTATGTTGTGATCATAATTAATCATCTGTAATTAAGGCAGTGGCGTTGTAATGATTTCGGCTTAGTGAATGCAATCAGTCATTTAACATGGTCTACGTCCATCATATACGTTTTCACTGTTAGAAATGAAAATTACTTGGCTGGTTGTGATGGAATAAGTCATATAAAATGTTAAAACATGTTATATCGTTACAAAATAAGGGTTGACAAGTATAAGGCATGGTGGAATAAGAACTAAGTCTGCAGAACTAAGATTTATTTTTAAACTATACAATGTTCTCAGTAACCATGTTACAACTTTTACTACTTCATTTCTAATGCTATTTTTTCGAGATTGGTTTTATGGCTTTGAACAATGTACTTTAAACTTTAAAAAAACTTCTTTTAAAACCAAGCGATTTTATCTGCGAAAGTAACGGTTGATTTACTGAATCGGTTTCCATTTTTGCAGAATTTATCAATAAATTATACATTTTTTTAAGCGTGCAACTTGCCAGTTCTTACTTCCATGCACTGTATTAAAAGAAAAACATAAGTAGGCCTAAAATATAACATAATAAAGCTGCTTAATTTACCACGGGAATTGTAAAACTAATAACGGTGAGAAAATTCAATTTAAATGAATGAATTAGTCACAGTTTTATTGCCATACCAGCCAAGTGTAATAAACAATGACAAGTAATGAGAACACGGTGTTTATAAAGGTATTCAACAACAGTCTCAGGATGTTGCTTGCACTCAGAGCTGGAGATTCATACGTTTTATAATTCATGAACCAAACAAAACCGATACAGAATAATCTTATACTTTAAAGTGACCTATTCACAACACTTTTATTACAGGCCTACTGACAAATCGTAATATCAATCAATCCGATAAATTCCAAACAAATTCTACAATTTTGCAAATTCATTAAAGAATATAATGGTATGAAATATTCTAACATATATACATTTTTGAGCTTCGAAACACAATTAAAGTTCACGATTTACTGGATTGTATTAATAAAATTAAGATTGCAAGAATAAAGCTTTATCGATCAGTAATATCAACTTCCTGATTTTTTAAGCGTTTGAGAGGTATAATGATTCGGAAGATTTGGAATAACTCCATTAGGACTAATGTTGATGAATAAGAGGAACATAATATTCAACTGTAAGTTATATATATAGGTATAAATATATTTATATGCTTATTCCCTGGAATGTATGGATACTAAAAGGTTTTTAGAAAATATCTGCCCTCTGAGTACCAGGTTTTTTTTTGAAAACCATAAGTCCGAAACTTATAAAACATAATTACTTGAATGGAAGTTTCGGTGAGAAAATCCTAAGAAAATGATTAGTTTTTTGATAAACCCTTTCCTTAGGACATAAATTAAATAAAAGTGTAAATTTAAAACGAATTTTTAAATATTGGATTTTAATCAGCTTTGTGATTTGATTTGCCTATAGAACTGAGGTCAGGAGAACAAGCAAAGTTGGACAAAGGTAGATTCTCTATCGGGTAAAAATTATGGAAATTCTTGTATATAATGACTTGTTGGATGAGGGAATTAATTGCAGTTTTACAAAAAAAGTGATACAAAATACAAATTTTAATGCCAGAATTTTCTTGTACATAGTGGTGCTCCCTTTACATTAAGAGTACTTATATTCTGAAACTGTGTGTTGCAAAACACCTTTGGAAATATTTATAGACAACTTAAAGAAAAATATATTGTTATACATTCCCGTTTAAATACCTGGCACGGGTCAAATATTTTAGAAAGATCACTGTTCACAAGACCTCATAGATAAACATTTTAGTGTAGGGGCCTCTCTAGCAATTAAAGTTCTCACCGGTTAAAATGGTTGTTTTATTTTATTATTTAGGTTGATGGACTGACAGTAAAGTGGATTCCGGACCACTAGGTTGCAGCGTTATCTTGCAGCTGAGCGACACCAGTGTTTGCAACGGGCATAACCGTAGTCACACGCTTTATCAGTACACCAAGTCACGCCCAGTTGTAAATAGAATCTAGGTATAGTTTATAACCAATACATGTACATCAACTGGTACTGAGACCGAAAGCCATTCGAAAAATGTCATATTAAATTTTGGTTTATATCAAGACTTGAATAACTTCTAAGCCTCTTAAAGTATTTTAATTAAAATATATCGACACTGGAGGGTGTTTGTTCAGGTTTCTAATTATTATCAAAGTATCAATGTTCTGGACGGGTTTAATTGGTTAAAGTACCCTATCGTAATATCTTAATAAGTCCCATTATATTTGAAACTGTGTATACCGGTTGTATTTAAGATATTATATAGTATGTTTGAATTTAAAGTAGGGTGATAGGCAATCTTGTGTTCTCTCCATCTCTGTCCTTTCTTATTGTTGGTACTCCAAAACTCCACTAGGTGAAACCTAGAGTGTTGCATACATGCCTGATTTTTATTAAGAATGTCACAACACATCACAACGTGAATTCATGATACTTAGAGTGTAGCATACATGCATACATTTATAAATGACATACATTAAGCATACATTTTTATTAAGAATGTCACAACACAACACAACGTGAATTCGTGGATACCTAGAGTGTAGCATACATGCCTAATTTTTATTAAGAATGTCACAACACAACACAACGTCAATTTGCGGATATCTAGTGTGTAGCATACATGCCTGATTTTCAGGACAATTTCACCAAAAAACCACAACGTGAATACGCTTATTGAATTTATTTCGACTTCACCTACCACTCTTAGTGTAATCTAAACTTCGTGTGGAGGAAATCAACGTATAAATTAGTAAATCAAATTTAAATTAAGGCTACCTAATGCAAAAAATTAATTGTACTTAGCGTGGTGTCAAAAGATAAAAGCTATTGACGAAGTCCAATTTAAATTTAATAAATAATTCCATAGGTTCCACGAGTTAAAAAAATACAAAACGCGTTTATGGAACAACTCGGTGAACAGTGATATTGTTAACATGTTAATTTCCGTAAACAGAATGTTCATGATTGTATTCAAACCGGGTCAACGAGCGGTTGACGCTTGACCTGGTGGCCAGTCGATCTGATGACAGACTGTAGTCGCCGATACCGATGACGCTGACGACCGCGACGAGACCACATCAGCCTGATGATGACTGCATCATCCGCTCAACAATGCGACTGTAATTGGGGAACACTAATGCAAGTTTGCACTCGATGCGCGATTTGTTTAGCTAATTTAGTTGTTGGGATTGAATTGTTTGGCTTTTTCTACGATTGACCTGTATCACAATATGTCGATTGAGTTAAAACGAAGTTTTGCGATTCTAATATACAAGATAATATTCTTAAGGGATTGAATTTACGTTAGATATATACTTAAATACTGCATTTACACCCAATTTTATGTAAACGGTCACGATGATTATGTTTTCCCCTTTTCTGAAGTACGGTACAAAACGGCCTGCACTTCATATATACATTAAATAATTAATACATTTTTATTTTATTACGTATCTGTATCATTAATTTTTTTGAAATATTCGTAAAGTAAGTACTGGAAAAAGGAACACTTACGATGTTCTTTTTGTTCTACGCAATTAATGTTACATATATAATTTATATTTATAACATCTACCAATTATGAGTTTTTTTTAGAAAGTTGTAATTTAAAATAAAATTGTTTTAAAATATGCAAAAGACCTTAAAGATCAACTTGGACAGTTTTTATCAAATATAAAGTTTCTCAGAACTTTTAAAGGAGGAAGGTGGGAGAGGACAGGGAAGACTCAATTTATGCAATCGATTAGACTTTCCTAATATAGTTTTTCTCGGTAAGAAAAGTTTTATTTTTAATTACAAGCTTATTTTTTCCCACCTCAGCATATTAAAAATATCATGATTTAATTATTCTGGAAGGATGTATTTCAATCCATGCTGTAATTTACTCCTGAATTAAAATGGAAAAAATACGTGTATACGCAGTAAACCTAACACATTGTAATACAGTTTCTTGTGGTAATAATAAGTTATTACAACTACAATTCACAAACTCTAATACGAGAAATGTCTGTTGGTTTGTTTTTAAAACGTATTTTGGATCCGGTGGAAGGACTTTGCTAGGGACTATATGGGGTTTTGGACCTCAACAATATTATTAGGTTTTATTAGGAAAAACCTCATCTCCGGAAAAACTAAAATGTTGTTAAGGAACTTATTTGAAAATTTGAAATTTGAACATCGGGTTAATGGAGTATGAAATAAAAAAAGAAGCTGTGGAATAAATAACTAGTGGACTGTTAAAATTATGTAAATTGACACATGGTTAAATGTATAGTGATTTCTTAAAAACAGCGACTAAAACCTCGAGTGAAGATTGCATATAGAGCGGGCATACACAAAATGAATCGAATGTGTGTAAATAAAAAACTACTTGAAGAGAAATTGTTATTTTTAATCTGGAGTGACACAAACTTGCTGGAAAGAGGCGACTGAGTGAAGCAAACGTGCTAACATATAAGGAGAAGTGCATGAACATATCCTTATTCTACTTCCACAATCACTTAAGCGTAGCAAATACCCCTCCATAAAATCTGAATGTGCGAGTGAGTACGACTGACTCACAAGAAAACGTCCCTCCATTGTAATAATGCTTCGTAAGGGTTAGAATTCTTTTCAACGCAAAGCAATGTCTTTCCTTGCAAATTTTAATTAACTAACTTCAGCAGAGTGAACATAGACGAGCTTATCGAATTAATCTCCGGTAGACGAATAATTAATGCGTAATTCCTTTCATAAGCCTTGCTGAAAACGAGCGTTGCAGCTAGTTTGTGTTATGTAATAGACAAACATACGGTAATGTATGTTTGTCTTCGGGAGTTTAAAAACTACAAACAAAATTTCCACAAAACAGTTTGGTGGGCGAGTGTATGTGAATGATCTAAACATCATCACGCATGTTCATTGATTTGTTTAATCTGTGTACCTATATTAGTGGAAATATAGAGCCACGGTATACCCTTGCAAGAAATATTTTACGCCGCGTCACATTAAAATAAATGGTTTATAAGACATGTAAAAGTAAGTCTACTTTAACAATACACCTTTAGGTATGTGCACTGCTTTGATAATTAGGTCAACACTTTCTAACCGTAATTTAAAAGAAAATACCCCCGTAGCAGCAAACCTGCATACTCAGCGAATTTCCAATGCATATATATATATGTATCTTAATACCACATAATAAAGCCACATACCAAGTTTCATCAATATACATTCATAAATAAACGATTTATAACATTTAATTATTCTCCATAAGAATAACATGGCGGCTGAGTATGCAGGTTTGCTGAAGCAAGGAACACAAAAATTAGAAATATTAATATAACTCATGTAGGTAAAGCCACATACCAAATTTCATTAATTTATCTTCATAATTAAGGGAGATAACACATTACTTATTCTCCATAAGAATAACATGGGGCTGAGTACGCAGGTTTGCTGCTACGGGAGCCTTTGGCAAAAAATTTTTTTTTTTAGCAAATATCAATGGTCCACAACCAGATGAAGCCGTATACCAAGTTTCGTCAGTATACGTTCATAAATAAGCAACATATAAAATTTTTTGTTTTACTCCATATGAATAACATTATACAACGTACTGTGTTTAGTACTTTCAATATCTCGGTAACCAATTGTCGTAGAGAAATGATCAAAATACCAAATTGTGTGTTTTTTAAGCTGAATCCAATGGAAAAAACTAAAATTTGACTATTTCCAAAATTATATGTAAAAAATTCGAAAAACCCATTTTTGGGGTACAAAACCCCCCCAAAATACCCCTTCGGATAAAGCGATCTGGCTGGTTTTCGATCTTAAAGTGTTAAATGTTGCTTTACACGTTTATACCAAATTTCATCAAAATCTGATAATTTTTACGAGAGTTATCGTGCTCACGGACACACACACACACACACACACACACACACATATATATATATATATATATATATATATATATACAGTTTCGAACGAAAGGTGTTTTTGGGGTCTGGGGACCTCAAAACGAAAAGTTGTCATGGTCCCGGGCCTAGGTCTTACCATGCCGACCACGGTAATAGCTTCTTCCCAATAGGGGAAATTTGCTAAAAGTTAAAGCATACAAGTGCAGTCAACGCAGTGTTGTTTCCTTGCTTACAATCGCTATCCTTGTAATGTCTGTGAATTTTGTTGTTGCTCTTAGAAAAAAAAATGTAAAAACAAAATATGTATGCTCATTTTAAAATATAAAAAAGTAAAATACCCCCGGCGCAGCAATCCTGCACATTCAGCGAATTTCCAATGAATATATAACATAACACATTAAGCCACTTAAAAGAATTCATAAGAAGTATATTCACAAACAAGCGATATTTAAAATATTAATTATTCTCCATAAGAACAACATTGGGGATGAGTACGCAGGTTTGCTGCAAGAAGGAATAAAAAATAATGGGTTTTTATGCAAATATCAATAGAACTCATCTAAGTGAAGTCACATACCAAGTTTTATCCATATACATTAATAAATAAGCGATTTATACAATTTTAATTATTTTCCATAAGAATAACATGGGGACCGAGTACCTAGGTTTGCTGCTACGGGAACCATAGGCAAAAAAAAATTTTTTTGCAAACAACAATAAACCACAACCAGATGAAGTCATATACTAAATTTTGTCAGTTTATGTTCATAAATAAGCGAGATATACAATTTTTCTTTTTCTCCATAAGAATAACATTAGACAACGTACTGTGTTTAGTACTTTCAATATCTCAGCAACCAATTAACGTAGAGCAATGATCAAAATACCAAATTGTTTGTTTTTTAAGCTGATTTCAATGGCAAAAATTAAAATTTTATTAAAATAAAATTACATGTGAAAACCCCAAATAACCCATTTTTGGGGTACAAAACCCCCCAAAAACCCCACTTTGGATGATGCGATTCGTCTGGTTTTCGAACTCGTTCAAGTAAATGGTACTTTACACATTTGTACCTAATTTCATTAAGATCGGAGCTTTTTTACGAGAGTTATCGTGCTTACGGACACACACACACACACACACACACACACACACACACACACACACACACACACAAACACATATATACAAATTTGAACGAATGGTGTTTTTGGCATCTGGGGACCTCAAAATGAAAAGTTATCATGGTCTCGGGCTTAAGTCTTACCATGAGACCTACGGTAATAGCTTCTTCCCTACAGGGGAAATTCGCTAAAAGAGAAAGAGTGAATACACTTTTTATCCTAACTATGAGAACATTAACTTTGGTTTTAGGGTTTTTAAAGTCGCTGTGAAGGGTAAATCTGGAACCCTTACACTACATACATCATCACTACACTACATACGGCATGACTTGCAAAGACCGAAGTTTTAAGAAGTTCAATCTAAGCCTACCACAGATTAATAAATAGTACCTGGGGGCCGAGCTTAGCTCGGGGGAAGGCCAGTCAGTTTGTTTAGATGACTTGGAGTAATATTCCACCACTTCCCCCTGCTGATAATCAGATCTGTGTAACTCATTTTCCTCTTTTCTACATTTTTAAGGTCACTCCAGTTGTTATTTATAGCTCATTGTCCCTTTGATTTATTTTACTACTCTATATGTGTAATCTTCACTCAAATCTTTTAATCTCTGCTCTCAGGAAACCACATGGTAATAATCATAAACAACATGAGTATTACTTGACAGTTCCCTGATTGATTATGAACAGCTGTTGCAATTCTTCTGTTTTGGTTTGAAACTCCATAAGCCCAATGTTACTTTTTGTACCTTTTCATTTTAGTGTTTTTACATTATTTGATTTTTCCTGGGGATGAGGCCTGTCTAGAACTTATTTTTACCCTAGAAATTAGTTATTTCCAACATTTGAAGGAAAGCATTGGAGCTGTTTTTGAGATCAGTGTCGCAAGCCAGCAAGCACGCAAGCACGCAAGCAAACCTTACTCATATTAGAGTATAGGGTATACTAATAACTATTGTAATAAATCCATTCGCTCTCAAAGATACTGATCACTAACTATCGGTAGTTACAATACTACAAGACTATTTCAGTCTATATTGGTCACTTACCAACCATATATGAAAAGCTGTTTTAATTATTTCCTCAGTTTCGCGCTTCATAAAAAGTTTTGTTTACCTAAAAACTTGACTTGACATAACAAAGGCGAGGGGGGGGAGCTTGTTTAAACTTTAGCGAGTCAGCTCATGTATCCAGGCAAGATGAGCGAGCACGTACGTAATTGAATTCCGTGGAAATAATATCAGCCGAGACTAGAATGGAAATAGTTGTAAAGTAATAGACTTTGACGTAACACGATAATGGGAAAGATATACCTCGCGTCTCAGGTGGCCTCTGTACCTGTCAATAGCTGTTTTTTTTTTTGGATTAAGTCGACGCAAATGTTTGCTTTTAAATATGGAGCTTACCTTTTTTGATGATCTAAAATTTACTGTAGTAAAAGAGCGTTTATAAAAAAGCGGTGAAAAAACTTTATATACGTATTTATTTTCGATTCTTATAACATTGTGAATTATCGAAACGTGTGTACTGAAAATATATAGTACAAGTTAGTAATTAAATTACATTGTCTTGGTCCCTACGTACTACAAAAGCAAATCATCTTTAGCTTAGACTAGGTTTGAAAATTACTGTAACACTGCAATAATGCCAGGTTTACAATTATATTTGTCAGTGGCTACGGTCGGTTTCAAATCCACCTCTAATCCAATGAAAGCCAATTATTCATTTGATTAGTTATATTCTTTATTAAGAGAATTAACGCGAAACGGTGCTTCATGCTAGACTAAATACCATGTTATTTCAATTTACAGCGGCTCGTTGTTCCGTTAATTTTAATTATGAAGCAAGGATAATCAATGTTTTCTATTTCATTATTGAGTGCTCAATATTTAACCATTTAATTATATATTTTATTGCAGTCTACTAGTAGTTGAATTATATTAATTGGGGTACAGCTGCTCTTCAAACTTGTTAAACCTCGTTTTAACAAATTACTTTAGCTGTGGTTAGTACAGTTAGCTTAAATAATTTCTCAAAATAGTTTAAACCTCTAACTAAAGTTTAAAGACGAGGCCTAACATATGTAAATTAGCACATAAAGATTTCAATATATATTATTATTTCGCGTGTGCTTGAGTGAAGGCTTTTGGAGACAAAAATCGATATTAATTCGCTATATGCAAACCTTGTAAACAATAAGGCTTTTTTGTTTTTAAATTGACCCCCACATATTATACACTAAAACGCGCGTCTAGGTGTGCAGATGTGCAGACTTTAGATTTTTGATTTAGGCCTCAGGGCTCTGCCCCACAGGACTCCCAAGTCCCCATGTTATTCATATGGAAGAGAGTTGTAATTGGTTTATGTCACATGAGTTTTTCTTAATTCAATTCAATTAAATAAACCCTGTTATAAGGATTATATCTAACTACAGACTGTCATTGTTTTGTTTACTACTAACTATTTACTATTCTTGCTTTTTGAAACGGGATGCGCAAGCTGCGCATAGGAAATGTGCAAATTAGCACATAAAGATTTAAATATAATATATTATTATTTCGCGTATGCTTGAGTGAAGGCTTTTGGAGAAAAGATTTACTTTTTAACCACTTAATTATATTCCAGAATAATACAAATCTTGAACCATAGTTCAAGACTACAGTCTGTCCTATGGAAAAATCTACGTCGTCACGTAAAACACTTTGTTAAGGTATGGAAAAAGAGGGTTGCAAAAGTTCGCAGGATGTCAGTTAAGAATAACCATGTTTTAAACACACTCTAATCGCAATTTGATAGGAAAAATCTGTATTTTTGCTGGTTTTACAGTTTAAAAATAATATATCTATCTCAAGTTCTAGTAGTAAGAAAATATAAATTTAAATTTTAAAATAATTGCAATTACAGTTAAATAAAGAAATAATACCCCCGTAGCAGCAAACCTGCATCCTCAGCGAATTTTCAATGCAGATATATGTATCTTAATACCACATAAAGCCACATACCAAGTTTCATAAATATACATTCATAACTAAACCATTTATGACATTTTAATTATTCTCCATAAGAATAACATGGCGGCTGAGTATGCAGGTTGCTGAAGCAAGGAACACAAAAAATGGGGTATTATACAAATATCAATATAACTCAAGAAGGTAAAGCCACATATCAAATTTGATTAATTTATGATCATAATTAAGGGAGATAACACGTTACATATTCTTCATAAGAATAACTTGGGGGCTGAGTACGCAGGTTTGCTGCTACGGGAACTATTGGCCAAAAAAATTTTTTAGTGCAAATATCAATAGACCACAACGATATGAAGCAATATTCCAAGTTTCATCAGGATAAGTTTATAAATAAGCGAGATATGCAATTGTTCATATTCTCCATAAGAATAATATTGGACAACATACTGTGTTTAGCACTTCCAATATCTCTGTAACAATTTGACGTAGAGCAATGATCAATACACAAAACTGTGCGTCTTTTTAAGCTGATTCCAATGAAAAAAGTGACATTTTCAAAAATTATATGTAAAAAACTGCAAAAACCCATTTTTGGGGTACAAAACTGCTTCAAAATACCACTTCGGATACGTCGATTTGTCGTTGTTTTGGTTTTCGAACTAAAGTCATAAATGCTGCTCTACACGTTTATACCAAATTTCGTCAAAATCGGACTATATTTATGAGAGTTATCGTGCTCACGAATACACACACACACACACACACACACACACACACACACACACACACACACACACACACACACACACACACATATATATATATACAGTTTTGAACGAATGGTGTTTTTGGCATTTGGGACCTCAAAACTAAAAGTTATCATGGTCGCGGGCCTAGGTCTTACCATTCCAACTACGGTAATCGCTTCTTCCCTATAGGGAAGATTTGCTAATAAAAAGAGATAGTTTATTCTTCTTTAGTATGAGGATTTAACTTTAATTAACGAGTGTATGTAGCCGCGCTAAAGTGAACCCCTGTAAACCCTTGCATTGCGCCGTGCGTAAGTGGTAACCGCTGTCTTTACGATTTGGTTAGTTTTCAGATATCTGCCACAGTGTGCAGTTGAATTTTTAGTAGGATTCAACTAAAACAATTGAAACTTTAAACTACTAAATTAAACACTTTACTATTTGAACAAATAAAAAAGGAAACTTATTGATTAAACCAAACATAGTATTATGGTATATGTGTTATCTATGTACGTAAGCGATACTCTGTGCATCCGTATTTTAAGGATTTCCTTTAGCCAGTAAATCACAGTTTTAACTGCATTGAGCAGCAACAAATTTCTTTTCCTGGAATCCAACACTGTATATAAACTGTGCAAGAAAAATAAAGAGGTGGGAATTTTGAAATATTGTTTACAGATTTCCAATACGGACGAGGTAAACTCGTCGGTGCAAAAAGTCCAATCAAGCGAGCTTTCAAAGAGAGAAAATTCTGCGAACTGACCTAATATTTGTTGGAAATATCTTACCAGGGAATTTACTTTCGCCAAACGAATTATACACGTGAATTCACACCTTTATTAAATATAATGTCTAGAGTGTAGAACTAAACCAATAATTTATAAATATAACGAGATTACAATAACAAAAGTAAAAAAGTGAATACATTTTAATTGAATAAAGTAACGACTTCTCTGAATCTCCTACTTGCTAAGGTCAACTTGTTATAGCTACACATTGTTTTATTTTTTACTTTATTTGTTAGTCGAGTGTCCTGATACATAATAATAATAAAGGAAACAAAAAACTCTGTGAAATTGACACGACTCGTTTACGGTATTTAAGTCAACATTTTTCTGTTTTTGTTTTTCTGTTGTTATAAAACTGTTGCAATACTATGCCATTCAGCACATGTTATAGAGAAAAAGTTGTTTGTTGATGAGTAAAGATACATATTACTTCAGTTAAATTTAAATTAGGCTAAATGATTTTTATTTGAAAACGTGAAACTATTTCTTATGTAAGAAAATAAATTTTGAACTCTATATATGTCGTTCCATACATTTACGACGAAACTTCTCTTTACTTAAGGCTATTTTTTGCCGTAATGGAGAGACACATCTAAAATTTTTGTGGACATCTTTTAAATTTTATAGTTTAATTATGTTCAAGCCACAAGATAGGAATTGCCATACATGCAGTGTCCTTGCAATATTCTTAGTGTCGATGTTAGTGTTATCGTCACGTTAGCAGTTGAGTATTTACTTTTGAGTATTCCTTCACCATCCAACCTACCACCCAACTGGGGTCGTTCTATAACAAACAAGTGCGGAGGAGAGTAGTTTGTTTATTAGTAAATTTCCTATGGAAAGTGAACTATTAGCATGACCCACACGGTGAAAATTAAGCCCGAGACCACTATAGAAGTTCCTAACGTGACCCCCTGAACACGGTTTGGGGTGTCGTTCAAAATTGTATATATATATATATATATATATATATATAAATATAATATATATACAGCCGCATGTGTAACACACCCAGACATAGGAATTCTAGACCACTTCCAGACGATCTAGAAACTTGAAATTTGGCATGCAGGTAGCTTGTACCTAGAAACCCCGAGGAAAATTGCCAAAAGTTACAGTTTTCAATTTTAAAACCATTAATTTTTATGTTGCAAATTGGAAATTTTAACATTGGGCTTATGGAGTTTCAAATAAAAACAAAAGACATAATAACAACTGGAAAAAATTATCCAGTAAACTGTCAATGTAACTTTCACATGGTAAAGTGTAAACAAATGATAGGTCCAATGAAAAAATATGCCATCTAGATTGGCTATTTCCCAAATGAATCAAAATAGTATACTATATAAAAAATACTTGAGAGGGGCATTGAGTTATAATAACAAACTGGAGCAACCCCTAACTGGGGTCTGGGGGCGGAGCCCCCAGCGAGCAAACCGAATATATATATATATATATATGTGTGTGTGTTTGCACTCTAGCGGTCGCATTTTTCGTCCGATTTACTTCAAATTTGGTAGGGACGTTCCTTTCTATAATCAGTTTGACAATGTCGATGGGGAAAACAATCGGAAAACTCTAAACCCCTTTTTTGAGGATTAATCTTTTACTTTTAGAGTTTTTAGGCCCAAAAAGGGTCAGAAAGGCTGTGGGTGTAAATTTATTGCATGTACAAAAATGAAATAGTGAGGCGAAACCTTTAAGCCCTATCTCGTAATTCTAGCATAAATACTTACCGAGTTATTAAAGAAAATGTGTATCGACCAAACACAGTGCGTTGTCTTATAGGAGTTTTACATTAGAAAAGCCTCTTATTTATTTGTTGGTGTACTTTTATCATCCCCAGCAAACTCACGCCTACTTTAAAGTCTGACTGGACATTCTCCTAACCTTATAATTTGCAAAATTGTATTCCCAGCATTGCAGGTAAATGAAACCAGGAGCATCAGAACAGCCAAAAA
The DNA here is from genome assembly GCA_963675035.1 of Allygus modestus. Classification (NCBI taxonomy): domain Eukaryota; kingdom Metazoa; phylum Arthropoda; class Insecta; order Hemiptera; family Cicadellidae; genus Allygus; species Allygus modestus. The sequence continues at coordinate 469,789,197 of OY776112.1, forward strand.
ATCAATGTTTTCAGATTTCATTAAAAATTTGAATAAATGTTTGTTTTTACACTGATTTGGGGTTTTTAAAGTTTGTTATAGGGAAATTCACTTCCCTCATGTCAGCGTGCTGCGTGTGAACCTGTTAGTAGTATCATTCTGAACCCTCGTCTCAAACAATTGACATGTTTGTGTTCTTCTTACGACCTTAAAAATACGAATTACATTACTATGTAAACTATAAAATCACAAAAGTAAATTCTTTACGTGTTAATGTCCATGATCAAGTGCTCAGCATTTTCCAGAGTAAGACAACGTTTTCATGTAAAAATTTAAATGCTGGTACAAGAGGTAATATTGTTTTGTAAAACTATCTCAGAAATGTAATTGTATTACGCTTACAGGGACCATTTCTTCTGGCTTTCCGATCACTTTTAGAAGGAAGTACTAAATCCACACTGAACATAAGATAATATGATACTACTATATAAAACCCGGATTCGAGCTAGCATTTTATATTTTGTTTCATTGAAGACTGAATCCTCATATTACCCTCGTTTTCAAGGGGAGCGGATTCACTATGTTATTCCAAAATATTTTCCTTGAAAGGTTAATTTGTTATGCTTATTTCACACCCACTAGTTATAATGACGCGGTGTATGCTGCATTATATAAAGCAGTGGCTGAACTTTCCTTGATTTGATTTTATATGAATACCGTTTATTTATTCATCTCATCAAATGATATTGATTTTTTGAGACAGAAGTTAAGCTTTGTAAATCAGTTGGAAAAAGTTAGGAAAAGGTCTATGTTTTGTGGTATTTTCAGTTACCTCGGTCCGGTATTTTTGATGGGACGGAGTATCGAACGTCCTAATTTATTAATTTTGGAATTAGTACAGTTCGGGTCACAGTGCTTGGTGCCTGGTTAGCGTATGCTCTGGAATGACCTTTCGCTTCTATTTGGCTTAGTATAATTACCGTTACAGTATAATTTTGTCAGCAGGAAGCAAAATTAATTAATTAAATTTTAAAACATTGATTTGGGTTATTTTCGTTATTGCCTGCTTTTATTTACGAGAAATTTGATTGTTTCTCGCCTTTCCCAGGTGCCAAGCACCGTGGCCCGAACTGTATAATACTAGTGGCTTATAGAGGCTGTTGCCTCTAACCATTGAATATACAGAGTTAGTGTATACTTAATGCTCTAACCTACTGTGTAAGTATTGTTGGTTGTACTGTTTACTGGATAATAAATAACATAAAAAATACTGATGTTCACATTTAACGCTTGAATACTACAGAAATATTATAAATAGTTACAGCTGACCATTAGTTTATTTTACAGTTTTGAAATTGTTTTAATGGAAATGTAGTGGAAAAATAACTTTTCCAAAATTCAGCCTTCTAGGTCGTGCATAGCTTCAGAAACCTGCGCAAAGACACAAATTTACAATTAATCCTTAGGGAATTATATATTAGCCTATTCCAACCTGAATGTATTATGATACTATCCAACCTCTAGATTAACAAAGGGGATAAAATGAACCTATGTAGGAGTGAAGATCATGTAGGTGTGGTCGAATTGGATGGTGAGCAATCTAATAACTAGACTTAAATCTGGAATAGAGAGTGGTGAGTGGGTCGGATTCCACATTAAACTGCAAGGCTCTAATTGCCATTGGCTATTAATTGGTTACCCTGACCAAATAAACAATCGATCTGCAAAAAAATATACTACGCATTGTACTCGTGCTGTTTTCATATCCCTTTCAAATTCGTCTTAAAAACGGTTTAAGGTTTTTCGGCATCATACTAGTGCCATAGAGGTGATGTTGAGTGAGAATGATGCCGGTGGAAGTGACGTGATGTTTATATCTTACCCAATACGAGGCCCTCAAATCTCCAACTCAGAGGCGCATTTCACTGACACATGGAACCTGTTTTGGGGTAATCACGTTAGCGATTGTGACGCGCACAGTGTTGACACGCGTCATGTTGGCACTGCAATTACACCAGCTGGGATACGCCTACTGCCGGCTCTGTATTCATGTGTCATCATGGCGTGTCAGATTTGTCACCAAGAATACTGATTATTTCGTCTTCAGTTGCATGAAATAATGTGATTTTCATGAAAAAACTGAGTTTTCCGTATTAATATAAAGGAAACAATTAAAAAAATAGCGTGAGAAGAGTTGAAGTAACAACTTGTAAATTTTGATACGGTATTTACATTTGACCTTGAGGTAACTGATTTTCCAAGCTAAGTGTTATTGGATATAAGTGTTATTAGTAATTTTATATTTAAGAGCCAATAGTGTTTCGTGCAACCGAATGAAAAATACTAGCGAGCATTAAGTAGTTTTTTAATGAGCATTTATCAGTATTTAAGATTATGTTGCTCTCTTGGTTATACAGGGTATTGAAGAAAGGTAATTTATCAAAAAACGGTTTCCACGATTTTAAATCCTATAAAATGCTCCATTTCCCATTTCCCATCTTGATTTTCAATAAATAATTTATATATCTTGAACATTATAACAGATTGATTTAAAATTAATAATGGCCCTTAACTTGACCTGATCACAGTTAAGTCATCTGATTTTAATAATCCGTTTCAAAATGGTGGAGATTTACAATTTGTTAGTGATAATAATTCAAAACCTTAAATTTTTATAAAAAACTGCACACACTTTTTTATGGCCTGATTAGTTCATTTTTGAACGGTATAACATCATAATAATACAGCGTTTGTATTTTTAAACGGTGTTTTAAACAACGCGTCTATGGGCTGTTATTTGAAACACTGTGCTATAATTGACGCTGTTTTACTTTAATCTTTTGTGCAATACGTTTTACAATTTTAAAAGGAAATCAAACGGGCCTCCGGAATATCAAAACACAAGATGAGACAATCCAAACTGTATAAAGTAAAAACAAAAGTCCTGAATAAACAAAATGGGTTGTTTTGTGGACGCCGACGGAAGTGGCCAGTGCGCTCTGCATATTCATATTTCAACTCGCGAGTAGGAGCAATGATCCATTTTTTTTTTTTAATAGATCCAGTCTACTTCCAAACGTATTGAGTGATAAAAATCAACTGAAAACAAAATATTGCGAACAGATAAACTTATTAAAGGCGTGAGTCTTCTAGAACTCATTTTTAAGGTACTATTTGGTAGTTACTATTTCAATCCCGCTTTATCAATTCAGGATGTCTTACATTTTACACCACTTTATAGATAAATTTACCCACCTTATATAGATAAAATCTCCCACCTTGGTGGCAAAAGTGAAAATCTATAGGTAGATACTATATTGATGAAATCAAATAAAACCTTGTGAATGATTTCAGTGTATTGATTCTTGCAAACACCACTCACGTATGACAGTAACTGCTATACTTGTTAGTGAATTTCCTTTGGAAAGTGAACTATTAGCATGACCCGCACGGTGAAACTTAAGCCCGGGACCACCACTGAAGTTCCTAACGTGACCCCCTGAACACGTTTTGGGGGTCGTTCAAGATTTTATATATATAGACATATATATATATATATATATATATATATATATATATGTATATATATATGTGTGTTTGCACTCTAGTGGTCGCATTTTTTGTCCGATTAACTTCAAATTTGGTAGGGACGTTCCTTTCTGAAATCAGTTGGACGAGTTCGTTGGGAAAAAGAATCGTAAAACTCCAAACCCTTTTTTTGGGAGTTAATCTTCCAAATTTCGAGTTTTTGGGCCCAAAAAGGGTCTAAAAAGCCCCAAATGTAAAATTAATGCATGTAAAAAGATGGGAATTATTGAGACGAAAGTTTTAAGCCCTCTATCGTCATTCTAGCATAAATATTTACCGAGTTATAAAAGAAAATGTGTTTCGACTAAACACAGTACTGTACGTTGTCTTATGGGGGTTTTACACTAGAAAAGCCTGCTACTCCTTTGTTAGAGTACTTTTATCATCCCCAGCAACCTCACGCCTACTTTCAAGCCTGACTGGACCTTCTCCTAATATTATAATGCGCAAAATTGTATTCCCAGCTTTGCAGGTAAATGAAACCAGGAGCATCAGAACAGCCAAAAAATCAATGTTTTCAGATTTCAATCAAAAATTGGAATACAAGTATGTTTTTACTCTAATTTTAAGTTTTAAAAGTTTGTATGTGGAAATTCACTTCCCTCACGTCAGCCTGCTGCGTGCGAACTCGTTTTACGATAAAGCGACTATTTTTTAACAACTCATATCATATTTCTGAGGCAATTTAAAGTCTTGATATATTTCCATCCTGAAGGGTACAGAGCTTGCTTAAATTTCGTTGTTTGTGCGTAATAATATTTGTACTTTAAATTAAATTATTTACGTTCTAAAAATATATTGGTGAATTATAACTTCAACAGTATTAACAATGTCATGAGCTGAATCTACCGTACTCAAACTGCTGAAACGGTGTCGCTAAACAATTTTTGTTTACTAACAACTTTGCTCGGTTCCGAGCAAAACGTCCAATTGTACACACAATACTTCTATTATGTTGCATCTAAAATCAGTACAAACCTATATTACTGGCGTATAATATTTAACAAAAGACTGGAAACATGCACACATATATTGTAATGACCTATATGTTTTACGCCATTACTCAGAAACGAAAGGGAATATGCACTAGCAAAGCATCAAAATGGAATACTCGTACAATGAAAGTCTTAGTAATTATGTCACCCTGAAAATTCCAGACGTAAAGCTTTTAGTGACATAATCATAGGTATCGTTTAACGCGATTTACATGTATATGATAAATACTCAACTATGAGAACACTGAATAAGGTGAGAGCAGCGAGCGGTAGGTGATAAGGAGTTGTCTGCGTCGCGCGTCTTGCCGTGTAGCGTTGTTATCAGCAGGCGACGATGGCGACGGGGTGAAAAGCCGCGGAAGTTGAGGTCAGGGTCAAGTGCCGACTCGCACATTGTTGTCAATGGGAGTTAATGACGATCATTTAGATAAACGGACATTTATCGCTCGCTTCAGTTTACTTTTATTACTGTGCCTTGATCGATTTTACAGGTTATGACTGCTATGATTGTGCACCGTATTGGTTTTGAATTTTTTTCCAAAACCACAAATAACAATATTACGAACAATGCAATTATCGAGGATGGAAGATATATTGGTCCTTGACGTTAGTCAAAAACACATACTATTATCATACCTATTTACAATAATATATTCTTTTTATATCATACCTTTTGCTAAATTAATAATTGAGCATATCAGTACTATAAGAGTGCTAAGAAATTAGATACGTTATAAGCCAGTTATGATGGCACTCCCGTTACGAAACATTTTGCGTTTCTAGTTGCTCCCCCTTCCCCCATAAGTGAAATTTTAACTTTCAAACCCCTTCCTCAACGGGTTATCCGATATTGTTGATCTACGACTCATTCTAAAGAGCAAACATTACATAGCCATTTCAGCCAGTAAAATGTCGATGTCACAAATGATAATCGTTCAAAAATTCAAAAATATTGAATATTTACGATGTATTTATGTGTGGACTATTTACGAAATCCAAATTCTGCTTACTGAGAATGCTAAGTATGTTTTTGATCCTAAAATGAACCTAAATCATCGATTTAGGACAATCCGTTGAGAAGGAATAGGCTTTTAAAGGTAAGTCTTATTGGAGTCGCAGGTTGACGCAGAGGACTGTGCACCCTCTCCTAAGATATTTGAATCGTAAATAATGAAAATAATTCCAAATATGCTTCTTTTGGAAATATATAAAGTTGTATGATAGTAGTGTAATTAGCGATAATTTGGGGTGACCAATCAAAATCGATAAGTCTGTACATTCTTATACTGTATATATTTAGTGCCTTGTATGCAAATGCAATGTAACTATGAATATACTTTAAAGTGATAAAATATGTCTTTAATATCATCTTGTAGTTTGAATACAACAATAACTGGATTTTCTTGAAAACGATAACATAACAAATATAATACTGCGAATGTTCTTAAAATTGTATGACATATAACATATGTTGTTAAAATTTTGCAAAGACATAACGGGATTCAATCACTGTGTAAGACGCTGAAGCAAGGGGGACTATTTTGGTGAAAATGAATGCTTTGTATAGCCTTGTTACTGACTTAAGACCGACTGATTCTTTAACCATGACCAATGGCAGCTAGATTAAGTTTTGAACCTTCACAAAATGAAATGATCGCGTAAGACTAATTATAAAATATAAAGTTACTAAATACTTGTCCCAAAATTTCTCATATAAACTATAATAACATCCTATTTTAAGTAGTTACCCTGCATTATTACCTGGGCAATGCATGTTTACAGGTTTAAACAAACGTTGGATTGTTATTTACTCGCTATTTTGATTCAATATTCAACAAAATTGCATCACCGTAAATTTCAGTCCAACAACAAATTACATCCCGGCTGCTAACGGCACGGCGCCATCGCCATCGCCAGTGGCGTCGCGACGTCACAGTCTTGTGTATTCAAACTCACCATTGCAGCACTGGGTCGCTAGCATTACAAGCATCACTGAACTTTATGAGCATATTACAATCAGACTTATATTGCTGCCGAGCGGAAACCAACACGGGAATACGAACAAAAAATCATTAGCTTAATGACTCCGTGAACGTCGACGTAATTCTGAATCCCTCCGAACACATATTGAGTCACTTATTATTGGGTTTCTGTAAACTCCTTTTCTGTTTATTAGTAAATTTTGTTTAGATAAACTAATTGTTTAGTAAATGCATAATTTGTAAATCATATTTCGTATAAAGATACTTTTAGCGAATTTCCCCTATAGAGAAGAAGCTATTACCGTAGGTGGCATGGTAAGATTTAAGCCCGAGACCATGTAAACTTTGTTTTGAGGTCCCCAGATGCCAAAAACACTATTAAAATTTATATATATGTATATATATTTATATATGTGTGTGTGTGTCCGTTACCACGATAACTTTTGAAAGAAACGCCCGATTTTGATGAAATTCCGTACAAATGTGTAGAGTAAAATTTATGACTAAGTTCGAAAACCAGATCGAATGGACTATGGGGAGAGGGTTTTAAATTTTCCAAAAATCAGTTTTTTGAACTTTTTACCCTAAAATTTTAAAAACACTTAATTTTTGTTATAGTCATTTTATAGAGCTTAAAAAACAAATAATTTGGTATTTTGAATCATTAACTGTTAAGTGGTTGTAGAGAAAAGTAAAAAAAACCCGTCAATAAAATTTCCCATGTTAATCTTATGGGAAAAAGGTTATTGGATTTTCCTCAGATAATTTTACTAAAAACATCACATTTCTTTTTGCCAATCAGTTTAGCTCTACAAAACAATCATTTTGGTGTTTTAATTTTTGTTCTACGTCCAACCGTTGCAGAGATATTCAAAATGGGAAACAGAGTACGGTGTCCAATGTTATTCTTATGGAGGATAAATACAATTTGGTATATCGATTATTTATGAGTGTAAATTGATAAAACTTGGTATGTGGCTTCAACTAGTTGTGGTATATCGATATTTTCACAAAAAAGTTTTTTTTATTTTCCCCGTAGCAGCAAACCTGCATACTCGGCCCCCACGTTATTCATATGGAGAATAAGTAAAATTGTATATCTCTCTTAGTTATGAACCTAAATTAATAAAACTTGGTATGTAGCTTCACCTGGTTGAGTTATATTGATAATTGCAAAAATACACAATTTTGACTTCCTGGTTGCAGCAAACCTGCGTACTCAGCCCTAATGTTATTCTTATGGAGAATAAATAAAATGCTATATATCACTTATTTTTTAATGTATTTTTGTGAAACTTGGTAAGTGGCTCTATGTAGTAGTGAGACACATATATATGCATTGGATATTCGCTGAGTACTAAGGTTTGCTGCGACGGGGGTATTTCAATATCAAAAGGGTAAAAACCTGCTTATTGGGACCAAGCGGAATAATCACAGCAGGAGTAAGATACTCTTACATTATAATTAATTTGCTTTTCTTGGAATTTGCTCGGCACGGCACCACGTTTCACCTTCCTTAACTTGGAATTATGCCTTTTAAATTTTTTCTGCTCTGATGTATATTTATCAAGACGTTCACACAATTAGGTACTGCCATTATGTATACTGTTGTATACTTATTTGGTATTGACGTTGCATCAGCCATTGTTATTATTTAAGCTTTATACAAATTTAGATCAGACTAGCAGATTACCCTTTCTGTTCACGGGGTTTTCGCTGTTTAAGGCTAGATGTAAATTTACACTTTACTTACTGCTACCACAGTGATCATAAACTAAATGAATTCCCATAATAATGACATTGGAGCTGTGATGGACTACAGAGCAGAGCCCTAATAACGTAAAATGGTTAGAAAGTGTATAAATCTTTCTCACAGCTACACAGAACAGTGACAAGGTTTGGTCATGTTCATCCAGTAAAGCCGTTGTCACGTGATACGCAAACTAAACTTTACCTATGAAATTAAACAGATAGACGGAAAACATTTAAATACCGATTTCGAATTGCCTGGTGTATAAAACGTCACAATAATTAAAAATTTCATTATTATTAGCTATACGACAAACCTCTAGTTTTATTTTTACAGTTAAGGCGTTCATTTCAATATCATGTAGGACCTAATAATTATTATGTAAATACATTAAGGAATTTTACTCATAAAAAAACACATAATGAAAACCTTCAAGTTTTATGTCGAAGAATTATTTACACATAACAATGTTATTCTAACGCTGGCTTTTGGTGATGAGAGTGAGCAAGAGTCTATTGCTTAAAAATCTGAAAAAAATAGTTATGCTAGTTTGTGTAACCAGTATTTAGTGCAGTCAATATGTACAGCAAATAAAGAACTTTGTAATGTTGAAGTAAGATATAAGATTTTCGTGACGATTTTATATTATGGGTTTAAAAATAAAACCATAATAGAATGATGTACATGTTAGACACGGTTAACTGTGTTTAGTAAAGTTGTAATTTCTTAAATTAATCTACTGTATTTAAATAATAATTATGAAACAATTGTGTAACCAGAGTAAGCGAGAGTACACTTTTAATTATTGTTGGTTTAAAGGTCCGTACCAGTATTCGTTAAAACCCCAAGAAATATCTAAACTTCCTGTTAACAAATGTCCGGTTTGTATTTTATGATTTACAATGAAAAATGCGTCTATTAGTACATAGAATTTAGTAGAAAATCGTCTGTACAGTATTAATATAAAAGTCAAACATGATGTTTGTTGATTCAACTTAAAAATACCCCCGTCGCAGCAAACCTGCATACTCAGCGAATTTAAAATGGAGATATAAATGTCTTAATACTACATAAAGCCACTGACCAAGTTTCATACAAATATATTCATAAACAAGTGGTATATACAATTTTAATTATTCTCCATAAGAATAACATTTGGGCTGAGTACGCAGGTTTTCTGCAACAAGGAACACAAAACTGGGCTTTTATGCTTATATCAATATAACTCAACTAGGTGAAGTCGTATACCAGTTATTATTAATTTATATTGATAATTAAGGGAGACATAGCATTTAATTAACCTCCATAAGAATAACATCGGGGTTGGGTAAGCAGGTTTGCTGCTACGGGAGCCTTTAAAAAAAAAATATTTTTTGAGCAAATATCGATTGACCACAACCAGATGAAGCCTTATACCAAGTTTCGTCAGGATACGTCCATAAATAAGCGAGATATACAATTTTTCCTTTCCTCCATAAGAATAACATTAGACAACGTACTGTGTTTAGCACTTTCAATATCTCGTTAACTAACTGACGTAGAGGAATGATCAAAATACCAAATTGTGTATTTTCTTAAGTTGAATCCAATGGTAAAAACCAATCTTTGACTTTTTCAAAAATTATATATAAAAATTCAAAAAACCCATTTTTGAGGTACAAACCCCCCCCCAAACTACCCCTTCGGATGGAGCGATATGGCTGGTTTTCGAACTTAAAGTCATAAATGTTGCTTTACACGTTTATACCAAATTTCATCAAAATCGGATTATTTTTACGAGAGTTATCGTGCTCACGGACACACACACACACACACACACACACACACACACACACACACACACACACACACACACACACACACACACACACACACACATATATATGTATATAAATATATCTACAGTTTCGAACGAATGGTGTTTTTGGGATTTAGGGACCTCAAAACGAAAAGTTATCATGTTCCCGGGCCTAGGTCTTACCATGCCATCTACGGTAATAACTTCTTCCCTATAGGGGTTTTCGCTAAAAATGAGGTTCCATTCATATAAAACTAAGTTTATGCTTTACCTTTACATTTAATAACCTCATTTTACCAAGTAACGATGACTTCAAGTTCGTCTTATTTAATCTCACTCTTATTCAGCATATGTGAACGTAAATTTCACGGTGACTTCTGGTTACGATGAGTCACTGCGTCTATCAGGTGCATGAGCGTGCGTTCTGTCACACTTGGCAACGGGCACATGGAGTGAATAATATTTGTATTTATTTCATTAATATATTATCTTAAAATATTAGTATCTCTTTATGACGCTGCCGCAACTAATACGTATTTTAACGCTAATATGAGTGAATGATGAGTGTAGAATGGGTGAGATACCTTGTGTAGTGTGTAGCTTTGTTACTGACAGACAGACTGATTCTTCATCATGATTTGACCAATGAACAATGGCTGCTGGATCAGTTTAGAATGATGAATTCAATGATAAGCTTTACACGTAATTAATTTATTTTCAAAAAAGATAAAAATATATTTTAAATATATATAACATATATACTAGGGTTACAAGCCTACTTTCTATTTTTTCGTTGTTGACGGCTAGGGTTAGTGGATAATGTGAGATGGATACTAAATATTACTATTTAGTAACCATCTTGATACGAGGTTTTGATTCCACATCATAAACAATAACTATTCTTACTTACAAAGTAAGAATAGTAGGTCCACAAAGAGAAATAACCTTTCAAAATATCAGGATGATTGTACCAACGTGATGGTAACTGTGGTAACTCTTATACTTAACTGTAATATAATTACAATTTATTTGGTAACTCTGGTAACTCTTATTCTTATCTGTAATTTAATTACAATTTATTTTCACAGTATTTTTGTTTGAATGTTTAAGTATACGTGTAATGATTTGTACGCAGAGTAGATATATTGCTGTAGCTTTTTGTAATTTGAACTAACAGTATTTGTGTAAGAGCGCACGTAAACGTTTTAAAGGGAAAGCGGTCCAAACCCCTAAATTTGTTTGGACTCTCCGGACATCGATAACGTGGCCCCCAGAACCAAAGTCTAAGACGCTAACTGTTAGGCCAGTGAGATGCACAAACAAAAACACTTCATAGATTTATGTAACAAATATAACATATATAGAAAAGGTTACAACTATTCTTGGAATAAAATAAATCCTCTTAAAGTCAGAAATGAGGGATTCTTTTAACTCTGGAGAAATTCGTTGGAGCTAAAACCTTGCTGTGACATGTTATAATCAATAAGTATACTGGAACGTCTTCAACAGAGTCAAAATAAATCTCAGAATATATCCTTGTGACTTGCAGAGAAAAATATATGGCATGTAATATATGACACAAACATTTGCTACACACGTACAAACATCGAAACCAGAGCTGTTCCCCTTACTCCCATTATGCGCAGTCATGATACAATTTATCACGGGTTAGGGAGAGTGTCAGCGACCTGGGCTCACAGAATGGCCCTTCCATTCCCACCCCAGTGCTTCCCTCGTCCATGAATTATTAGGTGGTCTTCTGATTGGCAAAGTGCCGTTAGAGAAGAAATGTAATCCTACAAAGTAAATTCAATGTTGTCCAAATAAATTTAGTAGGAGCTTGGATTTGCAATTTCACCATAAAGCTGGACGCCATGTTTAAAATAGGTCAGTTGGTTAGCTAAGTAATTTTAACTTAAATTCACAAACTCTAACAGGTCTATTAGTCAAATTCTCGACGCATAGTAAATGCTCCATTCATGATCCATGCAGTTATATACAATTGTAGTCACTTATTCTATGTGTAATGCAGGGAAATTTGCCATTTTAAAGAACCGTTTTCGAAGCACCTTGACACACGCTCTCACACGATACTACTTTTTAACCTGGATTAAATAATTTGACTAATGGGCCTATTCAAATTTATTCTTACAAGTTAATTAGATGTGTTTGCACATTTGGATCTAAAAATCTAAAAATGCATTAAATCGAAAGAACAAAAGCGTTAAATAATCTTAAAAGTAGCCTAAACGGAGCTTAATTATCCAAAGTGTTCGCACTTTCTCCGATCTCAATACAATGCACATTGTCGAAAGCTGTTTCTTTTGGAGCGCCGCGCTGCCTTTGTATTGTTTTAATCTCCATTTTCCTCTACCAGAACAAATACAGGTTCTATTACTGTATTTCTAAAGTTTAACTTACATATTTATTAACTTAGTATTAATTTGATCAAAAAATTAGCTTAGTCAAGAAAAATAACAGAAAAGCTTGCCCAATGTTTTGTTTGTTTGGATGAAAATTATGTTAAATATTGTAAATTCAGTTCATTTTGTGAATAAATAAATCAACATTACCTTAAAGTCCCACAATTGAAGGTATTTCCAATTCAGCGCATTTCAGGGAAATTCAAGTAGTATCAGAAATTGAAGGGCGTTGGAACTATGCAGGTTGAATATTATTTGATAAAAGTAACAAAGACGAATCTTTACATATAATTCTGTAAGTGAAATGTTTAAGACAAAATTGTGGGAGTTGGGCAAATTACAGGATGATGGAAGACTGCTGAAATTAAACGTCTTGATTCCAAGGTCTCGGGACAAATAGCAGTATTTCCAAAAAGTCACCAGCAAACAAGAAAAAACGTAAAACATTTCCCATAAGAAAAGAATGGGGATTTAAAAAAGTCTGTTTTGTTTATATTAAAACATGTGATTAAGAGTTTAATTTGTTTACGAAATGATAGATGTTCAAATCAGAGACAGAGTATTGGAGTAAAGTTAGGGGTTTTGGGTTTATAGTTGAAGAAAAAGCCTACTGCAAACACCACATTCTTATTACAAATCAGTCAGCCAGTTATATTCGTATATTTGTGTTCAAAAACCATTGAAGTATTTGTTCAATGAATTTCCCAACCGTCTGATCGTCAGTGCGGTTTGTGGTGATTACAATTCTCTGTGATCAAGATAGCAGTTTAGCAAGTTATTTAAACATCCTGAAGGTAACCGGGCGATTGTTGGAGCCTCTCCCTTGTTCTAATTAAATTTTACTTCCCCGCCGCTCCACGACAGCCCCTCACCCTCGGCAAACATTCTACTTACTTATATTATTCAGCTTCATCTTTATTTCTCATTCCCTCATACGATCTTGTGAACACGTGAATAAATATATATAAGTTCCAGTTCCAAGTTTTCTGTATTTTAGAGTTAAGTATTGGTGAAAGTACATTTTAGTAAGAATTTTGAATTTAAAGTATTGTTCTGTGGTAGAGTTGAGGATTGTTGTTTTGACTATTGGAAAATAGCAAAAGAATCTACGTGGACTTATAGTTTTAGTTGAACGTATGTGATATTTATTTGAATCTCCGTGTAGATATAAACGAGTTCGCACGCAGCAAGCTGACGTGAGGGAAGTGAATTTCCACATAAAAACTTTTAAAACTCAAAATCAGTGTAAAAACATACATTTATTCCAATTTTGATTGAATTCTGAAAACATTGATTTAGCTGTTCTGATGCTCCTGGTTTCATTTACTTGCAAAGCTGGGAATACAATTTTGCGCAGTGTAATGTTAGGAGAAGGTCCAGACAGGCTTAAAATATGCGTGAGGTTTCTGGGCATGGTAAAAGTACTCTAACAAAGGAACAACAGGTTTTTCTAGTGTAAAACCCCTTTAAGACAACGTATTGTGTTTACTCGAAACACATTTTCTTTAATAACTCGGTAAATATGTATGCTAGAATGACGAGAGAGGGCTTACAACGTTTGCCTCACTAATTCCCATCTTTTTACATCCATTAACTTTACATATAGGGCTGACCCTTTTTGGGCCCAAAAATTCGAGAAAGGGGTTTAGAGTTTTCCGATTGTTTTGCCCAACGAACTTGGCCAACTGATTACAAAAGGGAATGTCCCTAAGTAATTTGAAGTAAATTGGACAAAAAATTCGACCGCTAGAGTGCAAACATATATATATACAATTTTGAACGACCCCCCAAAACGTGTTCGGGGGGTCACGTTAGGAACTTCTATGGTGGTCTCGGGCTTAAGTTTCACCGTGTGGGTCAAGCTAATAGTTCAATTCCCAAAGGAAATTCACTAACAAAACCAAAATATAGATCAGACATCGTGTTTTATTTACAAATAGCTGTCCCAAAAGACTTTGTCCTGTCCTAATGTCATGAATTTGTTTTATGTAAAATGCTCGTTCATTTTAAACGTGAGCTCGTTCGCTTTGCTCTCTTGCCTATTTTTATATAGTGCTACCTTCGGCATCAAAAAAAGAGTTTGAGTTGTCATATCAAGTAGATTTGTTATTTCCATAATGAAAATTATGACATAATGAAATAATTATTTCATAATTATTTCCATAATGAAATTTTGTTATTTCATTTAGGTTTATGCCTTACGTGTATGTAGATATAATCCTTGTAACTGTTTGGTGTAACTAACTGACTAACATACTGACTTTGTTTTATGTATTTATATATCGTAAAGGATACAACTTTAAATTATAAAATAACACAACTGATAGAGTTTACTATTTATATTACCTATACTTTCCCTCTATAAAATATTGGAGTGGAGCTGGATATTTGTCTTAAAGGACAAGAAAAACGTCAAACAGTTTCCAACGCCCTCTATCAACGTCTCAGGGAATTACGTCTCCCTTACCTAGATTTAAACGAAACTCTTCAACCCTCCCAGCTGATATACCGTGACAGTCTTCAAGCATTGTTTACTTTAACATCAAGAAAACTGAAGTCTTAAAGTGTCTTAAGATACAATAAACTTATTTAAATTTTCGTATCCATAATTGCACCAGAATAATACCTATAGACCTATCATTATAAATGTCGTAAATGCAAGAATTAAAAACAAAGAAATATATACATATTGGAATAAAAGAAAAACATATAACAAAAAAGGTTTTATTATACTTATAACTTAAAATATTAAGAGGGCTCAGTCTCGCCTCATTATAACTTCGTATCACGACAAATGACTCATATATGACTCATTTTAAAGGATAACAAATTATTTCAAATAACACATTTCTCATATATATTTAATAGTTAACCCACAAAGAAGCAGCCAATGTTGAATGTTTCGGAATTTTATTTAATACTTTATTTTATTTTATTTATTTATTTTTTATTTTATTTTTATTTTTATTTTTGTTTTTATTTTTTATTTTTATTTGGTTTTTATTTTTTATTTGTGGTATCAAAATGTTGCTAACAGAAATCGTAAGGTATTTTTTAAATATAAATAAACGGTATCAGGAAACTGCCACATACTTTCTACCTTTTAGCACAACTTTAATGAATAAATTACTTTTTACTTACTAAATATAAAACACAAAGCACGACCGAAAGTACAGAAAATCTCGTAAACAAGTTTTTTTCAAAAAACATCCACCCAAATCCCTGTTTTGGAGGCACTACAGAATCTATTGCTACACACGTGGTTTTAAGAGGGGAAATGCCCCCTATTCCCCCCTCCCCGGGTTATTAAGGGAAACATATTTCAAATTTCCTTTGTTGGTCCTAACTTGACAAGCATATCAAGTTTCAACGAAATTGATCAGTAAATAAGAGAGAAATAGTAATTTTGTATTCCCCATAAGGATAACATTGGACAACGTACTTCGTTTACCGCAAAATTAAAATTAAAATTTTCTCTGCAACCAGCAATCGTAGAAAAGTAATTCAAGAAACTAAATTATTTATTTTGTTGAGCTCTTTTTAATGGTGAATAGTAATATTTTTTATATTTATGTTTTTTCTTATGAAAAATCAAAAAACCTTAATTTTTGATGTTTAAAGTCCTGTAATTTCTGAACCCGAATTTTTTACAGAAATGCGGGTGGTGTAATTTTATTGGAAAACTAAAGATTCACAAACGACTAAAGCTTCATTAAAATCGTTGGATTCTTTTTTAAAAAATTGTGATTTTCCATGTTTTTTGGCGGTTTTTGGAGGATAATTACCCTTAAAAATAAAAAAATTCCAGAAAATGAAAAAAGCACCTGGAGATATCGTGGATTAGTACCTACATACCAAATTTCATGAAAATCGGACCATTGGTTAGGGCTCTAGCTCTGTACACATCCATATAGACAGACAGACAGACAGACACACAGACATCACGTAAAAACACTTTTTTTGGATTCAGGGAGCACCAAAACGAATATTTCCACTAACAACTCAAATTCGAAATTGTTGACGAAAACAATACTTTCTCCATATACTACGTATAAGGGGAGAAAGTAAAAATGAGCCGTAAACTACCGATTTTGAGTAATATCTTGAGAAAGGACGGAATTTTAAAATTATCATATGTCTTATGGGTGTGTCAGGTATAAACGCAAAATTTTTCGTGAATAATTGGTACCTTGGAAGTTATAGTTGTTATCATTTAAAACTTTGGTATCCATCTGTGTTTCTGTTACCCGATTTTAACCAAACATTAGGCCTAATCATTATTACTGATTTTACCATGAAGGTTTCTGATTGGCTAGGCTAACGGATGTATGAGCAAGGATAGCTTTAATATCGTAGTAAATAATATAATACTTTCCTGGTGAATTAAAGCCAAATATTTTAAAGTTTAGACTCCACTGTTCCATGAAAAAGAACACATTCCATATGAATGTTTTTAAGAGTTTCGAATTTTGCGTATATTTCTAAAGTTAACCAAGTGTTTATGGGTACTGTTTGTAGGCACTGTAGGCAATAAATTACATTTGATTCAATTACAAGTAAAGATAACATACGATACTAAGTAACAAAGTACTATACTCTCTTGAGACACGCGTAAGTTGGACATTTGTTAAGCGTATCCCTTAATAAAGGTAGTGATGGGGAAACAATCTAAAGGCGGTCCCACACTTATCGAGAACACGCCCGAACATTCGCCGAACTCCGAATGTTCGGAGTATTCGCGAGAAGTGTGGGAGCTGCACGAACTTTTGAATACATACGGGAATATACGAGACGGATTGTTCAGTGAAAGTACCGGAGAATGTTCGGCCGAATGTTCAGGCCTGTTCCGAGAAGTGCGAGACCGCCTTTAGGAGTATTACACTCATTTGATTAGAACACCTTTTACACAAGCTATAACACATTTTATTGGCTTATCTAGCATTTGTGTTTATCTAATTATTCGTCCCGTTAAGAAGAAAACTGTAAATCACTATTCCCATGAGTATTAATATACTTCATTCATGACTAATAGCGTTTGGACTAGACACCATTGATGTTTCACTCTGGCCTATTTGTTTTAAGCTCACATGACGAAATACAATATTAAAAAACTCAGTATAAATGCATTAAAATGACAAATATAATTCAACTACATGAACTTCATTGCTGAATTGCGTAAAAATAATAATACGTAATAACGAGAAATATTAGTTGGAGCAATGTTTGTTAGTTTTCTGATAAGATATAGGAACACGTTGTAGTGAAGTCTATCGTATGATAAGATGCTTCTGTTATCAGTTACACCTTCAAATATGATAAGAGATAGGTGCTCTCCACGGCAGCAACGAAATTAACGCTATATGGTATCTGATTGTTGGAAATTTGGAAATTTATGTTCGGAGTTTTGGTTAATGTGTCAATAAGTAAAAAATATGTACCTATACTGCTAAATATTTATATTTTGCGTGATACCTTCCCAATAATTGTCTCGTTTCGTACAGTTACAGTGCAAGGCAGTCCTTCAAACTAAATGTGTGTTGTTAAATATTTTATTTTTATAAGTAGTTATATTTTTAGTTAAAATGAATTTGGCAACTTTTCAAGAAAACCATTAAATAAGGGTCTATTTTTGTTGCTACGAAAAATAAGATTAAACGAGTTCGCACGCAGCCCGCTGACGTGAGGGAAGTGAATTTCCACATAACAAACTTTAAAAACTCAAAACCAGTGTAAAATCATACATTTATTCCAATTTTTATTGTAATCTGAAAACATTGGTTTTTGGCTGTTCTGATGCTCCTGGTTTCATTGACCTGCAATGCTGGGAATACAATTTTGCACATTATGACGTTAGAAGAAGGTCCTGTCGGGCTTGAAAGTAGGCTTGAGGTTTCTGGGGATAATAAACTTACACCAACAAATGATTAACAGGCTTTTCTAATGTAAAACCTCCATAAGACAACGTTCTGTGTTTGGTCAGTATAATTTTTCTTTAATAACTCGGTAAATATTCATACTAGAATTACGAGAGAGGGCTTAAAAGTTATGCCTCACTAATTCCCATCTTTTTCCGTGCATCAGTTTTACATCCGGGGCTTTTCTGGCCCTTTTTGGGCCCTAAAACCCGAAATTTGAGAGATAAATCCCCAAAAAAGGGTTTTAGAGTTTTCCGATTGTTTTGCCCAGCAAACTTGTCCAACTTATTAACTGAAAGGAACGTCCCTACCAAATTTGAAGTAAATCGGACAAAAAATGCGACCGCTAGAGTGTAACACACACACACACACACACACACACACACACACACACACACACACACACACACACACACACACACCACACACACCACACACACCACACACACCACACACACACACACACACACACACACACACACACACACACACACACACACACACACACACACACACACACACACACACACACACACACACACACACACCCACCGCACACACCCACCGCACACACCCACCGCACACACACACCGCACACACACCGCACACACACCGCACACACCACACCGCACACACAACGCACACACACCGCACACGCACCGCACCGCACCGCGCCGCACCGCGCCGCGCCGCGCCGCCACGCCACGCCACGCCACGCCACGGCACGGCACGGCACGGCACGGCACGGCACGGCACGGCACACACCTGTAATTAAACAGAAAACATGTTGCTTGTTTTGGTCCAGAAATCACACTGAATGTTCAATTTAAAAGAATGATAACAAAGGAGTTATAGTGTACAGTAGGCTTTCATAACTATTCCGAAAAAGGAAAGTTTTTTTATTTTATCAACGAAACAAAAGTAGTTTTTGCTCTTCCCTTTCAATCGGGAGCTTGGTTTCCCATTCTAATATACTGGGAGGACGTCTCGTCTGTTAAGTCCGGTACCAAACTTATTAATTGAGTTTTTTAGGTAAAAATAAGCGAAGTTCCTCTATCTTGCTTAGTATAGCGTCTCGGCCTGTGCGTATTTGTATTGTAATTAGTTTTCCTTATTTTCTGTAAAATCTTTCGTTCCATAGCAACATTATACCATCGTCAAGCATGGTAATTGGTCACAAATCTATTTACATTTTTAAACGAATTCTTGTCTGTCTGTCTGTCCTTTATTCATTACTAAACCGTTCATCCGATCTCCGCCACCGTGAAACTTTGGGAAATGGTTCTATATATGCCTGGGAAGGTTTGTGCACTCCCGTTCTTTTTGGGCTACTTGGTCCTTTGAGCTTCTTTCGTTCATATCTTATACTGTAGTGATTTTTATTTGGTTTCCATAGGAACCATTGTCATTTTCCCGGTTATTTATCTAAATCCGTGCGAAGAACGGGTACAACAGCTAATCGACTATAATAATTCTTAATAACTTGGCTGTTTATTATCTGTTTATATTGATCAAGTTATCGTTTGATTCGTCCTTGAATTATTCTTACTGAAGTCAAGTTTTAATCTTATTTTTTACATTTTACAGTAATATAAAAAAATTTAAACCCAGTAACCGTTCAACTTTTTTCATCTTTGGGCCCTGAAACAACAAACAAAACGAATTTGGGGTGATATCAAATTCCCCTACTAGCGTTCAGTGTAGATTTATTGGTATTGGTTTTGTAACATAATGAATATATTAGTACGAAACAGCTTCAAAATGACCAGTGACAAGACCAAAAATGAGTAGAGGCCAGTTACTTATCCTATTTTTACCGTAGGCCCCGATTTGATAATAATGTAGGACGTAAGTATTTAATACTAGTATAAAATAATTGATACGCCATGTTTGCCTCCTATATTCCATGTTATCTACCACTGGAAAACAGACGATAAGAGTTTACGTACCACCAAGGTTTAAATAACAACACTCAGCAAGAAGTTACTTTAGACTAGATGCGGACTCAAACCCTCACAGCTCACAGCTTCTAGAGTCTAGAGTAAGGTTAAAGACTGTAGGGAAAGTCCGAATTATCGAAACTACAGCCAGAGTTCTCCACAAAATAAAAATATTGCGAGGGAACGGAAGCGCTTACGGGAATTCACAATGCCATGGAGAGGGGAGCGGGGGGCGAGCGGCGGTGGGAGTAGTTCCCGTAGACGCCACGGCGCGCAGCGCAACAGAGCGCTAGCTTACGTAGGGCCCCGTAAGAACACACGCATAGAACCAGAATGTGGGGTCTTCAAAAAATTTACGAAACATGATCGTTGTTGAGCCAGAAACCCAATAGTACGATATTAACTCGGGGGCCCTGTGTAATGCCTCACAGTTCGTGCGGACCCCCGAGTCTGGTGAAATGCACACACAGGGCCCCCTAGCGAGATGAGTACACACACACACACACACACACACACACACACACACACACACACACACACACACACACACACACACACATATACACATATACACACATATACACATATACACACAGTTGTATGATTAATAACAGTTTCGAACGAATGGTGTTTTTGGGGTCTGGGGACCTCAAAACGAAAAGTTATCATGGTCCCGGGCCTAGGTCTTACCATGCCGACTACGGTAATAGCTTCTTTCCTATAGGGGAAATTCGCAAAAAAGTGCTTCCTTAATGTATTAGGAAACATGTAATGTAAGGTACATGGAAACATGTATTAGTAAACCATACATGCATCTATAAATAAATTGAAAACTTCAGCTGCCAGAACAAATTGACTGCTATTATATTCCAAATTAACGTATATAGGCCCTAGAATAACATCATTTTGATAAAGGGTATTGCAATTATGTGATTGATTATGTGATCCAATAAAAGTAGAGCCATAAAACTTGCCAGACTCAATAGCATCCGCGTCACAATTAAAAAACATAAAGTTTAAATAGTTGTTTCGACTCTAGCATAACATTACATACACACAACCATATAATCTTGTTTTCTCTTATACTTTTAGAACAGTTGTTATAGTTAAACTCTTTATAAGGGCTATACTCAAAGGTAAAACAGAAAAGATATACTCCATTCAAAATATCATCACCTTAAAAAACCATTGTATCTATTCTCTTTGGAATCGCTATTTTTAAAAGAGCCAGAATTGTCGAATTTAATTCCTCTTTTACTAATCCGGACTTGGTTTACTGATTTCCAATAGACTGGTAGACTCGCATTTTTATTTTTTCTGGATGTTTATCTACAATTTAGAATAGTTGTTTAAAATAAAACAATGCTCTACAAACTATGTAATTGTTGTAATTGTTGTAATGTATGATTTTATACTGACGCAGGCCAGTGCGTGTAATATTTAAAATTTCAATAAATAATTATTTAATTTATTTATTTATTCAACAAAAAACATCCATTAAAAAATTCCATACATTAAATGCAACATTGTTAACTAAATACATAATAGCAAAACAAAAACAAGCAGAACATGCAAATTTATTACTTGTAATAGACTAATACGTAATTTAAGAAAATCAACGAACAAGCTCACATGCAAGAATCCGTATAAATAATCAGTTGATTGATTTGGCTTAAATAGGTTCACATTAGCTTAAGAGTCAGGATAAAATTGGTAGGTAAAACCTTTCCAATGAAAACATTTGTTTTATAATACTTAGTGCATTGTATAAATTATTATTCAAATCTAAAACAACTCCAAAATCGTTTTAAGGTTTTCTTTTACGGTAAACAACCTGTATAAGAACTAATATTTCCTACAAAACAAAACTTGTTTTAAAACTTTTCAAATAAAGTTAACTAATTACATAATTAATTTTGAATTACATAAAACGAGCCTTGAAATTATGCTTACTTTATTATACATCCAACGTATCTTACCACCTTTAAATTATGAACATTGACCACTTTGAATGTTCGGATGTTTTATAGAAATGTAAGCAAATTCCAAGTTGAATGTGATTATATTTTAAATTCATTCTTAAAGTGTTCATAATTTTACACGGAGTTACAAATCAAAGTCGAGTAAATTTGGTTTATATCGTGTATTGGCACGGGAGCCAACTTCGTCTATTTGGCAAATACAAACAGAGCCGCCAGCCTTACAATAATGCAACCACTGTCGGTTTGATGCATTGTGCCCGCTGGGCTTTTACAAGACGTTGGGGCAAGCCAAAGCACCTTGTCCAAACGCTTGATACCTTTTCGGTTGTTTGTACACCAAAATGCTTGTATTTAGGTATTTTACCAATACTGTTTTCATATCAACAAAACGTTAAAATATCAAGCAATTACCAAGTTATTATATTTTAAAGATTTTTTTGAAAAACGATGAAACATTAGTGTTATTAAATTTATGTTTTTGATTAATGAATGAAAGGTTCTATGTAACATACATTTTTTTAAACAAAAACAAGGCAATGTTTGTACGGTATTTATAGTTTAAAATTCGTTAATGCTTTTGGTAGTTGTTCTTTGTTTACCGAACCTGATATCGTAGAAGGTATTGGGAAACATTTTTTATATATGAATGTGCGGACCAAAATGATAAAATTATAATAATTTGATATTTTTAACCATATACTCTAACTATTACTATATAGCCACGTACCGCTTTCCACATGGGGATATCGTAGAAATGGAGCAATGTGTTTCAAAAATGTTACCTTAAGAGAAAATAAAATAACTAAATCACACAAAACGATCTGAACAAAATCACTTTCTTAAAGCCCATGGGGTAGAGCCTTAAGGGTGAATGTCTATAAAAAACCTAAAAGCACATCTACAGTGCAGGAGTTCGTATTCGTACCAAACATATACACAAAAATAACACCTTTACGGGTAAAAAATCACCGAATAAAAATCAGTGTAAATCCTTTAAACGTTATATGACATTGAGCGTAAAAATGTCGCTTGTTAATATTTTTAACTACACTGTTTTTTATTTACTTTTTTAACATCGCTTTCTTACCCAGAACCTTTATGGATCATATTCGTCTTTATATGTTTTTATATAGTTGATAAAAAAGTAACTAAAGATAATATTTTAAGTTACACATCTATAATAGTGGCGGTTAGTTCTTCTTTCTAAAAACAAACTTAATCTATATGGCATCTTTATAGTTGTAAAAGTTAACTTAATAAAAACCGTTTATCATCTAATACACAAATTTCCATAGCAATGAAGTTCCAGTAACTTTAATAGAACTGTGATTGTGTTACGAAAGTTTAACTTGAATCGCCTAAGCAGGACATTGCCATTGGGAACGTTGGTTTACTGCTTGGGACATTTCCTATCTGATTGAAACACAATGTTGAATTCCATTAAAGCATTGAAAACACAATTTCGCTGGAAGTTTACATTAAACATTTACACTGGCTGTAATAGAATATAACATATGGTACTAAAAATAAAAATATTCCTTCTTAAATGTACAATTAAGAGGCATAGATTTTATTAATTATTAAATTTTTTTTCCGAAAGCACTTTACTGATGAGAGGATTTACATGGTGTTTTTTTATGGCTATTCCTATTATATTTCAAATAATTATTATTTATTCAGAAGAATTGTAGTAGTCAATACTAGTGGACCAGTACATTTATATGTAATTTGATAAATGACAATTTTATTAAATTTATACAGACCTTTTGGTATTGCTTTGGAAAACGTCTCCACTGGCAAATAAGTTTTGGGGTTGTACTAAAATCAATTCTAGCAACTGCCACTAAGAACGTAGTTGCAATTTGCCATCAAAAACGTTTAAATATATATATATATATATTATTTTTAAAAACATTATTAACGAGTACCCTTTTTTTGAAACATTTTTATTTTGACTGACTAGTTTCAACCATAATGGCCATCTTCAGAGTCACATAACCTCAACAAATTTTCTTTTATATTAATTACAAACATATCTTAAAAATAAATAATATATGATCACTAATTCTAAAATTGTGTATATAAATATAAAGGTAAAAATAAAATAAAATATTAATTTGTATATACTATATAAATTTACTTTCTCTGAGTTCTAATTTCATCAATTTTTTCAAAGATAGGGTGTTGTTGACTGACTTGCATAGTATTTAAAATATTTAGTGGATATTTTTTTTTAAATACTATGCAAGTCAGTCAACAACACCCTATATATATATATATATATATATATATATATATATATGTATGTATATAAAATCATGATTTATAAACACTGTAATACATGTAGTCTCATGTAATAATACATATGATCATATTATTATATCCAAACATCAATAATATTTTTAATTTCACATTTAGTGGTGGACGTTTATTTATACTGATATTATTTGAATTTGTTTATTTACATCAAAAGAGAAATCTAATTAGACATAATATGTTTATTTGTTCATTTATTCAGGTATAAAACATTGAGATAATTTTGTAAATGACAGGTAAAATTTAAAACTATAGTGTTGTAAGTATTTCAACAATTTGATCTTGATATAAAATATGAATTCAAATTATTGGTATGACATGTAAAGTAAATATAATACACATTATAATTATGAGTTATTACAAGTATATCAAAACGTCTTAGGTACTTTTTTAGAATTACAAAACAAATCTATGAACAATTTAAATATTCTTGAATTGAATAAAACAATGTTTTAATAAATATTCTTTCAAGTAATTCGTTACACATTTATTAGTGAATTTCCTATGGAAAGTGAACTATTAGCATGACCCGCACGGTGAAACTTAAGCCTGGGACCACCATAGAAGTTCCTAATGTGACCCCCTGAACACGTTTTGGGGGTTCGTTCAAAATTTGATATATATATATATTAGATAATCAAATTCACAGAATAGGGCTACTATAAGATAAGTATAAAAACATGAAAATAACCATGAGTACCCTGTTAAAAACATTTTTTAATTATATTTTCACTAACATGTTTCGACTTAAAGTCATGATCACAGTGCTAATATTTATTTGGTTAACCTAAATAAATAAAATACAATGCAAATTCAATCTAGCAACCCAATCTTCAATAAAATTATAAATATAAGAACAAACTCAAAACGATTGCACCAAAAAGAAAAATAGATCAGCTGTTTATTATCAAAAACCTGTATATTTATGATTTGTTGATAACACCAGAGTTAGGTTAACCAAATAAATATTAGCACTGTGATCATGACTTTAAGTCGAAACATGTTAGTGAAAATATAATTAAAAAATGTTTTTAACAGGGTACTCATGGTTATTTTCATGTTTTTATACTTATATATATATATATATATATATATATATATATATATATATATATGTGTGTGTGTGTGTGTGTGTGTGTGTGTGTGTATGCACTCTAGTGGTCGCATTTTTTGTCCGATTTACTTCAAATTTGGTAGGGACACTCTTTTTTGTAATCAGTTGGACAAGTTCGTTGGGCAAACAATCAGAAAACTCTAACCCCCTTTTTTGGGAATTTTAAATTTATAAATTTGAGTTTTTGGGCCCAAAAAGGATCAGAAAAAGCCCGGATGTGAAATTAACGAATGAAAAACGGTGGGAATTAGTGTGGCGAAACTTTTAAGCCCTCTTTCGTCATTCTAGCATATATATTTACTGAGTTATTAAAGAAAATGTGTATTGACCAAACACAGTACGTTGTCTTATGGGGGTTTTACTTTAGAAAAGCCTGTTATGCATTTGTTGGTGTACTTTTATCATCCCCAACAACATCACGCCTTCTTTAAAGCCTAACTGGACCTTCTCCTAAGCTTATAATGCGCAAAATTGTATTCCCAGCATTGCAGGTAAATAGAACCAGGAGCATCAAAACAGCCAAAAAATCAATATTTTCAGATTTGAATAAAAATTGGAATAATTGTATGTTTTTAACTGATTTTGAGTTTTTTTAGTTTTTTATGTGGAAATTCACTTCCCTTACGTCAGCGTGCTGCGTGCGAACTCGTTTTTTCAGTTCATCCCGTAATTCATCTATTAAGCGCATCCTGGTGTAATGTGGTGATTTTTCAAATCAAGTTGTTCGTGTTAAGGATATTGCAGGGTATGCTTACATTTAGTGTTATATCAATGTAAGATAGAAAGAAGCGTAAAATTTTGATTATATTATTTCTTCAATAGAAATATCTGTAATGTAGGGGAATGCACGAATCAAGTAAACTCTTGTACTTTCAGTTGTGCCTGCGTCCTGTTTACCCCCCATTCCTATTCATATCGAGTACTGAAGCACTGTGTTGACCTCCCAGAATGTCCATCGCTGTTAAAATAATGTGCACTACCAATGAACAGGGATGTCGTAGGACTCTGTTACTTTGGATAATCACTAAGAGGTTTAAAAAAAAATGTATGTGCAGAACATCTGAAATTAATAACTTTGCTGCTAAAAATTCTGCTTTTCAATAAGTGTCATTTATAAAAACAATAAGATTAAAATTTGGTTTGCATACAACGTATCGTGCTTCGTAAAATATCCAAGTGATGACTTAAAAATTAAATAAACAATGGCTAAATGTTGGCTTTCCATTAGGAGTACATAACTCATACTCTAATCACATATGAAAATATTCTCTTAGTTTTATAATAATCTTTTTGCATGATTCTGGTATATTTATTTAATAAAAAATAAATGAATGTGTGTTTGTTATTTGTTAAATAAGGAGCATGTTGCTGTTTGAGTCACACTAAAAGAATTTATGAATTGAGGTAGTACTTGAAGTAACCTCAGTAGTTCTTTATAAGTTTGCTATATATATATATATATATATATATATATATATATATATATATATTTGTATCTATTCATATTCAAACTGTGCACGCTTATAGGACCCCATATCATAAATAATATATAATATGTTAATATCCATATGATTATGTTTTAATATTTATTTTAAAGCACTAACTAGGCCTATTATTAATATTACTTATTACTCAAGCTAGATGCATGTTTTGTATTTTAAATTTTAGATGCTACAATGTAAATGGATTTGTGTATCTATTTTAGAGCATTAAATAAGGCTACTAAATCAATAATATCACTGGAGTATTAATTGGTATTTTTCAATTTTCTCACAATTTTTGGTATTAAAAAAACACTAAGAAAAAAAAACGCTTACCAACGCTTTTTCTGAGTCAACACTGTATGCTATTTGCCACCCTACATTAAAAATTACTTTAAATAATGTATTTGATATATTTTATATAATTTAAGTCTCGCCGAATTTGTTTCATGTTGTAAATTTCATATTTTATCTGGTTTATGTTAAAACACGGAAGACTGTGTTTCAGTTTTAAAAATATTGTGTTTCAGTTTTTTGGTTACACGATCTGAAAGCTGTAGAATGTTAATTGTTTACGGGACAGAGAAATTTACAGTTTATATTTTAATAAATCCATAAAAAAACTGAATTAAAGCTACAAACTACGTTTATAAATCATTCTTAACTAAAAAGTTAAGGAATTATCAACTTAAGTTAGTGAAGAATTTGAATTCGTAAAACTATATGGTATTTTGGTATTTTCATTCTGAATGACGAGATCGACCGTGGGCGTGCAGCACCGCCAAAGTTAAGTGGCAGCTCAATGTTCGGGCCGTGAGCCTCAGTTGCCGGGCCACGCAGCGGCGCGGCATGTTCGGTAATTGCTGGTAATACGTCCGTTATTACTCTCCAATCTTCCCCACCTAGGTCGTGACTCGCTTATGTTCTGCACTTCTGAGGCAAAAATCTCAAACGTTCGTAACCGTTAAAATATTGCCGAACAGACTATGTCCACATGTTGTACTAGACGATTTTGACTAGACAACGGTAATGAATGTATTTAATTTATGGGAATTGAAATAATTTAATAATGCCGAGTGTGAATAGACTAAGCTAGCTAGTAATCTAGAAATACCCCCGTCGCAGCAAACCTGCATACTCAGTGAATTCCCAATGGAGATATAAATGTCTTAACACTTCATAAAGCCACTTACCAAGTTTCATAAAAATATATTCACAAATAAGCAATATATAAAATTTTAATTATTCTCCATAAGAATAACATTAGAGCTGAGTACGCAGGTTTGCTGCGTCAAGGAACACAAAAAATGGGTTTTATACTAATATCAATATAACTCAACTAGGTGAAGTCATATACCAGTTTTTATTCATTTATGTTTATAATTAAGGGAAACATAGCATTTAGTCATTATCCATAAGAATAACATGGGACTGAGTATGCAGGTTTGCTGCTTTGGAGCCTTTGGCAAAAAATTATTATTTTGAGCAAATATCAACAGACCACAACCAGATGAAGCCGTATACCAAGTTTCGTCAGTATACATTCATAAATAGACGAGATATAACATTTTTCTTTTCCTCCATAAGAATAACATTAGACAACGTACTGTGTTTAGCACTTTCAATATCTCGGGAACCAATTGACGTAGAGGAATGATCAAAATACCGAACTGTGTGTTTTTAAGCTGAATCCAATGGTAAAAACTAATATTTGACTATTTCAAAAATTATATGTAACAAATTCAAAAAAACAATTTTTGGGGTACAAAACCCCCCCAAAATACCCCTTCGGATAAAGCGATCTGGCTGCTTTTCGAAATTAAAGTCATAAATGTTGATTTACATGTTTATACAAAATTTCATGAAAATCGGATCATTTTAGCGAATTTCCCCTATAGGGAAGAAGCTATTACCGTAGGTCTCATGGTAAGACTTAAGCCCGAGACCATGATAACTTTTCATTTTGAGGTCCCCAGATGCCAAAAACACCATTCGATCAAATTTTTATATATGTATATATATATATATATATATTTATATATATATATTTATATATATATATATATATATATATATATGTGTCCGTAAGCACGATAACTCTCGTAAAAAAGGTCCGATCTTAATGAAATTTGGTACAAATGTATAAAGTACCATTTATTTGAACGAGTTCGAAAACCAGATGAATCGCACCATCCGAAGGGGGGTTTTTGGGGGGTTTTGTACCCCAAAAATGTGTTTTTTGGGGTTTTCACATGTAATTTTAATTTAAATCAAATTTTAATTTATACCATTGAATTCAGCTTAAAAAAACAAACAATTTGGTATTTTGATCATTGCTCTACGTCAATTGGTTACCGAGATATTGAAAGTGCTAAACACAGTACGTTGTCTAATGTTATTCTTATGGAGGAAAAGAAAAATTGTATATCTCGCTTATTTATGAACATAAACTGACGAAATTTGGTATATGGCTTCATCTGGTTGTGGTTTATTGTTGTTTGCACAAAAAAACAATTTTTCGCCTATGGGTCCTGTAGCAGCAAACCTAGGTACTCGGTCCCCATGTTATTCTTATGGAAAATAATTAAAATGTTATATATCGCTTATTTATGAATGTATATGGATGAAACTTGGCATGTGACTTCACTTAGCTGAGTTCTATTGATATTTGCATAAAAACCCATTATTTTGTGTTCCTTGTTGCAGCAAACCTGCGTACTCATCCCCAATGTTATTCTTATAGAGAATAATTAATATTTTAAATATCGCTTGTTTGTGAATATATTTCTTATGAATCCCTGTTAAGTGGCTTAATGTGTTATGTTATAATTCATTGGAAATTCGCTGAGTATGCAGGTTTGCTGCGACGGGGGTATTTACTAGAGTTATCGTGCTCACGGACACACTTATATATAAATACAGTTTCGAACGAATGGTGTTTTTTGGGTCTGTGGACCTCAAAACGAAAAGTTACCATGGTCCCGGGCCTAGGTCTTACCATGCCGACTTCGGTAATAGCTTCTTCCCTATGGGGAAATTCGCTGAAACAACTCATTAAAAGATTATCTATTTAGTAGAACATTCTTCAACCTTAGAAAATTAATATGAATTCATTCAAATCAAATTTAGACTATTTATTAATTTTTAACAGTCACATTTAACTATAACCTCTTAGTAACTTTACTATGGGGAATCTGAAAGAATCAATAGTTGTATATATAGGTCTAGTTCGTTAGATAAATGTAAATACACTTTTAACGTATCGGGCGAAAGGTGAATAAACTAATTTAACTTCCTGCCAATAGTTTTCTTGGGAAGTAGGAGATTTATTTATCTGTAGGTGTTAGTGCTAGGAGGGGAGACCTTTTGATGTTAAAACTGTCTACAATTAACTCAGTCCACGCTTCACAGCTTCAAACACCAACCCCATTAAATAAAACGTATTCTAAAAATACATTCTTATCCCAACAATAAACTGGGATGCGTGACCACAAGAGAGTTTGAAAAGATAGATTTGTAGGTCAAACATTATTTCAGTGACCTTAAACAGTTTTAGTACTTTTCTAAAACAATAGTCTAATTTAAGCCTCTGTAAAACAAACAGAGTTGTCGAGTGTTATCAGAATTGTATAAAAGCGTTGAATCAATAAATGTAATCCTGTGTAATTAGATTAATGCAGATTCTAAGTAAAAATCCTATAAACGCTTTAATACCTTAAAAACAATAACATACAACTTCTGCAAGCTTTAGTTAATCTAATTGTTACATTTTTGTGGGTATTAAGCAAAAATTATTTTTGAAACGAAGCTCCTTATATTCTGCAATAGTTACTTATGAGATTCGTTTTAGGGAGTTTTGCATTTGCATTAGTTTTGAAAAATTACGTTTAAAATCAGTTGTTGTATATAAATAAATCCACATTTTCACTAGCAAAGAAAATAATGATAACCGGTCATCAAGCTACAGGAGACGTACGGATGAAGTAATATTAGTCCGAAGTAAATTTAGTCTACAAGTTTGATTTTCTGTCTACAAAGTAATACATTTTCGTTGCTTTTTAAAGGGAACTGATTTAGTCAAATAAGTTGTTAAAGCTATTATAAACAATAGATTATGTTTTTATACAAATTAAAACTGTCTTTTCTTTTTAATCTTAGTAATTGATTGCACTTACGAGAGTTATTGAGCTTCTATAACAAAAGTCTGTTTAGCTAAAAAATGTCACCTGAAGTGGCGTTAACTGTGTAAGTTAGTATTCTACAGAAGACAAATAAAAACACATTTTTTAAACATTTTGCTGTTAATTTAAATTAATGTTTTTTTTTTTCACTGAAAGTGTGACTCATTAATAAAATTGAAAATGACTCCTTTCATAAGCGTAACTTTTGAGTAAATATCAAAAGAAAACCCATTTACATAAAAGAAAAAAAGGTGAACTAACACTTACAGTATTATAATAATCACTCATTGATAAATTTTATCATAGTAAAAAAATACTGTCTTCAAACTGTAAGACTGAAAAAGGCTTAAAGCGAACCTTTTGTGAATAAGTGAGACACAAAGCCGTGGATTAAGGCTAATCCATTAAAAGCTTTCCCCTAACAAATCCAATGACAAACAGACCTGAGTGACGACGACGCGATGGAGGGAGATGCAAAGCGGCAAGA
Organism: Allygus modestus; assembly: GCA_963675035.1. Taxonomy (NCBI): domain Eukaryota; kingdom Metazoa; phylum Arthropoda; class Insecta; order Hemiptera; family Cicadellidae; genus Allygus; species Allygus modestus. The sequence continues at coordinate 469,821,128 of OY776112.1, forward strand.
CAGAGAAGGAAAACCTCTCTGCGACTCCAGCCTAATGGTGGGAGTCTTCATAGTAGCCATTTTGACTCTGCCACGTTATTATATTTGTTTTTAAAAAAACACACTGAACACTCAGAACTTAATTACTTACTTTCCGTGTCCGGGGAGACTTCATTATATTTTTCCTTGCCAGTACTTGGCAACTTGAATGCATTTTTATTATTTATGATAATATAATCGTATTGTTTATTAATTGATTATTTCAAGAATTTTTTTATTCAAAAAGAATAAAAAAACAGATCAAAACAGATCAAAAACAGATCAAAATAGATTACACCTTAAACACTGAAATATATATTCACACTTTTACCGTACTTACATTGAAGTTGAATATGCATTAAGATTGGCACTAGGTTAAGGGTTTCAACTAGTTAAACCGGTCATCATCAGGTCCAATCAGAGAATAACCTCCCACATTTTGCCGAACATTTGTAATCAACCAAAATATTCGGGCTTATTCGCGAAAGGTATTCGACCGGCTTCACCTACGTATCAAGATTAGGTAAGCTGAAACTAGTTACAATAATTCCCAATGGGCGTCACTTTAGTTTCTATTTTCTATGATTAAACAGTTTTTTAATGTAAACTTATATAAAATTTAAAATCAAAACTTCATAAGGTAAGATTGGAAAAAGAATATGTCTTTAATCAAATAACAGGTAGTAAATGACATACTATAATTGTAAATGCGAAACTCGTGCCTTGAAATTCCTGTTTATCAAATAGACCAACTCAATAGGCATATATCCAATCTATTTTATTATTATTTTTACAATTAATTTTTTTATCAGTTTATCTTATCGTATATCATATTTTATATCATCGTGTGGATACATGTAATGGTTGTTTTCCAAACCGATATACTTTTATACATACAAATGTAGGTTTATAGTAGTTTTCTCAGATCTTCCTTCCCTCGTCACCCCTCAGGATACCCAAGGTACTTGACATTTAATCTATGGTCAGCTATTTGTCAATTGCAGAAGCAACATTTTCCCCCTTATGAAAACTGTGAGTCCATCCCCTTACGCGATGAAAGGGCGTACTCCTAGTATTATTTACACGTCCTGCATGACAAAACCGTGTTCGTATACATTGGAAGAGCCGTCATTACTATGGCGCGTGCCTTCCCTGTAGGCTCGGCGGACGCATTTATCCCTACAATGTTTGAATGTTAATATCCATCAGTAGCCTATTGTTAGAATGCAGTTATACATTTTCTTATGTTAACAAACAATCTAATCAATTTTAAACTAATGCAACCATAGTGCGGAAAAACTGTATTAGTTTCACACACCTTTTCTTTTTAAGCTAGTAAATAAATGCATTTCGTCAAAACAAAATTAATTTAGTGGCGTTGAATGACATCCTCTAGCTGTATGATGGAGAGAGAGATAGAGAGGGAGAAAGAGAGGGGGAAGAAATAAAATGCAAATTGAATGGAAATAAGAGGGGGACTTTTCCATTGAGTTTAACCACTCAAGTTCATCTCTTTTTATTTACTCTTTTCAATCATTCATATTCAATCTGTCCTCGCACTTATGCAATATTAGTAAAAAATTACCTGTCATATTCAATGACAGCACTTAGCCAACAACAAAGCTAGTTCCCATTCATGTAGTTTTGCATTTGGCTTATTTCATAAAACATGGTAGATGTGTGAAAAATGTAAGTCTCAAAAATAGATTTTAACAGTGTGTAAAATTTATTTACTAGTGTCTCATTTATGTGTGAAATTATAATAAGATAAAGGCACATTATTTTCTCCGTATTAGGGAGCTTCATTTACTTAAAACGGGAATTCAATTTAATTACCTTTAGTTTCCGCTTTAATAATACGAATAATGTCTGTAAAAATTGTAAACAAGATTCAAATAACAAATCTGTTGAGTAAAAGTTAAAATAATAGTTTAATTTAATAATTTGGGATATAAAAAGTCTGACACTAATCCCTTTTTCCACAGAAGTAAGCTTATTAAAATACGTATTAAATAGTTAATGTTTATAATAATGATTATTATACAAACATCCAATAATCCGAGTTGAATTAACATATCCTGTTTGGTTCCAAGAACAGTTCGTTTACAAACAGTGTATTTGTTCAACAAAGTCCCTGTAATAAGTCTACTAATAGGTTCCAAGGCAAATGTACTTTTGTTTTGTTTTATTTGTTTATGAACCTGTCAGTTCATTTTACCTATGTGTGGTATATACTACTGGATCTGTGAGTTCCACTCCAAAATTCACACCATAAAAAACGCGCCTTTTGAATCAAGGTCCTTTTTTCCGTGAATAAAATATATTAAATAATCTTTCAGTTCCACCTTATACTGTAGTAACAAGGTGGCCTAGTAGATTTATAGTAAACAAATATCGAATTCAAACAAGTGGTTGTCAAAGAACCGTCAACCTATTGATAACATATTGATATAAAAATGCTAGTTATTCAGCTAATTTTTCCTATAAACAAAGCAAATATACAATTAGTTTATTCCCAGTAAAAAAAAAAATGAACAACACACTTTCCATGTGAATTTAATATGACGAAGACCGCAGATATAAAAAAGAAACACATTTGTGCGGAAGAAATTCCCGTAAGTCATAGATATTGCTTTCTTTTTATTTATAAATTCAAACAAATCGTGTTTTTGGCTCTGAAAAACAAAAGATTACTATCTTCTTAGTCATAATTCTTACCACGCCACAAATAGTAATAGCTTCTTCCTTATTGGGCATATTCGCTAATCATATCTGGCGTTCAGTTAATGCTTAGAGATAGTTTGAACTTTGAAAATCAGATAACATACCTTGCCGTCGTCAAGCCATTAGTTTAATTAGATTACTAGTTTCGGGACTACACATTTTTAACTTGAGCCTGCTCTTGTCTTTGGCCAGCCAAATATGGGAAATGAATTAATTGTTGAAAACTTTAAAGGATGATGACAGTGTTTTACCTTTTTTCATATGAAAATTGCATAATAGGCAATACTAGTCTCGAAACTAGTAGATTGATGTCGGCAATGTATGCATCCTTATTTTATAAATAACATGACTAAAATATTTATTACGTTGATAAATACTGTATAATAGGTTTTTTTCTAATTTATATCAGTCAAAAGAACTTCAATATAAAACGTCACGTATAAACCGTATCCCCAATACAATAAAGGAGCTGCGCGCATTGTGTGAGCCTCCGTCAGTTTTACCTAGTGTTCTTTGTGATTGTGACCTGGATTCTATTGAGTTTGGAGACTTTTAAGGCTCTACTTTGATTGAATTGCGTGATAAAAAGTCTTGCCTTCTATTTATTGATGCTTTGATTTAAATTATAATTGGTAACGGTCCATAAGAGAACACTGTACAATTCTTCACGTTCTTAATTTTGTTATTGAAGTAACTAATTGTATCATTATTCTAATCGCAACTACTTTGACTATCTTCTGCGAGTCATGACTAGCGGCTCTCCCACTGAAAAGCTTGAAAGTTGTGTTATTAAGGTGATCAATTATATAATTATTCTAAACGCAACTGCGTTGAATGTTCTTTCCGAGGCATGACTATTGACCACCTCACTTAAAACCTTGAATGTGGTGCAATCAAACCACCCATCCTTAAAATCTCCAACATAACCATATACCTCCTGATAAATCATGTTGCCATTTAAATTAATATGACCTAAAACATTTAAAACATTGACCTATTATGGCAACAGTAAATGAATTCTCAAACGTAGCTTTCATAAGAAAGATCGTCATATATCGGAGATACCATAGGTGTAATACGATTCGAGGTGAAAAAACATCCTAAACTATTTTCCCCACTATGATTACACCCTTTCCGCAGCATTAGACCTTCACAATTTTATGTTAAAATAATCCATTCTTGTTTTGTAATAGAAAACTTTCATACCGGGGAGAGAATATTATTTTACAGTATTTCCAGATTTGTCGATGATGATTTTGTATTTTCAATGTTTCTGACAGTCTGAAAGCCGATGTATATGTCAAGTGTTATTTTGTAATTTTAAATTTGTTTAAGTCTTTTATCGATCAATTTTATTCTGGTTCCCTCAGCTTTTAAAGTTCTCAAGCTTTTGTCCTAAGACGAGAAATACGCACGGCACATAAACTGTCGGCGTCAAGAATTTAAGTTGAATTAATTTTGTAGTTTTTTTAAAACTACAGAATGATGGGCTACAATAACATGGTACCACTAGGAATGCCTAAATTACAAGCACTTTTATACACGTCAAATATCGATTTATTGCTTGAGGGAGTATAAATCGGTAAAGATCTTATGAAAAATGAAGGCTCAACCTTAAATATTTCCGTTATATTAATGATGTTGCCCAAAGTGTCCAATTCACCATACCTGCTCGTCTAATGGAGGGCTTGACGCGGTGTTGATAAATGTGGAAAGTTTTACATATCAATAAATTCACGTCTTATGGAAAACCTGGATTTAATTTACATCTTAAATGAAAGTTTACTAAAAAATTTAGGTAAGTGGGTTTTTTGTGTTTATAGTTCTCTGTGTTGGATTTTCTATCTAATATAAATTTACAACTCAGCTTCAACAATGCATTGATCATTAATGCGTTGATCACTGCGTCGTTGTTAAAATTGTAGAACGTAAAATTGAATTTAGTCAGATAAATTAATTAAGAAGAGAACACTTTAATGTTAACAATAATTATTGTAAAATACATTGTCTAATAAAATAAAATACTTAATGTGACCATTTACTAACAACATAATCATGGTTGTATTAGTTAGCGTTATTTCGTAATAAATCGTTATAACGTAGTTTAAATTTAGGGAATATATGTACTACAAAATACAGACTCAAAGATTAACCAGCTCTTTCCCAGCTCAAAATTAGATGTCCCACACCCGCGACTTGCTTTAGCAGGAAACTCTCTTGACATAAATTCAAAATTCAAGTACTTTAAGAATAATTGACTTTTAGAGAATCTGTTTTATACTATTAATGAATTGTGTACCTATCAACATTTTAATCCAATTGCTGATAATCAAAATTAATTTTACATTTCTTCCATCTGTCTGTAAGCTGATCCTCAACTTTGTATACTGCATTGTATTGAATTCTTTGACGTTGCCTATTTCACACTGTGATCAATGGTAATACAGTTTCTTATTGACGTTGCCTATTTCACACTGTGTTCAATGGTAATACAGTTTCTTATTGACGTTGCCTATTTCACACTGTGTTCAATGGTAATACAGTTTCTTATTGACGTTGCCTATTTAACACTGTGTTCAATGGTAATGCAGTATCTTATTGACGTTGCCTATTTCACACTGTGTTCAATGGTATAACAGTTTCTTATTAATCAATGTATAATACATCCTTCGTGCGACTATAATTTTGATTTAAATTGTGTTATTAAAACGCGAAGGAAATTACATGTAGTTTTGCACACATTAATCTATTGTTTTAAATTTAGACGATTTTTGAAAATAACATTCGAAAACTAATAGTTTTCAATAAAAAATAGAACATTTAAGAATACGTAATAAACTATTTGTGGATATTACGTATTATGTGGATACGATAAACTAATGAATCGTAAAATTCCAATTTAATTAATAATACGTAATTGATTGTGTTTTTTTACTTTTATTTTAGTAATATAGGCTCATTTTTTAAATGATGGACTTATGTACCTAGTGGCACAGTATAAAGCCCTTTTCTACCCTAAAATCTTAACCAAATAAGGCTTAGCCCTTAATTACGTTTACAACAACCTGTTCAACTACTAATAATTTTCCAATAAATTGTCTTAATCTCAAAATCCAATGTTTTCCTTTATTTTAAAGGCGAGAAACAAACCCTCTGATTTAGAACCTGCCAAGGCACAAGGCAAAACACTTACCACGGGCGGAGTTGGGCCAAGAGGATCCATATACGCTCCACCCCGCCCACCAGACTAGGGTTACATTGCGTATGGAGTTGGCACTGAAGCCAATGTGCGAACGTGAATAATACAAACTAGTGTGTAGCGGTTTAATGAATACTAAAGAAATCAATGTTCGTAACTAATGCTAACAAATAATTCAAGGGTGTATTTATTTTTCTTTCTTTCTGTTGGAACATTTTTACGTCGTGACAGATGTCATTGTAAAACTATATGTATTTATTAAGAAGTTTGTAAAAATTAAAATTCTAATTTAAAATTTAAAGATTAGGAAAAACTATAAAACGTGATTTTCCTATAGTGTTTTACAACTTAAACACATATTTTAGAAGTATTAACATAATAATCCTTTTAGAAATAGAGTGTTATTTAAAACATCTTTAGTTACGTTGTACAAACACGCTTGTGTACTCAAGAGGATTTTATAAGATTTTTCATTAACTGTTGACTTAATATTACCGTTTCTACCTTTTTAATATTATTAATTAGTATCTGTACAAAATAACATTTATTACACTATTTCTGTTTTCTTTTTTGGTAAATAAGTTTAACGGCAATAATTTAACGTAATCTTAACACAAGCATCTCGCTAGATAAAAATCAGCAAGGTCGTTTAAGTAAACGTTTTTTGACGAAAAGGTGCAGGAAGATAATCAACAGGCAAATTAGTAAGTAAACTGTTTGCTGACAGTCAAAGGGCTGTCTTGAAGCTGCAGGGAGTAGAAATTAAATTATTACTCGAGGAAGGGGCTGACACTTCTCAAAGGTAAGGTTACCTCCAGAGCTTTACCTTCCTACAGTTCAGGTTGGGTTTGTCCTTCAGTTTGGAGTTGAGAAGCAGATGCAATTCACAAGAGGTATTATAATTGTTAAAATAGAAGGTTAATATAATTTTGAATAGCCTACTTCTCTTCTTGTGACTTAGATGCTCACGTGCTTTAGACCCATATGAGATGTTTTCCATTCTTGATTGTGTGGCTGAAATGTTCAGTCATGGAAATAAACGTTGATTTGATTCGATCAGGTTTGGACGTTTGCTAGTGTTCACATCTTTTAAAACAAAAAACGAGTTTCCACGCAGCACGCTGACGTGAGGGAAGTGAATTTCCACATAAAAACTTTTAAAACTCAAAATCAGTGTAAAAACATACATTTGTCCAATTTTTATTGAAATCTGAAAACATTGATATTTTGGCTGTTCTGATGCTCCTGGTTTCATTTACCTGCAATGCTGGGAATACAATTTTGTGCATTATAAGGTTAGAAGAAGGTCCAGTCAGGCTTAAAGTAGGCGTGAGGTTGCTGGAGATGTTAAAAGTACACCAACTAATGAATAACAGGCTTTTCTAATGTAAAACCCCCATAAGACAACGTACTGTGTTTGGTCAATACACATTTTCTTTAATAACTCGGTAAATATGTATGCTAGAATGACGAGAGAGGGCTTAATACTTTCGCCTCTCTAATTTCCATCTTTTTGCATGCATTAATTTTACATCTGGGGCTTTACTGACCCTTTTCGAGCCCAAAAACTCAAAATTTGAAAGATTAATCCCCCAAAAAATGGGTTTAGAGTTTTCCGATTGTTTTGCCCAACGAACTTGTCCAACAGATTATAGAAAGGAACGTCCCTACCAAATTTGAAGTAAATCGGACAAAAAATGCGACCGCTAGAGTGCATACACACACACATATATATATATATATATATATGTCTCTCTCTCTCTCTCTCTATCTCTCTCTCTCTATATATATATATATATATATATATATATATATATATATATATATATATATATATATATATATATACATATATATATATATAAAATTTTGAACGACCCCCCAAAACGTGTTCAGGGGGTCACGTTATGAACTTCTATGGTGGTCCCGGGCTTTAGTTTCACCGTGCGGGTCATGCTAATAGTTCACTTTCCAAAGGAAATTCACTAATAATCACTCAATTCATTCATGAGACTAAATGAACGGTTTGAAATGATATTGTTTCTTGTCAACGTAAACGACATTTATTATACAAAATTCACGTAAAAGACATATTGTATTGTAAAGACACAAAAGGCAGAGCATAACATCTTTCTTCAGTCTTTGTAGCGTCACATTCAAAATTAACGTCAAAGTCAGTTACTAAACAATTATAAATGTTTATATGTTTTTTCTTTTGTGTATTTCATTAAGATGTGTTTTAGTTTTGATTATTAAACAATGAGAAGAACAATTTAGAAATATTAATTTTTTTGTCGACATACCAAACAATATTATTATTTATTAAAATAAGTGAGGGCTACCTAATTAAAAACGCAATTTGTTACTTAAAGTGCATTGTTATATTTAAACAATGTCACTTTATATAAATATTATAATTTAACATTGTAATTCTTATTTAAGATATTGTGTAATTAAATCTTACTCAGTAGACATATTAACTACAATTTCTTAATCAATAGAATTGTAACCAAGGGGAGAAACATTGAAAATCGAATGCAGACAAAACCCAAGAGTAGGGGAGGAACATGTAAACCAAGCAAAATATAACTTATGAAATGTGCGGGGTTATTGCCTTTGACATTTTGAACAGAAATGTAGCTCCAAGACTCACTCTAATAATATTTTGTATCCCACGGTTTACATTATTTTATAGCTTTTTTATGAACAAAAACATACTACCTTTTCCTAAAATAATTACCACCCTGAAAATTAATTGATAAAGATTTTAAATACAGTTTTTAAGAAAATATTTATTACAAAACAGGTATTTCAAAAGAGTAAGATACTAGGAAGTGCTAATACGATTTTTTTACTAAGGTAATTAAAATCAATTTGTAGATGCTAAAGATTCCATAATATTTATGTTAGTATTATGGAATTTGCCTCACAGACCTTCAAAGCTTGGGTATCTACATTAACAAAACACAGTACATCAGCAAGAGTACAACAGATGTTGTGAGACATATTAAACCCATTTACCCTGTATTTACATAACAGTATGCTCACTGCGTTATAAAAATAGGCTTAATTTCACAAGCATCAGAGGAACCTCTGCTCGAGTTTCAGAAAAATGTCCTAATATAATTTTGTATTTTTTTATATTTTATAAGGTCAGTTCTATATCAGGAATAACGGTATTTTTATCCACCACAAGTGCCTAACCTCGTTTCTACCAATGAGACTCTAATGTTCATCAAACAGTGAGATACATGAGATAATGTAGTTACATGTTCGAATTTACAAACCGGTAACTACTCATGTAGTAATTACTCGTTTCTATTGTACACAAAGGTTTGGAAGTTCACGTGATCCGCACCGGAATAGGAAACTAGCGAGGGCTTAGTGAGTAACAAGCCAGCTCACCGGCTTTAACACTCATCTTTTATTCATATTCACCTTAAGATTTTCACAGGTTGAGTTGGCGGATTTAAAAGTAAATAGTCTGAATTTTTTCTAGTTGTGGTAGGATAAAACTGTTATCAACGTGTTGAAGGTAAAGATATAGAATCTGACTATTGCTGCTTGTTAGTGGAAAGGTCATGACAGAGTTGTTTATTGATATAAAAATCGCCCTTATATATTTAGTTTCTTTCATACATTTAAATCACGTTTGCGTTGGAAAAGTTCTTAGAAATGAAGTGTTATATAAAAAATGTTTGTTTTGCATGGTTGACGTAAAGGAAAAGGGAGGGTGGGGGGTAACGCAATATAGTCAAATGGCCTTGTAAAATACAATTCTAAAAGTTTTATTAATTCATTTACAATAATATACAAAATTAAAACAATAAGAAAGAATAAGAAGAAATAAGAAGAAATAGGAAGATTAAATAAGAATTTATAAGAATTAATATATTTAGTTGAGTAATGTACTATTAAAAGTCAAAGATGTTTTCCTAATTTTACGGCAGTGGTGGGGGGGGGTTGCTAAAAATCAAAATCAAATGTATAGGTTTCTGATTCATAATTTTAGATTTAAATAATGATTAAAGATGATAGCCGAAAATGTGGTGATATCTACACCAGTGGTTCCCAAACTTGTTGTCTGGGGACCCACCTTCATTCTGGATTTTTTTCGTGACCCACATATTAAATTATAAGAACTATTATTATTATTACAATTTTTATTTTTATTATTACGGGATGTAATTAAAGACGTCTTACAACACTTAAGATATATTTGCACTTATATTGATTCGCATACAGACGGTAAACATATATAAAAGATGTTACTTTTATATATGTAAAAAGATATGTTACTTTTATTATTATTATCGTGTAAATGATCTACTGAGAAATACACCTATAAATGAAAATGGTAAGGTGATTATATCAACAATATGTATATCAAACACACAATATGCAATCCAAAAAACACTTTTATTTCAGAAATTTAAAATTTATGAGACTTGTGGAGCTGATGTTTACTGTTTATAAGACACTCTATTTCTGGATTGAATTTTGAAAAATGTAGGCGCAGGTAATTTTCCACACATGGCCTATTTCTGTATTTATTTGTTGAATATACCAAGGTGTAGAATGCTCTCTCACACAAATACATGGTTGTAAATCCCATTAGCTCTTTTAAGGCTATGTTTAAAAGAACTGTAGACTCCTCCCTTGCCTTTATCCAAAATTACCACTACTACTTGGCCTACTAGAAGCAGTTAGTTCAAATTCAGTAACTTCACTATCACTGTCATTTCTAGGTTCACTACACAAAATGATGGTACTAGACATTGGTAGGAATGATATAGTCCTATCATTCCTTTTACGGAATGATACAGTCTTGATCCACACGTACAATGTAAAAGAAACAGAAAACTATCATCCCACCTATTTTTATACCTAAAAATAAACTTAACCACCACTGTAGACGTACAACCACTGCTATTCACAAAACCTAACCTAACAAAAGGCAAAAAGGCCAGGTTTTGTAATTCTGCGGTTAGAAGTGAAAATAAAAAAATATATCATGAGATATGTTCAATTTTCTTTAATTTTCAGCAGAGAAAACACTTTAAAAGTGTTAAGTATTTTATCTGTTCCCGCGACCCTCCCAAATTGCTCCCGTGACCCACTAGTGGGTCGCGACCCTTAGTTTGGGAACCGCTGATCTACACAACTAACATGGACTTCGGGGCCACAAGTAAATTTAATTCAATACGTTCTGGATCGCTAATTTGTTCCCGGTGGTGCGATTTTTATTTTGTTTATATAACGATTTTTGGTTTATTAAGGCCTTTATTATGAGGTACTCATTATCATTAGATCATTAGTTCCGTTTGAAATTTTGTTATTTGTCTTCCTCCCCAAATATTAAAATTTGAGATCCTGGGCTTCGCTAATGTAGCGTCTAATATCTGATGAGGTTTCAAGAAGATTTAACATATTGTAGATGGCGAAACGGTAAGGGGGGTTGGTAGCTACTTTTTCAATTTAAATAAAAATTCATATACGTTTTATTGTGATTTTTCACTGTAGAGATGCTAAATAACCTTGTCATTGAAATAAATCTAGTTTAGAATCATAAAAGAAAAATTATGAGTAACGTTTATCAAGTAAAATTGTTTTGATATGAACTATACAACTTACCTAATGCATTTCGAACAGTCGAAACCAGTATGAAGAAGTATTTACAGTAGTAAACTTAATCTGATTATATAAAAAATACCTTGAAATATCCTCATTGAAAACGGAGAAATAATTGCATCCACAGTACTGTTAGGAATGCATTTAAATATTAGAAAAAAACCCAAATTTCTAGACCACGTTTACAAAAACGTTTTTGAATTACAGTGTAAAATTAATAATCTATAAATACGAATTAAAAAGTTATAATTAAATTGTGATAATATAACAAAACTAAAAAATATCATCAAAATATTACATTAATACCACTTTACTACATTGAACTCGGATATTGAAAATTAGCCATACAAAATATAAAGGAAAAGGAAAAAGTAATATAAAACCTATATTTGTTTATGATTGTAAAACTGCAAGGTTTTTTCAATATTTAATATAACCGCGTTAAGCTCAGTGATGCTGAAGGTCGTGGCCAGCCGGCAACGCAGCGCTTGTGTGATATTAAACTAGACTCTAACAAACAATGCTTGTTAACATTAGTTATTTTGCACGGGCTTGCGCTGACATGCATCATTATTAAATAAAGCTTCGATAACAATCCTTGAACATTTTTACTGTAATATTGTTTGATTCCAGCTTGATTGTTATCAAATCTGTATATCCAACAAACATTTAAACCTCGTTAAAAACACTCCAAATTTCCTACTTAGCTTAATTGTAACAGGTCTATATCTGAGCAATCTGTATGATTTAAAAAATTGATAGCTTATTGAAACATTATTCAAGAGTGCAGAATCAAATCTGATTGCAATGTAAACTAATTCAAGTTTTTAATAATAGAAAATACATATGTTGGCTAAATATTCCATCTCGTCAACCACGAATTGTACGAATTGTATTGTTCTAGGAGAGGTATGAAATGCATAACCACTCTACACACAAATAATTCTGGCTATAATTTGCTATTTGATTTATTTATTTGATTTCAAATGGCTTTATGATTGGTCAAGCCCAATTAATCATATATAATAATAGTGTGTAAGAGGCGACGTGTAACCACCTATTCCAAGTAAAATACTGAACGTAGAGAGGCCAGGTTTGTGTAAAAAGATTTCACTGAGGCCTAGGATGATGAAAAAAAAACGATATCCTAAATTTACTCAGTTATACTTTTGAAATCGGCTAAAAACTCTGTTTTTTGGCCTTATTTCGTCATCCGCATGTATAAGGAACGTGTAACCACCTATTACGAGTAAACTACTGAACGCCAAAAGAGAGGTTGTTGTCAAAATATTTCACTTAGGCCTAGGATGATGGAAAAAATACGATATCCTACATTTATTTAGTTATAAGTTTGTAAAAGAAAAAAAATCACAATTTTTATTTTTGCAATTGTTCATCAATTGTTTTGTTTATCGTACCATGTGTTCACTTTCCTTTCATTGCATCCAAATTCAATACGACAGCTGAGTAAAGTTAGCAAGTTGATCAAGTTGTGTTTGTAAACAAAGTAGACAACTATTCTTAATTAAATTTAGGTTTTTGGATTGAAATTGGCAGGTAATAAACAACCCAAAATTATATGCTAAATATAAATAGAGTTTATAATACTGTATAAAAGTGGCAGACAAATTAATTGTAATTAAAATTCAAATTTGAGTATTCTATATTCTCTATTCAAACTTATAATTCGTTTCCTTTAATGTTGCAGTAATAATTGTGTTTTATTACTGATAATATAACTAAAGATAGCTTTTTCCTTTGTTTAATCATGGGTCACGGAAATTATTACGACAAAGCGGCATTATAGCAGTCCACATCTGGAATTGTAGTCTTTGTTGTTAATGCAGTTTATGCAGTTTATATTGTTTTGTGTAAATATGAACAATCAAAAGCTTTTTGTAAACTACGATTATGATAGCCATTATTCTTTCTTAAGTGCGATTTGAATATGAGTATAAAAAATCCATAATTAAAGACACAAATACACGATTAAAAAAAACGTAAATTGGGGGGGGGGGTTATTTGTTATGGTAATGATAAAATGCGAAGGTAAAAGTTAAGGCATTTTGTATAGTTCAATAAAAAATGTTTAAGTCCAAAATTCAGTTTGATTTCACAGCGTCGTTCTCTGCTGTAATATACTTTATTTGCTATATTGGATGAAATTTGGTGAAGGTAGATGAAACTGTGGTAAGAAATTGTGATAAAAGGGATAATAAAACTAAGGACTATGGACTTATACCACTATTAGCATTGGATACATACATTTTTATTCAGTTTAGATAATTATGTGTTTTTTGTTGGTCTGTATTTAGACAGTTTGTATGCCAGCAGACTAAATACAATTAAGTGTTGGTAAATATGTAGACTGTATTTATATTTTGGTTATAAAAACAAGGAAAGTAGTTAGGTAAATTTTTATTGCATATTTGAGCTCAAAGAAAAAACATTTAAACATTTAACACAATTTTTCTCCAGTTTTTAAGGAACAGAATTTCTTTTAAGTTTTTGCTTGAAGTTACATAAATCTGCATCTGATTCAATATCCAAAACTCAAAAAAACAACAAAGTTTAAACTAAACCATCGAATTCTTCTTTTGGTATAATTTTTGAGTAGGCGTATGCCCTAGGGAGGATGTGTCAAGTCTTTCATAAAAAGAATTTTGACACATCATAATGAATATTTTAATATGCAATATGCTTTGCTACAATAGCATCTTACAATTTCGCACGGTGATTTCTCATTTGATTACATGAATTTAAAAATTAGCGTTTTAAATAACTAACAGATATTTAGTTATAGAATTGTAAAGAACAATTTTGAAGCCCCTACATTTATTTGATTACTAATGAAAACTATTTGATTCGTGTTTTAAACCCGTAATTTTTGACGCGCTAATAAGAGCTGGTATAATCATAGTTTTATTAACGCTTGAATTGTGGAGGTTCAGAGTCTGCTAATATTCATTTATACAAAGAGTACCCTTACAAATTAACGTGCACAAACCAATAATATATTGCACTATCCAGCTGAAATAACACAAAGTGTAAACAATTATGTCCTAGCAATTCATGCACTCTTAGAAAAAACTCAAGCTGAAAACGAAAACAAAAATATAGATTACATGCTATTTATTGGTCATTTCGAATTATACCTGCAATATTCATGTAGCTTTACATGTGATATAATCGATTGCAGAATAGTAAAATTATTACGTTGTTTAAGGTGTTGCTCAACTAAACCTGAAAATGTGCATTTAGAACTGTTTAAAAACGATTGTAATGAAACACAAACGTAATTAAAGGTATAACAGTAACTAGCTACCCTGGAAGTCACTAACCAGAGTTAAAGTTGCAATTAGTTTAATTTCAGAGAGGTACCAGAAGTCCTTTCCAAGACTGCTAGTTCGTTTACATTATTGTGTTCTGTAATTTTTGTAAAATGTAATTTTGGAAAGTCCTAACTCAATCATAAACTCATAATGCGATGGTCTCTGGTTGATTGTGTAGAAACAAGAGCTAGTAATTAAATAATAAGTTGAATTTGTAAGTATTTGTTTATTCACAGTCTTGCCATCACACGTCGCGTTAAAGACGATCATTTATAAGACGATCTAGTTTGATAAAAGCCTTATAAAATAAGGTTCCATACCTTGTCTTCATCAATCAAAAGTTTAAAAGATTACTATTTTTGGGACTAGTTTCGTCCCATTATCAAATCTTTATATCACAGAAGGAAATACCGTCATCGACTTGAGGTTAGCAAAATGTTAACACTAAACACAAACTTTTACTGACACTAGAAACATTAAATATTTAAAAATTCACAATAAGTGTACACATTATTTCCCATGTGTGTTTCTCAAGACGATGACAGTATTTTCTTCTGTGGTACATAAAGATTTGATAATGGGACAAAATTAGTCCCAAAACTAGTAATCTTTTAAACAACTGTATTGATGACGACAAGGTATGTAACCTTATTTTTTAAGTCATACAATCAATCAAGGAGCAAATAGCATGAATAAATTTAATGAATGGACACAACCTTTTATGATTATTACCTACATTGATGATCTTTAGATTTATTAAAACATGTTCATCTATCTGTGATCCTAAAAAAATATCTGGACTATCCTCTTAACATTTATGAATCAGTCGCGTATTAGGTATATTTTTTTCTTTTTTGGTTAATAAAACAGCCAAGAAATTACATTACACAATAAAATTAGTCTATATACGTTCATTTTCCTACTCTGCTCGTGTAAATTATTTATGAATATTAAATGTAAATTTGTATAATGTTTTGCTTGCAATTTTAAAACATTACTAAAATGTTGTAGAAAGAAAACAGATGTAGGTGAGTAAAATCTCTCTTGAATTTAAAATATCATGATTTATAAAATAATTTTCAATCCGAAATAATTATAAATGACCTAAAATATACAAGACTGTGGAACCTATTTCTTTCTAAAATTGTAACAATTTTGTATCATCTCATTTTTAATACTTGGAGAAATCATTCAAGGTCCCATTTATAAATAAAGGAAATAATGTCCCATATTAATCTATAAAGGAAATACCTCCAGAATTTTGGGAGAATTTCGAGATTGACCTGACGGTTAAGGATGCAAAGGGCAAAATTAGCGGTACCAATGAGGTCCAACGCGGGCAAAGCCACACTACGTGATGTAGGTAAATCCTTAAGTCAGTCTTGCGTCATTATTTGCAATTAACAAAATCAATACACGGCCACGAATTTTTAAAATTAATTAACACAAGGCGCAATAAGTATAAAGTACATTCCAAGGGAGGTAGCATGCGTGGTTTCCTTAATACATGTTTGATGTAGAAAATTAACAATGGTGATAATATTTTATTTTACGAGTATATTGATTAAATAATGGCTGGTAGAAGAACCAAACATGAATTTCTCTTTTGATCGTTAACTAGCTGCTAAGTAAATAGATACTTAAAATTACTACATACAGTAAAAACGATAAAGTTGTAACAAAAACATAAAAACGTAATTGTTTGTTCTCAGAGCATCTCTTAATTAATGGAATACATCTTTAGAGCTCTCAGCTTTTTCTCCTCTATCCACAAATTAGATAATTACATATAATGAAGACATGGTTAATGAAACAGTAATTGTTTGAATATTTCAAAGTTTTTTCTCTTTTTTTGTCTCAGATTCTTTTCGATGTCGTGGAATTATTCACAAAGAAAAAAAAATATATAGATAGGTAAATTTGAAAAGAGGTAAAATTACTAAAACCAGCTAAAAATTTAACATATTTCGGATTGAATCAAAAAGTTGGCATTTACAGAAAGAAATAATGATATTATTGTTTTAGACTGTTGTTCTTTAAGAGCTTTCACTTACACAGTAAAAAGAAAGATTTAAATCTCTTAAATCATATACGATAAACGATAGACGATATTTGAAAATTGATTTAGGACACAAACCAATAATAAATTAACAACAGATTTACGGTTACTTACTAAATTAATTACTACTGACTACTTACATTTTTAGTCACTCTAGGGGTTGTAAAACTCTCATTATTACTTGAAGTAGGCACAATGTATCCTTAATAAAGACCTGCGGCACTATTTGCAATTCAAAAATCAACGTAGCCTTTAACGTGTGCAAGTATTCAAAACGAAGTGCATACACTAAAAGTTTTCATTTATATTTTTGCACGCGTGGTTTCTTTGATACATGTTTGTTGTAGAAAATTAACAATACTGTAAATGTTTTATCTTATATTAGTTAAATAAAGGCTGGTAACAGAAACCAATGGTAAAATTATTGTTTTATCGTTAACTAGCTGTTAAGTAAATAAAGACTGTTTAGTTATCATTGTCATGTACACCAAAAGAAGATAAAAACGTAAATGTAAGTTCTTAGAGCATAGTTCAGTTAATGAAATACGTCCCAAGAGGTCAGAGTTTCTCCTCTGAGGGAATGCAAATGAATTATAATGAAGACATGGTTAATGAAACATGAATTACTTTAACATTTTAACGTTGTTTCCTGGTTTTAGGATCATATCCTCTTCCTTATCGTGGAATTGACCTCTAAAAAAAAAAAACGGATGAATTTTAAAAGTGAAAAGTAAAATATTAACATATTTTGGTTAGAATAGAGGATTCGAGATTAACTGAAATACGTACAATATATTTGAAAATCAACTATTTAAAACAATCCCTTGTAAAACACAAAAAATATTTCAAATCCTTGAATCACATACGATAGTTGATAGAGGATGTTTGATAATTTATTTAGGGTTATTGACTACTTACTACATTACTGAATACCAATTACTTACATTTAGAATCACTTTAACAGGTGGAAAGTCATCATTATTTTTTAAACTCTTCAATCAGGGGGTTCTGGATAAAATAATAATATATTAAATTTAAAATTCTCTCAACAACAGTTGTCGAACATGACCAAGCTAGGTTTTCAGTTAACGTAACGTTTCGAGTGTGTTGTAAAACAGTATTACAATCGCTTTAGGTGAAAACATTTATGTAAGCTATTGCATGTAAAAACAATCTTATCTGATTAACCTTAAATATTTATAATTTTCACCCAAAATGGAAAACACAAACATCAGGTCCAATAATCTGAAATTAAATTTGTAAATATTTAATATCTTGATCTTTGGACACAAGATTTTAAATCAGTATCGCTAGATTTATACTGATGATTGAATGATGAAATCGCGTGTTGAGCGTGTTTAATTCAGGGACAACGACTACTGCAGTAATGGTTTTCTCCATCGGCAATGCCCCCAGTTAAGCGATTCCAATTACGCCTCGGAAATGCAATTAGAGTTCTAAAACATTGTCCTAACTTGATTAGCAACGCTCTACATCCAATTAAGACTTAATAATTCTTCTGGGACTGAAAGCAATAGAAATTCACCTCTTGAAGTATCTGTATTATTTGTACCTTATGTTCTTGTTACTATATGAAAACAAAGTAATTCTCGTTCTTGTCATTATCTCATCGGGCCTGTGGTGATCGGGAGAACCACTCCCCTTGTAAGTCATTTATGTATATTTTCCGCATTGAATTTTAGCACTAAGTGTTTCTGAGTATTATAAGATGTTTTATAATTACATCCTGTTAAAAAAAGGTAGGCCTATTCCTTGAGGGAACGTATTCTGTATAAGATTTATTTATACAAAAGGAAAATATTGAGATTATCCTTATATGTTATTTTTAGCTATTAACATTAGCACTTAATTTCATCATGCACAGTTTCTTATATATATTTTTTTCTTTCTAGGTGAGTCTGCAAATAGTGTTTCAATGTCACACAACCGCAAGTTTCGGTGAAGAATTAAGATAAGACACAGTGTAGTGGGTAAGTAATTAATACATTTTCATTAGTCAACTCACTTTATCCACTAGGTGAGGTAATAGACGATTCATATGTAAAGTTAAACTGCAAAAAGTAAACATTAACAAATGTGTGAATTAAAACAAGTTACTGCCTTATCAAAGCCATTTTTGTATATATATTAGTAAGTGAAATGTTTTTGGGGTGTGGTTGGGGTTAAAACCTCCCTTAAACTTAATTGCATTACAAGAGAGGGGCTGTGCTGACGACGCGCAGCGTGTGCTGGTTCTGATTACCTCAGGACTGTGTTTGATCATCATAAAAGACCAACTTAAACCGAATCGTACCCGAGAATAGGTACTAAAACAATTTAAGCGTAATTTAAATAATTTAACACTTATACAGCTGAATAATTGTCTGAAGGACCTTTCCTTCTATAAAGCCAGCTTGTCAGGCAGACATGAACGTACAAGATTTGAACACTCATATTGAACTGCATAAACGAGGCAGACCATTCTATTAACGTAACTGTAATGTGGCCGATTTTGAATCTCTTTTTAAATTTTTAATTTCAACATGCTATCATCAAGTAGCATTTTACAAAGATTTTAAAATTTCGCTAAGCAATTTTGCTTCCAGAGGTGAACGGTGCTTGAGAGGTTCCAGTTTTTCTAATAGTTACTTCAAAGATAAACACAACATATTTTGTGTTGTAGTAGAAACAACAGATTTTCCTCGTTGCCAGGGCTACAAAGAGGAAGTTTGTGACATAAGCAGGAATGTCAGCACTCTGGGGCTGAGAGCTTATATCGAAGACCAATGTTATCCTTGATTATTTTTTAAGCCTCATGGACTTATTGATCTCAAAATTTAAATATAGAAATTTATATAGAAATGATATACTTAAAAACTCATCACGCTTACTTTATTTTGTTATTTTTTGCTATTGTTAGTCATTTGTACACTTATTTGTACAATAGTTATTTATTTATATTCTCTTAGGCTATTACTTTTGAAATTGGTTTTGCATGAGTTACATGAAAGAAATCGGCTCCTAAATGTCGGCAGATTTCAGATGCACCCTGCATATTGGTGGAGTGTAAACTTATAGATCTTAAGCCATTTCTCCATAGAGTTTTTACTGTGCAACATCGTCACAGTAGATAGGGCTCTGAGGCGCCCGTCGCGTCGCGTCGTTGCTCATTACTGGTATTGATGAAACAAGTCTCCCTTGTAATCCTAGACTGTCATGAACAGCGACATACCAACTGCTCCACTAGTTTATAATTCTGGGTTTATATTTTCTGTAACCGTGCTTAGAGAATTTGTCATAATTTTTTACCAATTTGCTAGTTTAGTTACCAATATATTCAAGTAAATTTTCAAAGGATCCCAGATTAATTCAAATGTAGATTAAGTAAGATGCATAGTGAGTTGACAGCCTTGTCAATGACTGTTTCTTTACCCAGGGTTATTTATCATCAATTAAATAATGTAAAAGTGTAATCCGAGCAATGAAGTCCTGTAATATGATTGATTGATTATATTAATGTTCTAATCAGTAATTTTATGTCTAAGTCAGATTGTAGTGTTATATGTGGACTATTTTGGTAAATATATCATACAAATATATTTTCAGGGAATGTAGCATGCGAAGGCTAAAATAAGGGACCAAATAATAATTCATAGATTACATTCTAACATCAAATAATCTTCGAAAGTTGGGTTTTAAGTCGTTGTTAATGGATTACACCGTAGCGACCAAAGCGAAAGATGCTGAGTTAGGAATCTCTCTAACCTAACGGTTAGCGTCTTGGACTTCAGTTCAAGGGGTCACGGGTTCAAATCCCAGGGTGTCCACTACAATTTGAGGGTTTCAGACCGCTTTCCCTAAAATCGTTTGTGTAAAAATGCCGTTGGCGATGAAATAAAAAAAATATGTAAAGGAATTTAAAATTTGTTGTTAATGTACAAGTAAAGTCCGGCCAATTGAAAGCACTGCAGATTTTATTCGATGACAGCCCGTTACCAGTTACTATCCAGGTCGCGGGAAACGCCCACATGCCCACCACGCGGTCCCGGGCAATTTGGCGGCATTTGATGGTCAACTCGCTCACCGACACTGATGGTCGTTGTAGTTCGGTTACTTCGCTTAAGGAGACTCGGGTATAAAATAAACAAGTTATCCTTAAATTTAAAACTTACTGATTAATTATTTAGGTACTAATGGAGTGAGAAATGTTGTAAATACATTTTGACTTTATTCAGAGGCTGTTATAAATTAGAATACAAAATTGTTATACTGTCGTTAAGCTAGACTGTAATACTTAATTTTTAGGTTAAAAAGAGGACTATCTTTTTAAATAAATACCGAAACACCCAATAAAAGTATGATTTAAGAGTAATGAAATCTTGATCAGCTTATCGAATTTTCATCAGCTCAAACAAAAACGAGTTCGCACGCAGCACGCTGACGTGAGGGAAGTGAATTTCCACATAAAAAACTATAAAAACTCAAAATCAGTTAAAAACATTCATTTATTCCAACTTTTATTCAAATCTGAAAAAAATGATTTTTTGGCTGTTCTGATGTTCCTGGTTCTATTTACCTGCAATGCTGGGAATACAATTTTGCGCATTATAAGGTTAGGAGAAGGTTAAGTCAGGCTTTAAAGTAGGTGTGATGTTGTTGGGGATGATAAAAGTATACCAACAAATGAATAACAGGCTTTTCTAATGTAAAATCCCCATAAGACAACGTACTGTGTTTGGTCAATACACATTTTCTTTAATAACTCGGTAAATATTTATCCTAGAATGACGAGAGAGGGCTTAAAACTTTCGCCTCTCTAATTCCCATCTTTGTAAATGCATTTATTTTACATATGGGGCTTTTCTGACCCTTTTTGGGCCCAAAAACCCAAAATTTGAAAGATTAATCCCCCAAAAAAGGGGTTTAGAGTTTTCCGATTCTTTTGCCCAACGAACTTGTCCAATTGATTATGGAAAGGAACGTCCCTACCAAATGTGAAGTAAATCGAACAAAAAATGCGACCGCTAGAGTGCAAACACATATATATATATGTCTATATATATATATACAATTTTGAACGACCCCCCAAAACGTGTTCAGGGGGTCACTTTAGGAACTTCTATGGTGGTCCCGGGCTTAAGTTTCACCGTGCGGGTCATGCTAATAGTTCACTTTCCAAAGGAAATTCACTAATAAATGTCCACAAGAAAAACATGGGAACTTTGTCGGGGTCTTTGGTGGAGCCCTAAGGTCAGATCAGGATGAAAACCATTTAGTTTTCCTATTTTATGCCTAAAGAATCAGTGTACAAAATCTCATCTCTCTAGGTGAAGTAGGAAAAATTCGTGATGAGTTACTGAGTGAGTGAGTGAGGGCTTTGCCTTTTATAAGTATCAATACTATAATTCGCATTTGCCTGTGGCTCCGTCCGTCCGTTCGTCCGCGGCTGTTTCTCGAGCTGTAATGGCTCCCATGCTACGAAAAGGTATTTTTTAGGGGTAATCGAGGTCGGGGAAGCTGCACGTGTCGTTTGTTTTACTTGAAAACAACCTTATTTGAGTTTCGGTTGCTTAAAGTTTTATGTTTTTAGGCCATTTTAGCATATATTAGTGGAGACGGGAGTATTCAGCTGTGGATTTCTATTTCTACAAGCTTTGTTCCTGAAACAGCTAATAATTTTATGCGGTCGCGATAGCGGCCGCCATTACTATAGATAATATTTTAGGATCATTATTGAAAGATATTAAGATTTTAAATCAAACTAAATTACGTCAAATGCATAATTTAGTTCATTCACATGGCATTCCAAAAGTGATTACATTCAGTATAATTAGCATAATTCAGTATAATATAATGTATTTAATGGAATAGAGTAAATTATAGACACGTTACCTTCACGAGGATAAAATTATCTTTGAATCGTTCTAATAAATTGATTGTCTCTGTAAAACACTTACCTTCATAATAATAAAAAAAAAGTATGAACCACGGGAAGATTTGAGACAACTGTTGCAACTCTGAAATGCAAAACAACTGCAAGTCATTGAGTAACATGAATAACTTAATTTTATCGATTTTTAAACATGATTACATGCAATGGATCAAGTCACTTAATTTAAACAGTGGTCTCATATAGCCTAATTAGACATGAAAAGCAGCTACAAACATGTCTTTCCTTGCAGAAGAAATATCTCAGAAGTAAATTGGCTTAACTGAACACAATTACAAATCATACCATGCATAAATAAATAAGGAAAATAATATAAACACACCAAAAATAACTCCAGCATTCTCAACTCATATCACAGATTAAAACATGACTTACATTGGCTTACAATACGCCTGTACCAGCCCTTCTTGTAGCTAAGCTCGACCAATTTCTTTAAACAAAATGAAAGTCAACCTAGGGGATGAATCGTATTTAATTGTGTGATTTCGTCTAGCATTTCCATACGTTGCCTTATTGACTTCAAAAAACTAGGTATTGAATCCGAACCAATTCAACACACAAGATTATCCTATATATAAAAACAATAGGGCTTTTTCTTCACGGTTATAACTCGATAACGGCTGGACAGATTTCAACGTTTCATGTTTCAAATTAAACATGTTTTCACGTAGATTTTCCAATACGTCTCAGAATTTTAAGAGAAGGCATCACTTAAAACATAAAAGGCTGAATTTTTGGAGCAGTGTAGCAGTGGCGGAAGTCTAATCTACGTTTTGATTGAAAGTACGTTATCCGCATTATTCTCATATGTTATAATCCGTTATAATATCAGATGTTTTGTTATGTTTCTTAAAAATTGAAGTAACCTTTGGTTGGGTACAAAATTGCTCGGATTCGAGCAACAGGACAACTAGTAACTATAAACATTTCAACTGAGTTCTGGGTCAGAATATTAAGGTACGTATAATTTAAATATATATTTTATTATTTTAAAAAAAGTCTTGTAAAATATTTAATAAATAATATTTTAATTCAAATTTAAAGTTAATAACATATAACGAATAGTTTATGTAAGTAAAATGTTTTTGGGGTGGGGTTGGGATTAAAGCCTCCCTTAAATATAATTGCATTACAAGAGAGGGGCTGTGCTGACGACGCGCAGCGTGTGCTGGTTCTGATTACCTCAGGACTGTGTTTGATCATCATAAAAGACCAACTTAAACCGAATCATACCCGAAAATAGGTACTAAAACAATTTTAGCGTAATTTAAATAATTTAACACTTATACAGCTGAATAATTGTCTGAAGGACTTTTCCTTCTATAAAGCCAGCTTGTCAGGCAGACATGAACGTACAAGATTTGAACACTCATGTTGAACTGCATAAACGAGGCAGATCATTCCATTAACATAACTGTGAAGTGGCCGATTTAGAATCTCTTTTAACATTTCAAATTTCAACATGCCATCATCAAGTAGCATTTTACAAAGATTTTAAAATTTCGCTAAGCAATTTTGCTTCCAGAGGTGAACGGTGCTTGAGAGGTTCCAGTTTTTCTAATAGTTACTTCAAAGATAAACACAACATATTTTGTGTTGTAGTAGAAACAACAGATTTTCCTCGTTGCCAGGGCTACAAAGAGGAAGTTTGTGACATAAGCACGGTATGTCAACACTCTGGGGCTGAGAGCTTTTATCGATGACCTATTTTATCCTTGATTATTTTTTAAGCCTCATGAACTTATTGATCTAAAAATTTAAATTCAACAGTAGACTTGGCGTTGATAAAAAGAACATGGCTCTAGCAGTCGCAATTTTTGTCCGATTTACTTCAAATTTGGTAGGGATATTCCATTCTATAATCGGTTCGACAAATTCGTTGGGCAAAACAATCGGAAAACTCAAAACCCCTTTTTTTGGGATTTTAAGTTTCCTTTTTTTGAGCTTTTGGGCCCAAAAAGAGTGAAAAAAGCCCCGAATGTAAAACTAAAGATGGAGACTAATAAGGCAAAACTTTTAAGCCATCTTGCATCATTCTAGCACAAGTATTTACCGAGTTATTAGAGAACATGTTAATTGTCTTAAGACAGTACGTTGTCTAATGGGGATTTTACACCGGAAAAGGCTGTTTTTCATATCTTGATGTAGTTTTATCACCCCCAATACCCCTATACCAACTTGATATCGTGACTATACCTCCTCCTAACCTTATAATGAACACCATTGTCATCTTAATAGTGAATTAAAATACAACTAGGATCATCAGAACAGCCAAAACATAACATTTTTAAATTTTTCAAAAAATTTTACAAAGAGCTTTTTACTTTACAAAAGATAACTTGATAGCTAGCTAGTATACAGAGAAGTAAGGATAAGTTACCCCCTCTACTGTTGATATCCTGTTATTGACAGAGTTCCAAGAAACCCCGGATCTTAGAACCTATCCATACAATAACTGTATATGAAATGTAATGGTGTTTAACGATTAGCGGTCATATAATCTTGCATTTAAATACCAAAAGAATTCACTTCGTTCAATGGCAAGAGGAGGGGAGTTTTATGGTGGGATCAACGTTCCTCCCACCACCTTGTTTCCTAGCTGGCCAACAAGACATCTACGTTTACTAGTGTTGTCTTGAGTGGTTCCTAGAGTCGACAAATCCAACAGTTATAGTTTTATATCCATTGGGTATTGGCAATTGTATACCAAGAATGTCAGTGAACATAACAAAGCGTTTATTTTCTTCAAATGGATTTCTATGCTTGAACGTGAGTTTACTGAAACAACAAAATTAAAGTAACTCTATATATTGCTTTAGTTTAAATTAAGTTCACAAATTCAACGCGTGTATTTTGATATGTAAAATAAGCATTTTTGAACCCTTCGTCACTACGACAAAGTTAAAGATGAAATAAAAATGTTAATGCTTCACTGTCAATAACTTGTAGGATTTTACTTATGTTAGAAATTGCTTTAACTTTAAACGTCCGTTTACTATTCTGAAATATTAAATTTTATTTTGGCACAAGCCAATTCTATATATATATATATATTAAAAAAAAAATTAAAACCTCAACTGCCCGTCACCATAGACTATTGACCTGTGCGGTGATCTAAAGACACCGAAATAACGTAACCGCATTAGTCACATGGGCAAGCCAGTGGTGACCGCTCATGATCTTACAGGAATCGGCCGGGACCAGGATCAAACCGGTCACGTCTGACTTAGGCCTACTAATCAGGCACTTTACCTCTGAGCTACTGCGTCCGGTAAAATAGACCCGGGTTAAAATGTCCCTGGTTACGTTATATATAATCTTTCTTTATTTGTTAACGCATCAAGCTTTCCATTTACGTTGTGCTGGTGGCAATGGTGAAATATCACTTGACAACACAATAAAAATAGTAAGACGTATTACTTTAATCATGATGCATTTCATGTTTATGTTTTTATGATACTGTTAAGTGAAATACGGTCCATATAATATCTAATTATCAACTAATTATTCTCTATAATCAAATTGATCAACAATTAGGTCCTGAAGCTTATAAATGTTCTAATTTGTTTCAAGCTCTCATTCCATCAAAGATATAATGTGTGTCGGCCACATTTATGTTTTGTTAATAATAATTTAAACTGTTTGGCAATTTAAGTGATGCGGTAGCATAAGATGCGAAGTGTCTAAACTGTAAAGGAATGTCCCCAGCGGCTACGTCCCGCTTACGCGGGTCAAATTAAACTTTGGAAATGCTATCAGAGTTCTATTTTATTTCTGTAAACTTTATTAGTAACTCTACAATCATTTAAGACTAAATAATACTTTGGGTGTGTATGAAATACTTTTCATAAGTCATGATTTTGTTTTACTGTGGTAGTGTAGTTTTTTGTTAAATGTTGATGCAAATTGTTTATAGTCTAATGCGTTTTACATTGACTTGATCAGTTTAAACATATATTGACAACTCTTCATGTTGATAATAAATGTAATCAATTATGAAAATAGTGGTTTTATATTACCTTTCCGTCACCAGTTCTGTAGTAATCGTTTATTTCACGACCAGGTTTCGATACGAAGTTGTACCATGATCACGTGGAAGTCGTCCGAGACTCAAGCTGTGACTATGAAGCTGTCCAGCAGACTTGATCGAAAGTTAAATGAAAAACACATACACCACGAAGAAAACACGCACATTTTTAACATTTAATCACGAAAAAATAAAATTTTAAAAACTTAGTCAACGGACGGTCGGCGGCCACAATGTTTGTTTGTACACGCGTTAACCGCTACCGGCGCGGGGAGGACACTGTCGACGAAGGAAGTCGTATCTTGGTGACCTTTGTGTCCAGGGACAATTTGTGTCTGTGTGTGTCAGGGGAAATTATCAAATATGAAGTAATAAATTTATAGCCTTACTTTATAATGCTAATGTAGAGTCCCAAACATGTTTTTAATTTAATATACATAAGATGTTTAAGGAGAACGTATTTTGTTAGTTCTCGTAGGTTTAATTTGTTGTATAAGTTAAACATATAATTCAATATCTTAAAGGTAACCCATTTTTAAACCAATGATGAGATAAGAAAAACCAAACGCAACATAAATTGTGTACAACTTATAGTTACAACAATATCTTAGTGTTGTTCTCTAAATATAAACTACAAACATTTTTAATATTTAGGATATACATCTGCAAAAAAAAAAAATACCCCGTCGCAGCAAACCTGCGTACTCAGCGAATTTCCAAAGCATATACATGGGTACCACTACTACCTAGAACCACTTACCTGGTTTCACAAAAATACATTCATTAATAAGTGATATATAGCATTTCATTTTTTCTCCATAAGAATAACATTATAATTGAGTACGCATGTTTGCTGCAACAAGGAAGATAATAAATGTGTTTTTTTGCAATTATCAATATCAACAAACCAACCAATATCAATCATCAACCAGGTGAAGCTATATACCAGGTTTTATTAATTTAGGTTCATAACTAAGGGAGATATACAACTTGACTTATTCTCCATATAAATAACATGGGGGCCGAGTATGCAGGTTTGCTGCTACCGGGAAAAATCAACAAAAAACTTTTGTTGTGCTAATATCAATATACCACAACTAGTTGAAGCCACACACCAAGTTTCATTAATGTACATACATAAATAATCAAAATATAACATTTGATTTATTCTCCATAAGGATAACATTGGACAACATACTATGTCTAGCACTTTGAATATCACTGCAACGGTTGGACGTTGCCAACGATTAAAACGCCAAAATGATTGTTTTGTAGAGCTAAACTGATTGATAGAAAGAAATATTGTGTTTTTAGTGAAATTATCTGAGGAAAATCTAAAAACCGAATTCCCATAAGATTAACATGGGAAATTTTATGGACACATTTTTTTAACTTTTCTCCACAACCACTAAACCTAGCTTAATGATTCAAAATACTAAATTGTTTGTTTTTTTAAGCTCTATAAAATGGCTATAACCAAAATCTAGGTTTTTAAAATTTTTGGGTAAAAAGTAAAAAAAACTGATTTTTGGAAAATTTTAAACCCCCATAAAACCCCCTTCCCATAGACCGATTAATCTGGTTTTCGAACTTAAAGTCATAAATGCCACTCTCCACATTTGTGCCAAATGTCATCAAAATCGGGCGCTTCTTTCAAAAGTTATCACGGTAACGGACACATATATATACATATACAGTATATAAATTTGAACGAATAATGTTTTTGGCATCTAGGGACCTCAAAACAAAAAGTTATCATGGTCTCGGGCTTAAGTCTTACCATGCCACCTACGGTAATAGCTTCTTCCCTGTAGGGGAAATTCGCTAAAACAACGAAGTCAGTACTGTTTGATTTATCAAATGATTCTCCACGCTCAGCGCGCAATGAATCAAACTGACAGAGGTGGTATTTATACTGTGGCTTACCAGAACTGTGAGTATTTGCCAAACACGTGTCACAAACATTACCATTGAACAAGCTATTGTTGTAGTGTAGAATACCGATTAATAGAGCCTTTTAATAATAAACGAGTTCGCACGTAGCACGCTGACGTGAGGGAAGTGAATTTCCGCATTAAAACCTTTAGAAAAATCTAATAAAGGTTTAAAACAACACTGGTCAAATTTGTTGAAGAATTTAAAGATGTTATTTTTTGGCGGATTTGATACTACTGGTTATATTTAAATTCACTATTAGGATGGCAATGGTGTTCATTATGTTAGTGGAGGTATAGTCAGGATAACAATTTGGTATAGGGGTATTGGGGGTGATAAAACTACATCAAGATATGAAAAACAGCCTTTTCCGGTGTAAAATCCCCATAAGACAACGTACTGTCTAAAGACAATTAACATTTTCTTTAATAACTTGGTAAATACTTGTGCTAGAATGATGAGAGATGTCTTAAAAGTTACGCCACATTAGTCTCCATTTTTTCAAATGCATTACTTTTACATTCAGCGCTTTTTTTTACTCTTTTTGGGCCCAAAAACTCAAAATTAGGAAACTTAAAATCTCCAAGGAAGGGGGGTTGAGTTGTCCGATTGTTTTGCCCAACGAACTTTTCCAACTGATTATAGAATGGAATGTCCCTACCAAATTTGAAGTAAATCGGAAAAAATTGCGACTGCTAGAGTGGGATCACACATATACATACATATACATATATATATATATATATACACATACACACCCACACACATATATATATATATATATATATATATATAAAGTTTTTAGCGACTCCCTAAACGTGTTCAGGGGGTCACGTTAGGAACTTCTATGGTGGTCCCGGACTTAAGTCTCACCGCACCGTACGGGTCATGCTAATAGTTCAGTTTTCCAAAATAAATTCACTAACAAGTGAAGGATTAGGAAGAGTTGTACATCCTTTGCAAATTAGACTAATATACAGCAATTATAACGTGTATCAATAGAGAAGTAATAATTGGTTGTCATGGTCACCATTGGAATCTGTGATAATTGGGAGTTATGTTTGATTTTCTATAATTTTCTTCTTCAGTTAATTTTATTTGTTATAAAATTAAAATCACATATATGTTTTTAATAATTCCTCGTTTTTTTTGTTTTTTCCACGTTATATTTTTATTTTTTTAAGTTCAAAGTCTGCACGTTTTCATGGTTTTCTTCAGTTATAGTGCAAGGACCATAGTCTTAATTTTATATTACAAAACTCAAATTTATATTTATAGATCTAAACAAAGATGTAAATTTATAACAATTTAAATAAGTGCACGATGTGGGCTTATTAGTTTAATCCAAGACCTACATTTTTACTTAATAATTTAACTTATTTTTATCAGAGTACAGTAAATGGGTAGAGAATCATTTTTCACAAATCTGATTATTCCACTAATTTGAATATTCAATCGCTTGTCCTAAAAGTCCCAGTTACCCAGCTATGGGTTTGGTAATCTTTTAAATCTTTTGGCTAAATCTTTAGACAACAAAAATCCCAATAAATACCAATAACATTTGCCGTTTTTAAGATATTGAGCTTTAAAAGATTGACATGGCTGTAATTTTTAAATAGTAAAATACATATGGAAAGTTTTAATTCAGAAACTCAAATAGTTTTTAATATGTGATGCATTAATGAAGTAACCACATACACTAGAAGGGGAACAGAGTTTCCCCTAAAGTTTCTGAAGAGATTTATAAAACATCCTTTATATTAAACTAGTTTTAATTTTAGTTTTGATAGTTAATGATAAATCTCTAAGCCAGTTTCAAGTTACCTGCAATATAATACGGAGCATTGTGTGACCTTTCGCCATAAGTCGCGTTGTGACCTAGTGGTCTTTGTTACGAGGAATGGGGTAAGTTGGAAACCTTTATGGCTCTACTTTTATTGAATCGCTCAATCAAGTGTATACTACTGCCGCTGAATCTAGATATTTTCAGCTCTTGGGAATTTTATATAAGAGGTTACGAAACATTTTTGAAATGGCATAAAATTTGCTCGCTACCTATAATGTTTTACATGCCGAAAGATTAGGAATAATATTGTTGTTTAGGAATGTATAGTTTGTTTGTTTTTATAACGCTTCTAATGTTTGACGTAGCTTTTTGCATTTGGCTTCTGAATTGAAAAATATCTTACACACGACATAAAAAGGGCAGAACTTTATATAGGTTATATGAGAAACATACAAACTGTTGCAAAAATATCCAATATGTGTGCTAGTCAATGCCTTTAATATTAGCACGCCGTATTGCAGAACGTTTTTATCAGCACTTCCAAGAACAAACAGAATTTACGCATAACATATATTACCTTGAAAAATGATGTGCAGCTTTACCTACATTTCGTGAATTATCATTGTTAACATTCATTTGATCCTAAAGCGTTTACAAATATCTGTCAAATTTAAAGAGACAAATAAAAGGAAAATTGCGTTTAATATTGAGGATGCAAATTAAAAATCTTCAAGAAAAATGTAATGGAGATTGAACTGAATTTTTAAATTCGATATAAATTCAAGTGAAAAATGTCTGATGAGTTTGGGGGAGACTTCATGCAGAAGGTTTGAAGGATTGAATGGTTCATGGCAGTAAAGTCTAGGTCGACAGTAACTCGCCTCGACGTCTTTAAAAAGGCCTGTAAACGGGATAGATAACGTTGGTGATATTTTTCTAATTAAGTGCCTCTGAAG
Organism: Allygus modestus; assembly: GCA_963675035.1. Taxonomy (NCBI): domain Eukaryota; kingdom Metazoa; phylum Arthropoda; class Insecta; order Hemiptera; family Cicadellidae; genus Allygus; species Allygus modestus. Next base: position 469,852,745 of record OY776112.1, read on the forward strand.
TATTTTGAAAATAAGCAGTAAGATTTGTTTATTTATTTGATAACCGTGATACTTTTCATCAATTCCTTCGTTGAAAACTACAACCACCAAACTAAATGTAAAACATACTTGATATGTAAGTAGATGTGATCAAATGTTAAATTCAATTGTTAAAAAATGGTAAACTCGCTTTTGCCTCAAAAATAGATGAATAAACTTCTCTACAATAATGTAATATTCTGTAATATATCACGTTAAACTATGTTGGTTTTAAAATCACGACTAAGCAATCCGCTCCTTAGGATTAATTTTCGCTACAAACTGACATTGGTGTCAGCGAGCTCATTGATTTTTTAGGGGATTTGTTGGGGTCGGAAATTCCCGTTTTCGTCATCAGTATTGAGTGATTTTGGTCTCTGTCCTCAAAGTTTGGATTGTATTGTATTGGTGGTGTCTACTTTGCAGATGACAGTTTAGTGAATGTTTGGCGGTACGATTAGAGGGCAACAAGAACTTTGTGATATTAGAGACATTCGTTGCTACTGTGTGGTGTTTATTTATATACGGCAAGCGCCAATTTAAAAAAATACAATGTATTATTTAAATTTTTGTTGAATTCACTATTGATATAATTGACACTTTCCGTTTTTTCTATGTGTGTTTTATTTTATTATCACTTTGATTTATTTTGCTAGTGATACTGAACTAATATACACATTTTTATGCACGTTAGATTCTCTTTTTAGTTGTCAATTTCTGAATTAGAAATATAAATAAAATCAAACTTAACTTCTGGTTATTGAAGGCCAATAGGGCGGAGCTCTGAATTCCGAGACCAGCAATAACATTGAAATCCACTGTAAGTGGAACAAGTGGATGAAATCCATTCTAAGTGGATGTCATATATCAACCTACTATGTACTAGGGAAGTGGACAAATTAGTGGTGAGTGATTGAGGGCTTCTACGTTGAACCTAGGACCCACGTTTTACTTGGGATTTTTAGGAACTCTTTCTTTTAAACTATTACCAAACAATATGGTTGCCAACTTACATTTTTATTCTAGTACCAGTAGTAGGCATCATCAAGATCGATACAACACAAGGAGCCCTTACATTGCGGCGGCCTTAGGCGTGTTGGGCGGCGTCCAACTTAAGTTTATCTCTGGTATTACTCGCACCACCTGGCTTAGCCTCGTTCACCTAGAGTCCTTATGTGTTTCTTATATTTAAAGTGTATTTTTCATATTTTTAAATGCTGTTTACAGAATGCGTAGGAATAAAAAAATAACTGTTTCTGGCTGTAAAATGTAATTTATTATAGGTTAAATGTTTATATATGTTTTAATATATCTACTATCCAGTTAAAGTTACAGTTAACGTATTAGGATTCTGGAAAAAATTTAGAGTCAATCGAATAATCTTAGTATAATTACATTAAACGATTTAGTAACTAACACATGTTTTAAAAATTAATTTATAAAAGCATATTATATGGTATGTGTGCGGCTGTTGATTGTTTTTGCAAAGACACCAGCCTCTTCAGCTTTTAAAATTAATCTATGTATATAATATGATAGTTGAAGGATCCATTTTCAAAATATTTTACCGTAAACAATGTATGCTACTAATAAATGTAAATTTAACACGACTGTCTGAAGGGACTTTGTACGAACAGTCTTTATTTTCTCCATCAACCAGCATTTACGTTTGCTATTTATCTATAATATTATAAAGAAGAGGTGGTTTCTGTCTGTCTGTCTCTCTGTCTGTCTGTCTGATATTCCGGGTGAACGCAAAAACTACTGAACCGACTGGGCTTAAACTTTACACATAGGTAGATCTTGAACCCATGCAACACATAGGCCTATTCACTTCCTTAAAATCCCCTCGGGCTACGCCTCGTGAACGTCCTAAGTTTCAATGTTTACATTTCAGAATAAAGTAAACATTCAGAAACTGTAATGCGAAGAGTTGTGGATATTTCCATTTGAAAGCTTAAAGAGCAGAAGCAAGAACAGCTGTTTCATGCTAACTAAAACGCAAATTATATTGACCATAGAACGGGTAAAGAAAACCCCTGTGCGAAGAACGGGTACATCAGCTAGTATATTTATATATGTAAGTTATTTTCGGGCAGTAAAAAGAGACCGCGAAGAGAACAATGTTATACAATATTTTATACCCCCAAGAAACTTAAAATGCATGCATATGTTGTTACATACGCATGAACTATTATAACAGCTGTAGACCAACTATGTAGCAGACAGACTTCCATCTTGTGTGTGAATGCATGTGTAAGCTAGCTCATACTTCCAAATTAATATGATGATATCACTTTAATTTTGGACATCTTAATACATAAGCTCCTATTTTTTCAATTTTCTTTAACACGACTGACTGAAGAGACTTTGTACAAACATTCTTTATTTCCTCCATCAACCAGCACTTAATTTTCTTACATATACTTATATATGTAAATATAAATATATATATAAGTTATTTTTTGGCATTAAAAATAGAACGCGTTGATAGTTTTATTTGTCCAAATTTAACTATAATAACAGTTAATAACATGTTGTAGACTTTATATGTTTTTAATTTTTTTATGTATATCAAACCCCCTAATTCGTATATATTGCAACAACAAAAAATAAAATAAATAAATTCAATAGAAAAATAAACCCGCTCTGATATGGACGTAATACTAGCTAATATTGCATTATTTAGTCGTTTTGCCGATGCTGCTACAGGGTTCAAAGTTATGAGTGACCACAGGGGAGGGCCTACAAGGGGCTCAACGTTGAGCAAGGGTGGTACAGGGTGGGGGAGGGTCCACTAACACTTTATCTCCCTGATCTTACACGGGAGGGCAAATAGGACGGCGGCTTACGTTAAAGCAAAAAGGGTAAATAGGGGAAAGCCTGATTCTCGCATAAAGTATGATAAACGTTACATTTTCGAATATCAAGTATTAATACGGGATATATTATCTCGATTTACGAAAATAGGTAAATACAGATAACGCAGATTCATATTCGTAATTAGGTTTAACATTTTATGTATAAAAAGGTTCTCTCATAACACATTTAATATGCATTTAAATATAATTAAAAATGTTGCCGAATTATTGACGTTATTCTAGGCTGGACAAGGTACCGATCACTTAACATTAGTCGGATAAAAATTGCCTCTACAAAACGCTATTTTTTATTTACTCCTCAGTGTAGTTTTCTTATATATACTTTCTTGTTTGTTTAGTACCAAAATTAGAGGAAAAACTAGGGGGTTCTCCTCTAAAAGGAATGAATTTTAGCTGATGCTATCAGTTTAGATTAAGGGTTTACAAAAATGTATAACCCTGAAATCCGTAAATGATTTGTTTGTAAATGACAAGTTTGTAAAACATGTTTTTGTATCAAAGTGTTCGCATTTATTATTGCAATGTAAAAGTTTTAAGTATTGGATTTTAAGTAGAACATATATTCTGTAATGAGGATTACATAGTTCACTTAGTCTCTAAGGAGTTACCTCGGGATAACTGAAGCAAAATATGATTAGAACACGAGAGAATCTCAATCCAGCAAAATACCTTTAGAGAATTATCTCAGATTCCAATATAATGTCTTAATGAACTCGAACCGTAATCTGCTTAGTTTGAAAAACAACGACCATTGTCAGTCGTTATAATGATTTAATCCTGTAGATTTTCATTAAAAATGTTTATACCCTCATTTTCCAGGCATTTAGACTTTATATTTTCCACACTAGCATCGCAGTATTAATATAAATTTTTGATCGTTATCGGGTATTCCTCCATGAGTATAGTACGAATGGATTGTAATAAAAATAAAATATCGCAATATCGCACGAGTAGATTGAATTGCTTCAACAACTGGATGTTGTTTCTCTATTGTCCTACTTTTCCTTGATGCCAGATATTTTTATTATTAACTTCAGTAAGGTCATTCATTGAAACGGCAAATTAACAACCAAACGCAGTCTATTGTCAACTATTGACAACGCAGTCTATTGTCAACTATTAACAACGCAATCTATTGTCAACTATTGACAGTGCAGTCTATTGTCAACTATTGACAACGCAGTCTATTGTCAACTATTGACAACGCAGTCTATTGTCAACTATTGACAACGCAGTCTATTATCAACTATTGACAACGCAGTCTATTGTCAACTATTGACAACTCGGTCAATTGTCAACTATTGACAACGCAGTCTAGCACTTTGTGTTTTTAGAAAAGATATAAACAACAAATACAATAAAAACTGTGCTAACATTAAGTTCGCAGAATATTTACGGTTTGTAATAGTGTTTTGCTTGATATACGTTGCGAAATAGTTTCTGTTATAAAAACACAAAATAATATTATTTGCATAATGTTCGGCTCTAAAACTTGAAATAATAATCTGGACAAATTCTTGTAAAGAGGAGCGACTACTACGATACCTTTGCTAAGCGACTTACCTTCCACAGAATAAATATTATATTTCATTCTTAATATTTGAGTTAAAAAAACACGTTTCAAATATTTAACTCAAAATATAAAGGATATTTAAAAAAACACGTTTCAAATATTTAACTCATAATATAAAGGATATTTTACACAAAGGATGTTTACAAGACACTTAGTGGTAATGAAAAACTGAACCCAAGTTTTAACAGTCACTTGAGAGGTTGAATGGAATATGTAGTTTAAGTTCAGTTCAAACACTTATGAAAACTACTTTATTAAGTAAGTTTACTCTTACTAGCATAAATCACTATTACTAAACACTTATTTCTTTCACAAAAGTTTAGTTACATTTATCAACGTATTCCTTAAGTCATTTTCGATTTAAGATTTTTGCTTAGGATATTTCCGTTAAGTTTTAAGTAGTTTCAGTTGTAGTTTATAAAGATTTAACAACTTGAATAGCTTATCTTTCCATTCATTCGAAGTTTTCTAGAATTCACTGAACTCGAATGTATTTATGTATTCAATATTCAAACGGATTGTTTATGTATTATTGACTTAAAATATTCCAGAATTCTTTAATATATTTCTAAATTGCGATGATTCACTTTTTGATGATTGTAACATGCAACAGGCTTGATAGAAAGACATGATAAACAGTGGTGATAACAGTAGTTATAACAGCGGAACATTGAACATAATGTGAGATTGGAAATTACGTGGCGAAATAGATAAAAATAGTTGGAACAACTAGTTTAAACAGATTGAATAAATACTAATTAATTTACACTAAAGTAAAAAAATGCATTACTATTGTAATCATAATTATAATAAGATTATTATGGATTACAATTATAAGTAAGTATAAGTGGATAAAAACCACTGTTACGTTCTACCGTTATATTCAAGGGACTAATACACAAGAAATATATTTTGGTTTATTCAAATTCCTTGCAAATCTCAGCGTGTTCGGATCACACTGTCAGAAATTGGATTAATATCGAGACATTGTTGGTAGTACTGTTTCATTAGTTGAGTCGGTGATACCAACATGATTGCCAAAAATAAAGCATGTTCTTATTGAAATACTGAAGTTGGCCGAAGCATGTTAAAATTATCAAGGAGGATATATTTCCTATGTGACATCGTATATTTATATCATAGCTGATTTGATTTCTGATCCAATAAGTAACCAACAATTGAGTTCTGCTACAGACTTTAAAAATCAATACCAACTGTTGAAATCTTACAAATTATATAAATTAGCTTTTGAGAATAAACTAAATCAGTTTGTATTTATAGATTACTTGTTTTAAGACTTACAATATACTTGTCTTAACACAAAAACAGCATTTTCATAAATAATAAACTAGTTTGATTTGTATACATTTCAACAAACATTTACAACTAAAATCAGTAACGTAATAACAAAGTAATCCAATGTTACATGATTTTCCATGAACAATATTCAACATGAAGTGTTCTGAGCTTCTTGCCGACCGAAGGATGGGTGGTGCTTGAGAGGCCAAGAGCCCTCCAGGATGTTCAATATACCGCTCATATATGCTTTCGTTAGGGGTTTCACCAATCGCGTCAAGATACTGAATTTTCTATTGCCAAACAACGTTGTTCATAGGGTTAACCTGTTCTATATCCTCGACTTTTGATGACCTGTTTTGTAATCGCATTTTGATGGCGTGATTACAAGTTTTCTCGAGATTTTCGGGAATATCAAGTATTTAGTAATCCTACACCGATTTAAATAACAATTGATTGCACTTTCTGATACACATAATGTATAGTTTAAAGTCAAGTTTTTAAAGTAAAGTAAAGTTTCTTACGTGGATAAAATGTTTTAAATACCGTTGTTTGAATGTATACTTACAAATTTTCACTACCTAACGTAACATAGTTACACATTTTACAAATTGTTTGCTACAAATCTAGATGGATTTACGTAGTTTTACTTTTATAAAGCATTTGCATACATTAAATAAATACTTCAGCATTTTCTTATAAGTAAGCCTAACAGGTTCAAATAAGAATTTACTCTCCGATCCTAAATATTTTGCAAATCCAGAAATTGTTTGAGGTAAATCAAATTATTAAAATTCCATATAAGTACTATTATAAATGGTACCTTATTACATTTATCATATATTAAACAAGTTACCTAAATATGTATAGTTCAAATTCTATTGTGTCTACTTCATTAGTACGTTTCTGTAATAGGTAAATTCCAATTATACTGTTATAATTTGTTATAATTTTTTATACTGAAATAATGTTACATCGAAATAGCATTTCCGGTTAACTGACTTTTGCCGCACCCTGTATTAGATACAAATATACAGAGCTAAATATAATAAAAAACCATATATAAATAAACTACGCTAAATTTTTATTTATTGACATGCCAGCAAACGCGAATTGATACTTAATATTCTTTTGATATACTACTATACAGTACAATGTCTGGGTATTATCTGGCAGTGTCAGCTGAACGAATTGAGGGGGCATCGTTTATATCTAGGTCGACGGTAATTCGCCACGACTTTGACAAAGAACAGTGGAAACCCTTTGACATTTTACTGTTTTCTGAGATATCTCGTTTCGAACATTTTAGAGAATAAATCGTACTTTTTTATCTTTTCACAATCGTAATATTAATTAATGCAAAAAAAGTAATAATATAAACATTTTTACTTACCCCCTTAAACATAATATATGGAGAAAGTATTGTTTTCATACAAATTTTCGAATTTGAGTTTTTAGTGGAAATATTCGTTTTGGTGCTCCCTGAACCCAAAAAAGTGATTTTTACGTGATGTCTGTGTGTCTGTCTGACTGTCTATCTGTCTGTCTGTATGGATGTGTACAGAGCTAGAACCCTAACCAATGGTCCGATTTTTATGAAATTTGGTATGTAAGTACTAATCCACGATATCTCCAGGAGTTTTTTCATTTTTTTGAATTATTGATTTTTAAGGGTAATTATCCCCCAAAAACCGCCAAAAAACATGAAAATCAAGATTTGTCAAAAACGGCACTAACGATTTTGATCAAACTTTAGTCGTTTGTAGAACTTTAGTTTTCCAACAAAATGACACCACCCGCATTTCTGTAAAAATTCGGATTCAGAAATTAGAAGACTTAAAATATAAAAATTAATTTTTTTCGGATTTTTCATTAAAATAACATAAATATAAAAAATATCACTATTCACCATTAAAAAAGCTCAAAAAACTAAATAATTTAGTATCTTGGTTAACTTAGTTTTTATTTTTTTATTTTTTATTTTTAAGGGTAATCTATCCCCCAAAAAACATAAAAAAACATGAAAAATCGAGATATATTGGATTACTATTCTACGATAACTGGTTGCGGAGAAAATTTAAATTTTCATTTTGCGGTAAACGCAGTACGTTGTCCAATGTTATTCTTATGGGGAATACAAAATTATTATTTCTCTCTTACTTATTGATCCATTTCGTTCAAACTTCATAAGCTTGTCAAGTTAGCATTGACCAACAGAAGAAATTCGAAATATTCTGCCCCTTAATAACCCTGAGGGGGGGGGGGATAGTGCGCATTTCCCCTCTTAAAACCACGTTTGTAGCGATGGATTCTGTAGGGCGTCCTGAACAGGGATTCGGTTTGAAAACAACTTGTTTACAAGATTTTCTGTACATTCGATCGCACTTTGTATTCTACATTTAGTAAATAAAAAGTAATTTATTCATTAAAGTTGGGATAAAAGGGAGAAAGTATGTGTCAGCTTCCTGATACCGTTTATTTAATATCGTATACGGTGTTAATTTTATCAATTAACAGCCTCTACTCGTACACCAGGATTTGAGAAAATAGGAGTTTTCCCCGACAAAAAAAATGTAGGAAACCTATTTCGACGGTTATAAATAAAACAAAAAACACCATCCTCATTAATAATACATCTACTTGTTTCAGAAGCAAGACTTTTTAAAGAAAGAAATGTGATTATTGTGAAATAAGCATCTTATGCGTATAACAATAGTTGGTGAAGGCCGAGATCAATACAGCGGCAAAGAAGTTCCAACTGAGGCCGTTAGGTGGCGTTGGGCGACGTCCAACTTGAGTTTATCTCAAGTATTAAATGTAATACCTGGCTTAGGTTCTCCTGACTGGCTTCATGCGTCTTAGGGATGTGGGTTTTATACCTTATGGAAAGCTTGTAAGACTCAAGCTTTGATAAAATAGCTCATTGAAATGATGTAATACCGTTATGCTACATTTTATGCAATTGATGAATTTTGTTTCGTAATATTTGATTAAAATTCATTCTTGTAGCCCCTGAACTCTAAATATTAGGCTAAAATATACGTCAAATGTTTTAAAAATATTAGACATACATCTACGTCAACAGTTAAAAATAGTGAAATAATCTACAAGTGTTTTAGTGTAATATGTAAGTTCTACTCAAGATTAAGTCTAGTTTTATGTGCAAATTTCTACCACTGCTGGGAAAAGCTTGAGAAAATTAGGGTACCTGTATGATACGATCAATATGTAAACTACTATCAACGGGTACCCAAGCATTGTTTTAGTCCGATCATCAAGATTTATATTATTAACTATATTTATTTCATATTTCAATTAATTTTTTATAGCAGTGTATATACCATATTCTTTCAGCCCAGTTATTCATAGTTATTAAAATTTAGTTATAAATAATGTTCTAAAAACATTAAAAACTCAAAATTAATTTTTTAAATATATTTTGGGACTTACTATCATACACAATTTATTTACTTAAGGACCTTATGAAGTTTGTATACGTTTCCACAAAAGTAAATATTTATAAGAGTTTGCTAAAGGTCACAGAGGTATGAATATAAACCAAAAGACATTATCAACCATTTTGTATAATCGGTTGTTGGTGATCGCAACCAGAAACCAAAGTTAACAAATAGCCCCTAGGGGCGGCTCGGGACGGGGGTAAAACGTTTAGCTGGGGCGTACCTAGGGGTGCAAATGCCACTTTATCACGCCGATCCGCTAAGGGGTAAACAGAATTGTGGCTTCACACTAAAGCTAAAAGGGAGAACAAAATCTCTGTCCACGGAATATTTGTTCATAAAAACATTCTTCTTATGCTGTTAAATCTTCAACTGATGAATAAAGAATCGTAGGCTTATTAATGAAATGTCACGATTTATGGGTAAATGGTAGATTATAATTTACACTGCACATAGCACACTATGAATCTCACACAATTTTATTTAGTCTGTTTATGTTTTCATGTTTAACTGGGTGTCTGATGGTTAAAGGTTTTTGACTTCAAGTGGTCAGTGAACCATCAGTATAGGTTTGGGGATGGTTATTAAAAGAAGGCTATAAGAGCAGTTTTCAAGAAGCCTTATCGTTAATAATGCAAATACATTTTCAGAGGTCATCAGATATTCAATATTTTCTCTCTTTATATATTTCAGTTTGTAAAATATTTAAGAATTGGCATTTTCCGCCTTTTTAATGAATTCTTTTTTAACTTTAACCTTCGCAGTTAAATTCAATACCAATTCCAAAACATATTTTGTCGTCCTATGAAACACTTGAATTACCCCAGCAAAAAAATATTCAAGGAGTTGTCTCAGGAGATTAGGAAGGGGAGTTGTGCCAAAATGTTTGAGGGTTAAGAGGTATCTTTTGGACGGTGCCTTTTATAACGTTTAAGAGTTATACCAGGCAGGGGCTAATAATGGTTCATAAAATTATCTGAAATAAGAAAATTGTTTTAGATTGTATTAGAATATTCATTTTACTGTCTACATATGAGACAATTCATTTGACACTATTTCATGTGATTTTAATTGTCAATGAAATACAAACAGTTTGAGTTTGTACCGCTTTGGAAAAGTGGAGTTTGGGGGAAAAGTGGGGTTCTGTGTTCTCTCTGTACCTAAAAAAATGCCTTTGGTGTTTATGAAAATAGGCCGCAGAGAGACACTTGCAAAAAAGAGACACGTTGTACATAGAGCAAGCGAGTTACGGTTTGATGAAAATATTTAAGCTCACCGATAAGCGCGCTGTAGTCTGACATGCTCATTTAAATGTGATATTTCTTTACAAATCTGTAAATAAAAAACATACGTTAAACCACAGCAAAAAATAAAAAATAAAATAAAACCCATTTCAAACTTTTTAAATAGTAAAATATTGCATCTCTTCAAGATTTTCGTCCATTACAATAACAAACTAACAATAAATTATTTTCATTACCGATTTGTACTTTGGGTAACATGGCAAACATTTCAGGGTTAAAAAACTAATGTTTTTTAGGATCATATTTTTACGTAGTATCCAATTTTTTTGCTAAAGAAGAGGAATTTGTTTTTCAGTTATAGCTGCTATGGTCATTATTCAAATAATATGCTATTAATGTGTTACTAAACCCATTAAACTCTACATATCCATAATATATCTATCTAATATATATATAATTATTTATAAAGTAGACAACCCCCAATAATACATTTTTATAGATGTTTTCCTTAAACTCCTCACCGAAAGCTACGCGAAAGCCCAAGGCTTTCCATGCAAAAACAAATGTATAGATAGTTTACAACAGACAAAAGGCAAAATGTATTGATCGCTAAGCAAAGTACGTATAATAGATCAAGTCATGGTTTATGGCTTATAACATACCACAGTCAAGGGCCCTAATAGTCCAACCCATTGAAAATCGTAAACATATTCTTTAATTTTTTATGGATTGTAAGTAGTTATATCTGCATCGTCTTTCACAGCCTAGCGTCAGTGTTGCAAGATAGAATAGATTATAATTTGTGTCATTGAACACAATTAAAAAAGTGTAATAGACGAAATCATCACTGAGGTCTAAAGAAACTTTTGTAAGCTAAACTTTAAAAACAAACCTAACTCCTTTAACAAACCTTAAAACCTTAAATTGTTATTTGCAGAGTAAAACGCACTAGCCAATAGTCAGTTTAACATTTTGGACTTAAAAGTGTTAAAAAACCAAAGGATGCGCACATCCAGGGGCAATGTAATGACAATCTTTACCTGCAAGAATTCATGGGTTTTTAACAACTTTTGAACCTTAACTTGTGGTACCTCAAGATCGTTAAAACGGTTCGTTTCATAGCTGTGAATTCTAGTTCTCTCTTAGCATAGTACCAAATTATGTTTCAATACGTCATATTTTGAAATATGAAAATGCAAGTCATTTCATTTAATTTTACAAAATGCGGTTTGCAATTCTCTCTACTAGGTTCCTGCAATTGTCCGCAAGGCCTTATGCTATAAGAATATTCGGGCAGCACCAGCACTGATCACAACAATGATATGCAAGTAGTGCAAGTAGTATGCTACTAGGGTCGCAACTGACTCTTCTTTTCCTGGAGAAGCTGTTACAGCACGTGGCTGCGTTGTTGCTGATGAGGGGAATTGCAACTAGGGTGTCTTAGTCATCACGTTATACTTTATATTACGAAGAGATAACAACTGATTCCAGGGAGCTTTCCAGTGCTTTGCAAGGTACTGTTTCATCGCAAGAGCCAAGCACAATTTTTGAACACATCTCATCAAGATTAAAATTCAAATGTCAAGCTCGTGGCATAATGAATTGAAATTAGTAAAAACCAGCTGGGCCTAACAACTTCGATTGTTCCCCTGACACAGCTGATCAATTTAAAAAGTTTAACTTTAATCTAAGTTCCGGAGGTTCCGGAAATAAGTTGTGTGTTCCACCATTTCGAAAGCTGTATGTTAATTTAACAGCTTGTTCCTCGGTTGAGTCTCGTCATCAAACACATTTCATAGGGCTCGCCTAAATATTCACGACTAAATATTCACAACTAAATATTCACTATGCATTGATAAGGTATGGAAGAAACTAAAGTAGCTGATTGTTCCTCATCCTCCGCCTTGATCTTTTTGCGAATAGAGAATTTCTGTTGGCGGTCTATTACGGATTGTTTTTTCCTTGTGACCAACGGCGTTGCCATTTGGGGTGCTGAAGCAGTTAGTCAAAACAAGATTTTTATGGTAGAAGAAATTACTGAGTTTGATTTTTGTACTAAAAGGTCTGGTCCTTGTAGGAGGGTTTTTCTTGCAATAATTTGCTGACGTTCCCATGTTTATACATCTTTGAATGTTAGTAGTTTTCAGTAAAATATATAATTATATCACTTCAGAAATTAGCTTCAAGCGTACATAACATCAATCATGTCAGCACTTCAAGTGTACGTTATTGTGTAGCTAAACTCATCTTATCAGGACATTGAACTTTTATTTTTTAATGAGTATTTTCATGCTAGCCTTATACTGGTAACAGGCTAGCATTAATTCCAGAGACTGAATATTTTGTTTTGCATTCGTATTTTTTTTTTTTTTTTTTTTTTTAAGGAATACATCATTATTTAATTATTTAATTAACAGTATTTGCAGAACAATCTTATCTTTCAACTCAACATCACACATTATTTATAACAATCGAACTTATTTTTCTTCCATAAAACGTTTGAATTCCCTTTCAGTTAACCTGAGGTAAGAATTAAATGTCAAAAAATTTAGAACTGAGTTTAACACGCTCCTCATTAAAAACGAGTTCGCACGCAGCACGCTGACGTGAGGGAAGTGAATTTCCACATAAAAACTTGTAAAACTCAAAATCAGTGTAAAACATCCATTTGTCCAATTTTTATTGAAATCTGAAAACATCGTTTTTTTGGCTGTTCTGATACCCCTGGTTTCATTTACTTGCAAAGCTGGGAATACATTTTTACGCCTTATAAGGTTAGGAGAAGGTCCAGACAGGTTTGAAAGTAGGCGTGAGGTTGCTGGGGATAATAAAGTACTCTAACAAAGGAATAACAGGCTTTTCTAGTGTAAAACCCCCCATAAGACAACGTACTGTGTTTAGTCAATTCACATTTTCTTTAATAACTCGGTAAATATTTATGCTAGAATGACGAGAGAGGGCTTAAAACTTTCGCCTCTCTAATTCCCATCTTTTTACATGCATTTATTTTACATCTGGGGCTTTTATGACCATTTTTGGTCCCAAAAACTCGAAATTTGAAGGTTAATCCCCCCAAAAAGGGGTTTAGAGTTTTCCGATTGTTTTGCCCAACAAACTTGTCCAACTGATTACAGAAAGGAACGTCCCTACCAAATTTTAAGTAAATCGGACAAAAATTGCGACCGCTAGAGTGCAAACACATATATATATACATATATATATAAAATTTTGAACGACCCCCCAAAACGTGTTCAGGGGGTCACGTTAGGAACTTCTATGGTGGTCTCGGGCTTAAGTTTCACCGTGCGGGTCATGCTAATAGTTCACTTTCCAAAGGAAATTCACTAATGAATGGTTCAGTGTTCGAGATGTGTTTAAGGACAGACCTATTATTTGATTTACATTGTTTTACAGTACATAGTTATTACTACTATTATAACTACATTTTATTTTCAGATATATTATGTTGTTACGAATAAAGAGCATATGATAGCCTATTGAAAATGCGGTTTGTATAGTCTCATGACAATAAATTATTTGATTGAATCAGCTATTACAATCGTTGCAACTAATTTTGTAAATTCTGAGCGTATTGAATCTTACAATATTTTATCCTGGGAGGCAATATTCTACCCTTATTTCGTGTTTTGAAAAATTATGAAACCAATATTTCTTTCTTTATTTCTTAGATTTATTTATTTTGTACTCTGCATGCTATTTCCAGTGCTGTTAAATGTTGGATACCTTCTTATGTTTTTCATTCTATTATTCGTACCCCGTTACAAATGACAAGTTATCTATATACGTAGTACAATATATACATCCCGTAACTCTTTGAAACCTGACAAACATATTTTCAAAAGAGGGAAACAGTGATGAAAAAAAGCTGAACATTTTAAAAAGTAAGTTAATCAAAATACAGGAGGAAAATATCTTAAGATATTAGATGAAACATGATCCAGTAGCTGAGAAGCTGTCGGCGTCTACTCGGCGAGCTCGGAAGACTCAAAATTTAATTATAATGTTAGAGAAGGCTGACACCGGGCCTGATTACCTTGGATTACATTTATACTTATAGGACTCGATGTAACAGAATTGAGGTGCTCTCAGCCTCGTTCAGCAAGAATTATAAACTAATATTACTAATTATAATGATAACTATGGACGTAATAGTTATTTTTATATAACATATTAATATATACAAACTTTATCAGGGACTTGGACTTAGAAGTTGCGGCAGCTGATACAAAACGCCATTTTGATTCTGTCACTCTCTCATTGAGCCTGATGATGACTGGCAAGAAATCAATAGTCTTGTACCATCTTTTATTTATGTTAATCGTCTGATATTTGAATATAATATAATCGTAAGTATGTTTTTAAGTATTGTTTTAAGACTATTTTATAACATAATGTAAATAAAATACAAAATGTTAATATTTTGAAATGCTATATAACCAGAATATCCCCGTAGCAGCAAACCTGCATACTCAGCGAATTTCCAGTACATATTAATTTATCTTAATACCACATAAAGCCACATACCAAGTTTCATCAATACACATTCATAAATAAACGATTTATGACATTTTAATTATTCTCCATAAGAATAACATGGCGGCTGAGTATGCAGGTTTGCTGAAATAAGGAACACTAAAAATGGGCTTTTATACAAATATCATTATAACTCAACTAGGTAAAGCCACATACCAAGTTCTATTAATTTATGTTCATAATTAAAGGAGATAACACGTTAATTATTCTCCATAAGAATAACATGGGGCTGAGTATGCAGGTTTGCTGCTACGGGAACTATCGGGCAAAAAATGGATTTTTGTGCAAATATCAATAGACCACAATCAAATAAAGCCATATACCAAATTTTGCCAGTTTACGTTCATAAATAAGCGAGATATACAATTTTTCTTTTTCTCCATAAGAATAAAATTAGACAACGTACTGTGTTTAGCACTTTCAATATCTCGGTAACCAATTGACGTAGAGCAATGATCAAAATACCAAATTGTTTGTTTTGTAAGCTGAATTTAATGGTATAAATTAAAATTTTATTTAAATTAAAATTACATGTGAAAACCCCAAAAAACACATTTTTGGAGTACAAAACCCCCCAAAAACCCCCCTTCGGATGGTGCGATTCATCTGGTTTTCGAACTCGTTCAAATAAATGGTACTTTACACATTTGTACCAAATTTCATTAAGATCGGACCTTTTTTACGAGAGTTATCGTGCTTACGGACACATATATATATATATATATATATATATATATATATATATATATATATACATATATACAAATTTGAACGAATGGTGTTTTTGGCATCTGGGGACCTCAAAATGAAAAGTTATCATGGTCTCGGGCTTAAGTCTTACCATGAGACCTACGGTAATAGCTTCTTCCCTATAGGGGAAATTCGCTAAAAATGAACAGGATGCTGGTTAGAAACTTATTTAAAATTGTAGAATAGTTTATTAGGGCACCGTTTTGAAAAGTATTAGTTTTCCTTTTCCCGGAAACTGTCTTCTTCACAAGTTCTGGAGTATCCCTTTTATTAGCGAATTTCCCCTATAGGGAAGAAGCTATTACCGTAGTCGGCATGGTAAGACCTAGGCCCGGGACCATGATAACTTTTCGTTTTGAGGTCCCCAGACCCCAAAGACACCATTCATTTGAAACTGTATATATATATGTGTGTGTGTGTGTGTGTGTGTGTGTGTGTGTGTCCGTGAAGTAGTCCGTGTGTGTGACTATCTGAAGGGGTATTTTGGGGGGGTTTTGTAACCCAAAAATGGGTTTTTTGAGTTTTATACACATAATTTTTGAAAAAGTCAAATTTTTGTTTGTTCCATTGGAATCAGCTTAAAAAACGCACAGTTTGGTGTTTTGATCATTGTTCTACGTCAAATGGTTACAGAGATATTGAAAGTGCTAAACACAGTACGTTGTCCAATGTTATTCTTATGGAGAATAAGAAAAATTGTATATCTCGCTTATTTATCAACTTATCCTGATGAAACTTGGTATATTGCTTCATATCGTTGTGGTCTATTGATATTTGCACTAAAATACATTTTTTGCCAATAATTCCCGTAGCAGCAAACCTGCATACTCAGCCCCCATGTTATTCTTACGGGGAATAAGTAACGTGTTATCTCCCTTAATTATGAACATAAAGTAATAAAATTTGGCATGTTGGTTTACCTACTTGAGTTATATTGATATTTGTATAAAACCCCATTTTTCGTGATCCTTGCTTCAGCAAACCTGCATACTCAGCCGCCATGTTATTCTTATGGAGAATAATTAAAATGTCATAAATCGTTTATTTATGAATGTATATTGATGAAACTTGGTATTTGGTTTTATGTGGTATTAAGATACATATATATGCATTGGAAATTTGCTGAGTACGCAGGTTTGCTGCTACGGGGGTATTTTACACTAGCAGTGTAAGGTAGTCTTGCAACAGACATAAAAGCAATTGTAAGATATATCGAATCCACCCTGCAGGCAGGATGTAGCTATCGGTTGCCTCTCAGCACTTTGAATAGACGATATTTATCCCTTTATTATTTTTGTTACATCCTTATCGACTCAAAGTCGTTGATTAATAAATTATCGCTTGCTCATGTTTCATATCTCGTTTGTCGCTTATTCGCTTAGCTAAATCCTAAAACTGCGTCTACAATGTTTCTTTACGATCTAAAACACATAGTAAAACAGCTTTTTTCAGTTCAGTGAGCGAAAAAGCCTGTATCGCTCGCTGCGCCATAATCTTTCACTCGCTGAAGTAAGCAACATGTGATTGCTTGTATTGGGTCAAGCTCGCTGACTCAGTGTCAACTCAGTATGTTACTACTGGGGCTAAGAGTTGGTTATCGCTTTCTAGATGTACATATAGCTGACTTGGAAGTTCAGTACAACATACAAACACTTCAAGCCAGGCGTAAATTCAACGATCTAATGTTCCTGTACAAAACTGGTAGTGGCACTATTGGCACTGTCCATACCTATGAGTGGTATCGATTTTGTTGTTCCTAGAAATAACAGATCAAAATCTATCTTCAGCAGAAGATTCAAACCGAAAAATTCTGCCCTCCACCATGGAACCTCCAGGCTTCTGAGGACTGGCAGTGAGGTCTCTCAGTTTCTGCCCTTCACCATGGAACCTCCAGGCTTCTGAGGACTGGCAGTGAGGTCTCTCAGTTTCTGCCCTTCACCATGGAACCTCCAGGCTTCTGAGGACTGGCAGTGAGGTCTCTCAGTTGCTGCCCTTCACCATGGAACCTCCAGCCTTCTGAGGACTGGCAGTGAGGTCTCTCAGTTTCTGCCCTCCACCATGGAACCTCCAGGCTTCTGAGGACTGGCAGTGAGGTCTCTCAGTTTCTGCCCTTCACCATGGAACCTCCAGGCTTCTGAGGACTGGCAGTGAGGTCTCTCAGTTTCTGCCCTTCACCATGGAACCTCCAGGCTTCTGAGGACTGGCAGTGAGGTCTCTCAGTTTCTGCCCTTCACCATGGAACCTCCAGGCTTCTGAGGACTGGCAGTGAGGTCTCTCAGTTTCGAGATTTCTTTCGGTCATTGGTTTCTTATTTCAAGAAAGTTGCTTGTACTTTATGTGAAGGCTAGTTTCCCCATTGAGTTTCGGTGATTCCATAGGTGGAGCCTCTAAAGGACCGCACTTGTGTCTCAGCAGTGGTTGTGTACTCAGTTCAAACCAGTGTGTAAATGAGTGCCTAAATCCTTTGGTGGTGCCTTTAAAAGGCCACATCAGTGATCGTATGTCCCGATATGGACATCTCAGGTCTCTCTGTGATCGTTAGTTATTTGTAATTAGTTATAATTGTTTCATTCTAAGCTCGTAAAGTTATTGTTTAGATTACTGTTTCTGGTACGTTGTTATTGTTCTCATATGTTTTATATTTTCCTAGCATTTAGTCTTATCTAGTCATAGATTTGTCTCGTTGCACACCATATAACATTGTGTTTACCTACCTTTAAGTCACAACTGTTATTCTTCAAGCATTTCATGAATGTTATTTATTGCTGCTGTTGTCTTGCTTCTGTTTTCCATATGCTTGCTTCTCTTTATAGCAATTATTTCGCTATCACTAAGTCATCTTGTAAAACTGCAAGTTTAAATCTGTAAAGATGGTGTTATCCGTTGAAATAAATAAATAAATATCGTTGAATAAACCTCTCAAGCAATAAAGACCTACGTTCATCTCTAAATAATTAGGTCTAAAAAATATCATACACACGGTGACTGAATTTACTTCACCGATCCAACTTCCAATTGAATTTATGGTGTATTTAACGCTAAGTAAATTTTTCAATTATCATTTAAATCAACACTGTCCATTCACTTGAAGTGGACAGGCAATACGTTTGAAACTGTATTTAAAATCAATTCAATAATGTACAGTATAAATATATATTCACCATTTTGTATGAAATATCTGTTCGTAACATGTATACCTCAAATACTTACAGATAATATAGTTACGAGTAGTAATACGGACACTGATAACATAATCACCTCTTTTTTAAACACACATGCATGCATACATGCAATGTTAGATATATTGTGAAATTGATAATCTATCTTAGTGAAAGGAGTAGAACACTAAGAATTTAAATTGTTAAGCACTTTAAACCTCGTAGTTTTTAATAAAAGTAATTAACGACTATTACCTAGCTCACCAAGGTGGAAGTGGCAAGGGGAGTATGTTTCCAAACGTCAGAGTCGGAATTAGACGGCAAACCTTTGGGAGAATGTTTATAGTTTATACATTTTCCACATGATAATAATGTTAAAGATATTTAGAAATAGGTTGTAAAACGCACTTAAAATGTAATGTAAATTAGTTGGCGTTCTTAATTCAAAATCACTTATACAGTGATTATATGCTGTTCAGCTTTATGTAATTCAGAATAGAGGATAAAGCGTGAGGCCGCAAAATGAATTGAATGCACCAGAGTTTTGAAACATCGAAATAGCAAATGTTACAGAATTTTTGCTATTTGGAAAACTGCTTTTTCACAAGCAATGCGTTTTAACTAGATTGCTTGTCAAAATATTAACTTCACATTCTTTCTTTACAATGATATATAAAAGTATGCCTTACGATAAGAGTAAATATGGAGGAAAAATGTGAAGTGGTTCTATACAACTTTAAAAGGGAAGTTGCCTCAAGAGGTGGGGAAGAGCTTGGAAGTTTGTATCGTTGGTTTCAAAAAGGGAGTTTTGCGATGCCAGTGGTACTAAAGACGTAAGAGCTTTTATCGATGTCGATGTCCTATTTTATCCTTGACTTATGTCCTGCGGGGCTCGTTGCAAATACAAAGCACAACTTTATTCCTCAACAGTTTGAAAACTTCTCGAATCTCTATCTCAATTGATGGTGTAAGACCACTTAAACGTTGTATTCATGAGATTGATATTAATCATTTATATCTCTTTACCATAAATTAAAAACCAAAATTTTTTAGAATACAATTTATTCCAATTATGGCCTATAAAGTATTATAACAATGTTGTTCTTTATGGATACAGTGATTACATCATTTTCTAATCAGTAATAAATTAAACGTAAAATTTGGAATTTGGTCCTCAACGAGAAAACTTTATATTTAAACCTCTTAAAATGGCTTTGAGGTTTTATCAGCCTGGCTAGATTGATATTACGCTTAATTGAAAGATGTGGTGGGCAGTGCAATACTATTTCCTGTAGGCACAGTAACAATAACTACAGGAAATTACAAAAGCAGTAAGTACATGAAACTTACCAAATCAAGTAATCAAATAAATATTAAGTTGACAAATTTGCTATGGTTACCAAAAAAAGCGCATGATATTACTTCAGAAAAATTGCAATTTATCATTTATTAATGAATCCGATCTTAATACTGTTTTACACCATTTCTTAGGGTAATATCGTTAATAATATTGCAAAGCTTTTTTGTGTATTTCACTTTTTTTATAAAAGTTTAATAAAACATTTAAACCCTTGTGGTTTTGAAAGTGTGAAGTTTTAAAAACAAAACTGGCTTCGATTTTAAAATGGTACTAATAAGAAAGTTGATACTCATATTATTTCTTGAACAATAGTTTTTATTATAAATCGTACCAAGTTTGAATTTGATACCTTAAGATATTAAAAAGTTGTAATTAATTATTTAAAAAACAAACACAGACAGACAGAGGGAGAATTAAGAATATTTGGGTTTTTATTTATTTATTTTTAATCATATCCCGATGTCTGAAAGTTTTTTTTAACACTCTGTATATGTAAAGTTGTTGACGCCAATAAATAAAACAACAATAAATATTTTTCTTTGCAGTATGTTAAATTATCTTCTAAACATGCTTAGTATTCTTAATGACGTTCCTTTAAATAAGCTAACAAGTAAAAGGAAACGAGTTAGGAAACTCAAAAGATGAGAACTCCGAAGTTATTGTCGGCGATCTGTTTTTGGCTCTCAATATTTCTCTGATTTCTCATCGTCAGCATCTAGTATAGGAATGTTCAAATGATGCAATCATGCGTTTATTTTCTCTTTTGTAAAACCCTATAAATTAGTTTTAAGAAATTCTTTTTCTATTATTTGATTTTGTTACTAATGTTATTTGATTATTTGATCTGTGCCATAAGTCAAACAGTCTGTAGGTCCTGCAGGATATACATAAAATCCGCTCCAACAATTTGACATAAAGTTTTTTGATCAAAATCATGGAAAAAGTTCCTATAATCAAAATTACTAAAATTATTTTGTTTTTACCGTCTGTCAATCGGTATGGATTTCCTTATACACACATTATATTTAAGAACCATTTGAGATTTTGCTTTGAATATTAGCAAACAATATTAAATAATAATTTACTATCTATTTGACTTAAAATTTACAGTTAACAAATAAACAATATTTTAAATATTAAAAAAACTGAATATTTTATAAAGTGACAATGTATTGAAAGATTTTTCTATTAACTGAAAATTGCTTAATACTTATACCAGAAATTATGATATTAAAATTGAAGATACTATTATAAATATTACCTACAGCTGAGTTGTAGATTTTCTATAAAATAATGATAATTTTTATCAAGATTTACCCGTTATTATTAAACAAATTGTAATAGCAGCTAAGGCTTGCTTGATCTTTAAAACCTTGTAACACATTTTACAGAATAAACATGTAAGTTGTTAGTAAAGTTACTAAGTTATATTAACTAAGGTAAAACTAATATCATTAAGGTTAAGTATCATAAGCTATTGCTTATAATTGCGCAATTGCGTACACCTAGTAAGTTTTGAATTTCTTTGTAATAAGGTGATACAATTAATAAGTAATTGTAGGCTATATGTTACCTTCCGTGCCAGATTATGCCATCTTAGATATTTTTCTTGTGTACAGTTTACAAATTATTATGTTTAGTTTAATATGTGCAAATGTATTACTATAACTATATTACAATGATTTCTTTATTGATTTAGTAATAACACATATCAGTACAATGTTATTTATACATGCAAAATCTGGTTCTAGTGTATGCATATAATTTAGCAATCAGCCGTTATAAATTTATAAACTTTCTTTAACTGCCTAAAATATCTCGGTTCTCTTCTTATTAACTTTATTTTACTTCGTTATATAAGTCCTTAGCCCAATCAGTTTTAGTCTTTGGAAAGTAATAGTGAAAACCTATTATATTTCTACGATTAATTTACTAGTTGCCCTAGTTTCAGTTACATTCACTAAAGCGTCATATTTTGCTGCCAGAACAAAAGGAATGTAGACACAGTAGAGACAAAGCAAGTAAAGCAGGGAACCCGACTTCAATGACAACTCGATATTTAGACAATTCAAATTAAACTTTGCATTTCCAATTACAGTTCTGTGAACGCTGCTAACTACAAGTTTGTTAACCGTAGCATGAACTGAAATGTATGTAAATACTAATTACATAATTGTTTCAGGTTCGGAATTGCATCCAAGCATTTATTCTCTCTTGGCATGTTTTACGATTATCATACTCTAAAAAGCCTGCATGCTAAAAGATAAATTACTGGTGACATTTTTTTGTATTAGAAAATGTACATACAAATTTTAAAATAATTGGTTCAAACATTGTAAGATACATTTCATAAAATTTCTTATTACATTTAGAATTCTATAAAGCTATTACTACCTACATTTTGATATATATGACATAGAGAGTCAACACGGAAACAATCGTTTATCGATTCTCACCCAAAATGTTGAAGATAATATTGATTTTAAATAACTTAAAATTACAATACTTAATTAATAGAAATCACGAAGGTATTTGTGAACAGAAATTAAACGACTTCCCACGCAGCACGCTGAAGTGAGGGAAGTGAATTTCCACATAAAAACTTGTAAAACTCAAAATCAGTGTAAGAACATACATTTATTCCAATTTTTAATAACATCTGAAAACAGTGATTTTTTGGCTGTTCTGATGCTCCTGGCTTAATTTTCCTGCAAAGCTGGGAATACAATTTTGCGCATTATAATGTTAGGAGAAGGTCCAGACAGGCTTGAAAGTAGGTGTGAGGTTGCTGGGGATGATAAAAGTACTCTAACAAAGGAATAACAGGCTTTTCTAGTGTAAAACCCCCATAATACAACGTACTGTGTTTAGTCGAAACACATTTTCTTTAATAACTCGGTAAATATGTATGATAGAATGACGAGAGAGGGCTTAAAACTTTCGCCTCACTAATTTCCATGTTTTTACATGGATTAATTTTACATGCAGTGCTTTTCTGACCATTTTCTGACCAAAAAACTCGATATTTGAAAGATTAATCCCCAATAAAGGGTTTAGAGTTTTCCGATTGTTTTGCTTAACAAACTTGCCCAACTGATTACATAAAGGAACGTCCCTACCAAATTTGAAGTAAATCGGACAAAAAATGCGACCGCTAGAGTACAAACACACACACACACATATATATATATATAACATTTTGAACGACCCCCCAAAACGTGTTCAGGGGGTCACGTTAGGAACCTCTATGGTGAACCCGGGCTTAAGTTTCACCGTGCGGGTCATGCTAATAGTTCACTTTCCAAAGGAAACTCACTAATAAGAGGGAATTACCGACAGTAAATTTTGGTTTATTTAAATGCCTGGTGAAACTCAGTGTGCACAACGTAACAAACTGACAGAAGTTGTATTAATATCGTAGCGTTGGCAGCACCGTTTTTATATGCCACATAACTGCTGCGTACATTGATGTAAAACAAAATTGCCACCTTTCAAGAACATTTAAACACTTAAGTAACATCTTGAACGAATGTAATTTAGACGTAATAATACGTCTATCAACATATTATTTTAATAGTAATACATTTATTTCTTATTTCATAGATCCATGTAACTCATAACAATCACATTTCTTTACGTAGTGCACACTTATACAACTAACTGAAACTAAAACCGATTGGTTAAAATGTCCAGCACATTTAAATCAGAAAGTTTTATAGCTAAACATATGTTAAAACTACCTAAGATATACAACATGAACAAATGTACAACATTTTGCTTTGTTATTTGCATGGTTTATTTTAAGTTTAACGTTTCATAATGACATTTAATTTTACAGGTAAGTTGTTGGGTCTGCAGTGTTCACTATCCGGGTTAGGTGAGTAAGCACAAATAAATACGAATTTGAAGTTAGCAAAAGAGTGAGTTAATAGCCTACACTGCTCTGCGTTGTTGCTAATTTTTAGGGGTTTTTGGTTGGAAGGGGGTTTACTAAAAAGATCCGTTTTTTACACAGAAATATTCATTATACCAATTTTCTGGTTACTCCATTGATTTGGCTTGATAAAAATAACAAAAACTGTGTAATTGACGTGGATTGCACAAAATATGCCATGTGTGCGGACAAACCTACCCGACGATGAAGAGCCAAATCCAAACAGCAATATTCATCAGTGGTTTAACACAGTTTCTGTTGAGTCGGGAGCCCTTTATTTTTCCAGCAAATAATTGCTTTTTGGACATTCACAATACTATGCACTAATACATTAAACGACTGCTGCTTTTATCAGTTTGTATTTTATGTTTGGAAGACCCCCACGTTGTGTCGTTGATTTTAATAAATACCTTGTAATATTTTAGGTTTTGTATTTCTTTGTATCTCTGTGAATAGTAAAATTATAGTGAATGAATCATTGAGTATAGCTATTGGCTCGCATTTAAATCATAATTATAAATCTCTTATAATTATTTAATAAAAGGTAGATCTTATAGTTGAACATTGGGGGTTAGGCTAATTTGTTTATGACATGATAATACAACAGGTTTTTTTCAACGCTTAGTTACAGTAAAATGCCTCCTTTTGATAAATATATTTCAGTCACTTTGTCACAAAAGTTATTATCACTATCAAGTAAAAAAATAAAAAAAAAACACATATCTATCGGAGTAGTAAATACATTAAATACTTGGGTTCAAGGAAAAAGATGACAGATTTGCTTGGTTATTGTTTAAAATTATATACCTTTGTGCCCAGGTTAGATATTTCAGGGTTTACTTGGTGTTTCACTCTATTAGCCTTTGAAGTTCCAAGATATTTTACAATCATAAATTTGTTGAATGCGAAGTTTCCAAGAGAAGAGTTTTCTTTCTTTTCCAGGAACCAACTTTTTTACGCACATTATCTGCGGAGGACTGCTCGTTTTATATTTAATTTAGTTTTATTGGCAATAAGCTTTGGTTCAAATAAATGCCGTATAGTAAATGCCAAATAAATTCCTTTCATACTTCACATTATTTCAAAGGGTACAGTTTTCCTATTTCAAATATTTTTAATGTCATTTGAAATATTGCACAGCGTTGTTAAAAAAATGTTATATTTTTGAAGGAGTAGACGAATTGAATTTCCCTGTGTTATGTCTCGTGATATTATATCAGCATATGCGAGGTTTGAATACGGATATCGCCCATTGACGGGAGGTTTCCACTATGCTTGGTAAAATAACTACGCTACATCTTAACAATATTTTAACCTTTCTCGTGTTGAGCCTATATTACTACTACTAACTCAGCCTTTTTACGATTTCCAATATTCTACTTTAAATGGATTTTTCACTCTTATACTGGTTACTTATTAAACTTAAGATACTGTGCATATTCAATACGATGTAACATATACCGAATCAAGAACCTATGTGAAAAATATCAACAAAACCTATTTCTGTTGCGTAAAAATTACGGATCTCATAAAGCCGCGGGTAAAAAACTTTTAACTTTTGTATACGAGTACATTTGTAATACTATAGTTCAACTAAAAACCATTATAATTTGTGGCCGGTCGTGTAAAGTTTAATTAGGTACTGCAAAAATAATTTTTACGATCTACGTGAAACCTAGTTACTAACGTCACAATAAACCTTTCCTTCAGAATGTTTGTAAGGTATTGTTGTATATGTTATAACAGTATATCACAAAAAGTTCATGTAGAAAGTGACAAACCTTGCTTCTAGAATGCCTTTCATAAAAAATAAGTCTTCCTTCCAGAATGCTAGACCCCATTTCCAGCTCATATTATGAAATATTATGAAAAGGTTCGTCCTTATTTTATAGCCATTCTTCCAGCGAAGGACAACTACTTTTAAAAGCAATTGGCCTAACAATGCCAACTTAATATTACTGCTATTCGGATTTATTTATATTTATAAGGATTCATTTAAATGACATTCTTCCATCGTATCTTAATCCCATCGTTGTTTCACACTTGCAGTTTGGTTTCTGTGCAGATTCAACAAGCAAGACATCATGTTCCAAGGATAACCAAATCCTCATCAAAAGCTCCAGTTATCTACTGTTTTTGACCTGTGCTAAACGCAGAATGGTTCTCACTACTGTTGAACATATCCTTCCTTATAACCAAATACCCCCTAGCAGCAAACCTGCATACTCAGCGAATTTCCAATGGAGATATAAATGTCTTAATACTACATAAAGCCACTTACCAAGTTTCTTAAAAATATATTCACAAATAAGCGATATATACAATTTCAGTTATTCTCCATAAGAATAACATTTGGGCTGAGTACGCAGGTTTGCTGCAACAAAGAACACAAAAAATTGGTTTTTATGCTAATATCAATATAACTCAACTAGGTGAAGTCGTTTACCAGTTTTTATTAATTTATGGTCATAATTAAGGGAGACAGAGCATTTAATTATTATCCTTAAGAATAACATGGGGCTGAGTACGCAGGTTCGCTGCTACGGAAGAATTATGCAAAAACAATTTTTTGGAGCAAATATCAATAGACCTCAACGAGATGAAGCTGTATACCAAGTTTTGTCAGTATACGTTCATAAATAAGCGAGATACAAAAAATTTTCTTTTCCTCCATAAGAATAACATTAGACAACGTACTGTGTTGGTCAATATCTCGGTAACCAATTGACGTAGAGGAATGATCGAAATACCAAATTGTGTGATTTTTTAAGCTGAACCGAATGGTCAAAACTAAAATTTGACTTTTTCAATATTTATGTATAAAAAATTCCAAAAACCCATTTTTTGGGTACAAAACCCCCCCAAAATACCCCTTCGGATAGGTCGATCTGTCTGGTTTTCGAACTTACAGCACTAGTAAAGAAATAATATACTAGGAGTACAAAAATAATTATTCGACTAAAAATTAATCTCATAAATGCTGCTTTACATGTTTATACCAAATTTCGTCAAAATCGGATAATTTTTACGAGAGTTATCGTGCTCACGGACACACACACATATATATATATATATATATATATATATATATACAGTATCAAACGAATGGTGTTTTTGGGGTCTGGGGACCTCAAAACGAAAAGTTATCATGGTCCCGGGCCTAGGTCTTACCGTGCCGACTACGGTAATAGCTTCTTCCCTATAGGGGAAATTCGCCAAAACGAGAAATCACTCTAAAAAACGGGGTAAAATGGTATATGCAACGTGTATTTAACAGCATAGACAGTCCAATATATCCTCCAGCACGGTTCACCAGCCGCATGATAATATATCAACTATTTGATATGAATTGGGTCGTATATATTATTATGTATTTTATTAGAGAAATAGTGATTAAGATAATAATAGAGAATTCTTTTAACATTTGTTCACCGTCTATAATTTATAAATTTTGTAAGTATGAAACCACTTCATTAGGTTCAGAGTTCTAAACACACAACGTCAATATGAAAAACAATTCCAATATTTATTTTAACTATCCAGCTTCTTTTATTTCGGTGCGTTTTAACACTTTATTAATAGTTTGTTTTGCATGTGTTTATTTTTGCTTTGTTTTTTAGCTTACGATTTATTGTAAATGATGACGATACCGATAAAAAAGTACAAAGGCTAATAAAGAACTTGAACTGATTAGATCTCAAGGTGATACTTGAAAAATACTAAGATATAGTTAACTAATCGTACTCTTTTTTTAGGTTTCCATTTCGATTGCGTCTGCATTTTTTTATACTATTTAAAAACATATAAACAATGCAGAGCTTAAAAGGTCTTTGAAATATATTCATCCGAATCTTGAATTCCATCCTGTCTCAGTCATTACTTGTCGGACAACATAGAATTAATTTGTTTTTGCAATTAAACGGTTCATTCAAAAGCCTGTTGCAAAGTTGTATACGGTTATGCCGTCGTTCAAAGTGTTGATTTACTAATAAAAATGTTCTCCAGTCGGCTCGTCTACCACCTGAAACGCTCACAATTTCATCTCGACCTCCCCCATCGGAAATTATTCCATTAAACCTAAAGAAGATGTTATTAGCCAAGTAATATAACGCTTTTGGATTTTGATTGCTTCTGATCAAGTGGATGTTAGCTGTAATAACCTCTCAATTATCCGTTGATTTACAAGTTTTAGCAGAACTTACCTGGAACAGGATATATACATAATTTCATTGTCTTTTGTTAGCAGTTGTTGATTTTGCTATGATTATTGATAATTGGACATTGAGTTATTTATTAGTTTATGTATCAAATTTTAATTGACACATTAAATAATACCATAGCTGATTACAGATGTAATTAAATTTTTTTGATTTCTTGCTTTTCATGACAGACATAAAGCTTCAAATCTGCCAAGCCTTAATTTTAATTAATGTAAAAACGCCAAAATACTTTTAATTTATTTTGGTAATTATTACCGTTGTAAAATAAAACGTATTTGAATTAGTTGATGGAATTATAATTTTATTCAAAGTATACTATCTCGATTGGTTTTGAAATTAAACAAATAAGTTATTATAATAATTTAATTATTAAAAAGAATTACCAAGATAATCTTTAGCCCCTTCTTTAACTTTTGATTGGAAATTAATGCCCATATACTTGAAACAATTTTAATATTTTCTTTGGAAATTGGGCTTTTGGGAATTTATTAATATTTATCTCGTTTCTCGTGTCTATATTGTAAACGCAAAATACTGCGAGAGTCTCATGTAATTTTGATTTGTAATCATCTTATATCTTATATCTATCATTTCTACATTTAAAATCAAACGTTATACATTTTATAAAGATATATTTATGTAAAGAAGAAAATATGAAACTGTGAAGAAAGAAGAGACCAACGTACGGTTCTAGCAATCAATATGATGAGTGCATTCTCAGCCCTATTGGTTTCCCTAGAGACTAGCAATCAATATGATGAGTGCATTCTCAGCCCTATTGGTTTCCCTAGAGACTAGCAATCAATATGATGAGTGCATTCTCAGCCCTATTGGTTTCCCTAGAGACTAGCAATCAATATGATGAGTGCATTCTCAGCCCTATTGGTTTCCCTAGAGACTAGCAATCAATATGATGAGTGAATTCTCAGCCCTATTGGTTTCCCTAGAGACTAGCAATCAATATGATGAGTGCATTCTCAGCCCTATTGGTTTCCCTAGAGACTAGCAATCAATATGATGAGTGCATTCTCAGCCCTATTGGTTTCCCTAGAGACTAGCAATCAATATGATGAGTGCATTCTCAGCCCTATTGGTTTCCCTAGAGACTAGCAATCAATATGATGAGTGCATTCTCAGCCCTATTGGTTTCCCTAGAGACTAGCAATCAATATGATGAGTGCATTCTCAGCCCTATTGGTTTCCCTAGAGACTTCGCTAATGGATCTTTTGTAGCGGTGTTGTTGTGATGATAGATGCACTTTTAAAAGAAAAACATTTTGAATTTTTAAAATACCGGCTAGAAAAAATCATTTTTTTAAATGTTTATGCTACCGGAGTATTTATTTGTGAGGGTATTATTAATCCAGTGATTCATATTTGTAAAATACAACACGTACTGACAGCAGAAAGTACTTAGGTTTAAATTAATTTGTCTTATATCCTTTTTGTACAAGAAATATTGTGTTGATACACAACATTCTCTTCCGTAGTTAGTCTTTGATATAATTTATTCATGCAAATATATAATAGATAAATTTATTGTAAAATAAAATTAATAACTAAATATAACACGCTTTTGGTAACTAGGCAACTTAACAAAAAATATGTCTTAATGAAAATCCGTAGTTTATGCCTTCCTAAGTTATATTTCAATTAGATAAACCTGATATCAACAATAAACCATTTACTTTGGTGGGAAGGGTTTTCAGTTAGTGATATGCAAACTAAATAGGTAAAGTAATGCATTAACCACTGTTGGCCAAGTACTCATAATGCACCAGTCGAATGAGAGGGCAAAACAAAAAAAACACTTGAACAGCTGAAAGGTCGGTTTCAGTTTGAACTGCGTCGATTGTTGAGGTGTTTGTATTGTTTCCCGCTGAACGTTCATCAACAGCCCTTGTATAATTATACGATTAAATATAAAGTAGACCAGTCATATTTTATTGAAATAATAAAACAAATTACGATACCATTTTTAAATATTATTACCTAGATGCAATTGGGTGTTTTCAAATTCCACAAAATATATTTTACTGTTTATGTTTTCTGTAATAGATCAAATCGATAATATGTCATGTTTATATGGTACAAAATAAAATAGCCGTTCAAAAAACATGTAGAGATAAAAAAATAAATTTTTAAACATATATTCTTTGCGGAAAATGTATCGATGTAAGCTAAATGGTTTATAATTGTAGGTGATAAACATTTTTCAGTAATTTTCAGAATAGAATACGAGATGTAAATACAAGCGTCTTCAACATGTGCTCAAAATATATCCACAGTTACACTCTATTCATACACAAGACGGTAAATATACATAAAAGATGGAAAAGGCTGTCGATTTCGACCATTCTCACAGATCATCATCAGACACAATGAGAAAATTGCAGAATCAAAATGGCACCCTTCACTAAGGTTTCTCTTCCTCACTTCCTTCACTCTGCCTCTTTCTCACAATCGTTGAAACTAGTTTTGTAAACTCCGGGCCTATCGAATTTATTACAATCTTTCATCCTGGGGTGCAATATTCTACTCATAGTATTCTTTGTCTTAAAAAATACTAAAACTCCATATTTCTTAAATTTATTTTCGATCTTCTGCGATCTAATCCTAGTAAATACCTGCGTAAATCAGATTTACCTGCGTTGTACAGATTTGCATGTTTTCATTTGCATCTCTTAGTTATAACAACACATATCATGTTAATTAGAAGGTAATTTTGAAATATAATGTTCAAGTCCAATTTTATCTAATCAACTAAATATAATTTTAGTATCATATTTATTAAAATCAAGTACCGTTTGAAAAAGTAACGTAACGTAGCAATTATACCCTGGTTTTTAACATTCACAATTCCCCAAAACTTATTGTAATCGAGTACTGAGTGAATGCCAAACCATATTTAAAGACGATTCGCACGACAAACACAAAAACATAATATAGGGTATTGCAGTTGGCATGTTGCAGTTTCATAGAAAATACTCGTTTTGCCAGTACATTGTTTTCTGTTTTACTAGAGAACAAACATGCATTTCACATACATATATCGGAAGGCAATTACATTTTCGTTTTTACATAACTAGTTCTTTGATCTGAAGATTTTTAAATGAAGAATATACAACCTTACCTTACCAAAGAACATTATTTAACATATTTATGACACTTTTAACAACATTTAGATTGAGGCATAAACTAAAAATTCATCAAACTTCAAGAAATCTTGATATAAAAAGGATATATACCAACACTATTTCTATACACTATGTTTTCTTTGAAGTTCTATAATCTCTTACACACAACTAAAACTTTACTTGATGGAAGGTGAAGATTATCTTTGTCCAATAATGGAATTAAATGTGTATTCAAGAAAAGCAATCACTAGAATTAAATAACTACTACAAAGTTCTTCAGTATTTTTGCGTTGTTTTTATGATAATCACTACAAGGTTTCAATAGGTTTCTATACATTTGTAAGCTACATATTTACTTGTACCGTTGCGGTTATTTGCAGAAAATAAGATAATTGTGAACTCATGGAACGCTCAACTTTTGATAACGTGTATCATGTAAATATCATAGATTAATTCAATAAAGGGAATTTATGGCTGTTATAGATATTACTGCAGATTTGAATTAAGAATTACCTCTAGATTATCTTTCAATTATGTATCTCAAAAGAAGGACGTTGCAGTAAGTACACATGGTAAAATATATGTTTGCTGGTAACAGGTCACATTTTGATTAAATTATCAATTGACCTTTAAAATCTGGACGATTTTCCACAAGCTGCTTAAAACTTAGGCATTAAGAAATAAAAAATATATGATCGACTATTTGTTATTTAAAGATCACAGACAAAATATAGAATATACGCATGTACTTGCTATCAAGACTTCCTGCAATAAGGCTGGTATAAGAATCCACCTGGTTTTCTTCATAATAACAAACAAATCCGCAGTCTCAAATACATTTTTGACCCTGTATTCTGTATGCAGGAGACATAATCAGCAACAACTGAAATTCTCCTCATCCGTCAGTACAGGATTATGTTTAAACAATTTTATAGGAGCATTATCTGAAACAACTTCATTGTGAGGATACAATATTCACTGAATACAATAACAGTTTTAACGCTACGGCTGTTCGTTACAGGATCAGACTATTAACTGCAGGATATTAACTTTTCTTCCGCCAAAAGTTATTATCAAGATTTGAACTTTACTCTTCCATCTTCTTGTCTTATAGTCGATTTAGTAGGAAAACATTATCATTCATCTGAAATTTGACAACAATTTGTGAATTGTATACACGTACATAATTCGAGGGTCACTCTTTGAAATCTTTGGAATCATGTTTAAAGGATCTTAATGGTCCTGAGTAACTTAAGAACTCCTTACTAAACCTTGCAGATATCTCCGTCCGTTGTGGCAGCATTGAACTGGCCGTTGCCACTGGAGGGGTCGCCCATCTCTCTCGTCATTGCAGGTCGTTGTTCGCGGTCCGCTGGCTAAGATAATAGAGGATCGGTCGGTGTTTGATCGCTCTACTTTGGAAGTGTGAGGGAAAGTTAATAAAAAGTCTGTATGGTTCTTATGGACAAATATTTCATTATACTTTTAAATTTTACTACGCTATTTGTATGAGTGATTTAGTGTTGAAATAAAAGTTATATGTTATTTTAGTAGTACAGTTTGTATGTTTTTGCTTAGTTCACTGATAGATGCTAAATAACTAAAAGATTATACCGCAGAGATATACAGTATTATTTTGTTAAAACCCGCCACCAAGGTTTAAAAGTTAAATTGTTTGAACGTTATACAGTGCCAATGTCATTTAAGAAAAGTCAGACACGAATCATCATTACCAAATTTTAATCAAAGGCGTATACGTGAAATTAGAAAAAAATAGGAGGCTTTTAAAGAACTCCTTGAAAAAAAAAACAGAAACCGTTGGTAAAGGATTAAAATCAAACTTATTTTCAAACACCATTAGTCGATCAACTGCTTTATTTAACTAAATCTGAAAACTTATGTGAGGTGACTGAGGTAGTATATTATTTTAGTAATAATACTAACACCAGACACTATAAAAAAAACAGTTATTTACATTACTAATATATAGCTCACTAATATATATTTCGGTTTATATCTTGCAAGAACCTATCTCGCAAATTGTAAGTAAAATATCTTAAAATAGATTTCAAAGATGGGAAAGTAAAATAAAATCAAAATATATCGTGATATATTGACGTCATTGTTAGAATAAAAGATCAAAACTGCCTTTGCCTTTCTCGCAGGCCCTCGGGGAATGTGTGATGCAGCAAGGGAATTCGGAGAACTGGATTTTTGTTGTGTTGTGTACCTTTCTTTTATGAAGAAGTGATTAGTTTATATTTTATCGCGTTTAATCTCAATCTTTTTTTATTCAAATTTCGATCACAATTAAAATCGTTGTTACATGATTACACATTTTCAAAATCGGTTGTTTCATGTTGATTTAATTGTAATGTTTTGTAATAATTTTGAGATCAGTCTCATATACTGGTGTGTTCAAGATTACTACAGTGAAGCGTCACCATCCTATTACCATTTAGCCGTCAACCCCTCACCACCGGCTATTATTAGTTAATTAATTTTGTGTTTGGTATTTAAAATGACTTTTAGTAAACAACAAGCTTATTACATCATTTCTTACAATTAAAAATAATGTTGAGGGCAATATAAACAGTAAACACTGTCCTAAGCTAAAAATACCCCCGTCGCAGCAAACCTGCGTACTCAGCGAATTTCCAAAGTATAATATATGTCTTAATACATAAAGCCGCAAACCAAGTTTCATAAAAATATATTCACATATAAGCGATTTTAATTATTCTCCATAAGAATAACATTGGTAGTGAGTACGTAGGTTTGCTGAAACAAGGAACAGAAACAATTGGTTTTTATGCAAATATAAATAGAATTTAACTAGGTGAAACCACATACTAAGTTTCATCAATATTCAATCATAAATAAGCGCTATATAACATTCTAGTTATTCTCCATAAGAATAACATGGGGGCTGAGAAAGCAGGTTTGCTGCAACAAGGAACAAAAAAATGGGTTTTTATATAATTATCAATATAACTCAACCAAGTGAAGCTACATACCAAGTTTTATTAATTTATGTTCATAATTAAGGGAGTCATTACATTTTACTTATTCTCCATAAGAATAACATGGGGGCTGAGTACGCAGGTTTGCTGCTACGGGAATAATCAACAAAAAATCAATTTTTTTTGCAAATATCAATATACCAGTACTACGTGAAGCCACATACCAAGTTTCATCAACATACATTCATAAATAATCGAGATATCAAATTTTATTTATTCTCCATAAGGATAACATTGGACAACGTACTGTGTTTAGCACTTTGAATATCTCTGCAACGGTTAGGCGTAGAATCACAATTTAAACACCAAAATGATTGTTTTGTGGAACTGAACAGATTGGTAAAAGCAAATGGGAAGTTTACATTAAAATAAAGTGAGGAAAAGCCAAAAACCTTTTTCCCATAAGATTAACATGGGAGATTTTATGAGCAGGTTTTTTTGGATTTTCTCCGCAACCACTTAACCTAGGTTAATAATTCAAAATACTAAATTATTTGTTTTTTTAAGCTCTATAACATGGTCAAAACCAAAATTAAGTTTTTTAAAAATTGTAGGGTGAAAAATGCAAAAAAACTGATTTTTGGACAATTTAAAACCCCCATAAACCCCCCTTCCCATGGTTCGATTTTTCTGGTTTTCGAACTTAAAGTCATGAATGTCATTTTACACATTTGAGCCAAATTTCATCAAAATCGGACGTTTTTTACTCAAGTTATCGTGTTAACGGACACATATATAGATATATATATATATACATATATATAAATTTGAACGAATAGTGTTTTAGGCATCTGGGGACCTCAAAACAAAAAGTTATCATGGTCTCGGGCTTAAGTCTTACCATGAGACCTACGGTAATAGCATCTTCCCTATCGGGGAAATTCGCTAAAATAAGTTGAAAAACCTCTATTTTTCGCATACATTCCCGTTATGGTTTGAAGCACATGCAATAAATCAAACAAACGAGCTGTGGATGGATTATTGTTGTTGTAGTTGGCGGCTCTGTATTTGGCAAACAATCGTTACCAACTTAGTGAATAAATATGACTAACCTGTTAACATGCCGACCTATTGTTAGTGAAACTACACATTCCTAGTCGCTGCATTAATGACCTATTTATCACATAACTAATCTATTTATAGCCTAAATACCTGTTATTATGACTTTTTTTATTTAATTTAATAATATTTTATTTTACCTTTTAGGTACTAAGTTAAGTACTAACTATTACACTAACTATTCATTTTGTTCCATTTTGAAGTCGTTTATTTTTTTACGGACAATTATTAGTAGTTCACATTGAACAAACATACTTTACCATAATTTACAAGTCATGTTAAAACATCAGTTTTGATCCGTTTATTTCTTGGTTATTTAAATCATTAACACTGAATTACTATAACCTTTTTTGTTTTTAAGTACCCGTGTTAAAAAAAATTTCCTTTGATTTTAGTAATCGTCACTCTACACATTGTTTAATAACTAAAGATCTGAAATTCAAATCTACGATTGATTGACAGAGAGCCATTGATTCTGAATTACTCACTTGACAATGAACGGTTACATTCCATTCATTAGTCAAGTGGAGATAAGAAGAACAATTGGCTCGTCTTCCATTCGGAGTACAGCGGCGCGAGGCTAGTTGTAAAGCAGCGAGAGTGTGCGTGTGTGTGCGCGTGAGCACAACAGATATTCCTGGCCAACTAGGCAGTCTGGATAAAGTAGGCGTTCTATTGCACGAGGAATTGTAAATGACACATTCATATTAAGGCCTTGGATTAATTATGAGGGTAAGTAACAATTAAAATGAATTTAGGGGGTAATTGAATGGGAATTTAATTTTGTTGTAAATCAAATTGAATCAAATATTCTCTCCTCTTTGCTGATATCTTTGCAAAAATTATTCCCACAACTTCGCCTAAAATGCTTATTTACGATGTGATATCAATTCGTCCTATTTTCTACTGAGAAGTAATTTGGTTTGTTATAAATCAACTACGATATTTATTTTGTAAAACTCTGGTTCTAGGGTATACACATAATTAGAAGTTTAAATAATTCATTTACAATAAATTAAACATATCTACCTCAAATATTTCAGTTTCATTCCTATAAGGTTTATTGCACGTAACACGTTCTATACATCGTCAGCCCAGTTAGTTTTAGTTTTGGAAAGTAAGGCTGAAGACGTTTGCTATATGTACGACAGATTTATTAGTTGCCTTAGTTTTAGTTATATTCACTTTTGTTATATTCGTATATATTTGCCACCGTCAGAACAAAAGGAATATAGATACAAATAATATTTACAAGCGAGACAAAGTAACTAAACCAGGGAACGCGAATTCAATGCCAACTCGATATTTAGACAATTCAAATTAAACTTTGCATTTCCAATTACAGTTCTGTAAACGCTGCTCAAACTTGTTAACCGTAGCATGAACTCAAATGACTGTAAATACTAATTAAATAATTGTTTCGGATTTAAAAATGTATAAGCATCTCCTTTCTCTTTACTCGTATTTCGTTTACAGGGTCTAAAAGGCTGCATGTTGGAATAACAGATATTTGTAACCAATTTTAATGCATTAGAAAACGAATTAAATATAACATGTTATAATTTTTAAAAGGTAAATTACGTTTCGTTGAATATTTTACCGTATTTAGAATATTGACGATTTTCGAGTTTTTTTTTTATAAATTAATGTAGCATACGTTTCCAAATTCTTGATATAACGAGTCAAAACAAAAGTTGTAATTAATTAACAATAGTTTACCATTTGCCACCAAAAATGTTTAAGATAATATTGTTTTTGAATACCTTAATATTACAAAGCCGGATTATTAGAAAACCTTAAGCTATTTGAGAAAACATCTCAAATCTGAGGGAAAAACTGCAGGATTTTTGTTTAATGGCTGTTGAAATTTAGTGTACACATCGTAACAAACTGACAGAGGTTGTATTAATATCGTAGCGTTAGCAGTACTGTTTGTATATGCCATATAACTGTTGCGTCTTTTAAAGAAAATTTATAAACTCATTTAGCATCTTAAATACATTTCTGTTAGACATAATAATCCATTTGTCAACATATTATTTTAATAGTAATAATTTATTTCTTAATTCATAGATCCATGTGAATCGCTCCACGTTTAGAGCGTGGAGTGGTATGGGGAAGATGGAGGCTGATCATTTTATTTTCAATTATAGCCTATTGCATTCCGAGTTGCGAGACAGGGAAAATTAACTTCTTTAGTCAGGGAAAGTCACGAAAATCATTAACTAAACAAATTTGTGAACCATGTAGCAGGAGAGAGTCACATAGTTGCCATGGCAACTGAGCGATTTTGTCTGGTGGGTATAGCCTTCTGATCTCCCTGGCACAGCACTCGAGTCAACGATGGACATTACCATCACCCTAGTCCTTTAACCCTCCTACCTGTCAGGTGTACAAGTGCGGCGAGGCTACTGTTCCCCCGGATCAACGACGCGACGACGTCGCGCGACTCCTGGACACGCGGCGCGGCTGGTGCGGGGAGTGGGCAAACGCCTTCACTGCACTGTGCGGTGCGCTAGGCTGCGACGCGAGATACCTCTACGACGCGACAGACCACGTGTGGACTGAGGTAAGAGAAGAGTGCATCGGGCCATACACTTATTGCGTAACATATATTTTTACATTTCAAACCCCGTGCCTTCCGCCATATAACACACAATAATATCTGTGCATACCCCCATCCCTCTCATATGTTACGTAACTTAGTCGTAGTAAATTTTAAAAAGTTTGAATTGTGTAAAAATCACCATTTTGAAAACATTTTAATAATTTATTGTTTATTATCTAAAACTAATCTGATATAATGTTAACAAACGAGATACAAACTAACTACAAATTAACACACAAACTATCTTTTATTCTCTTATAGAACCATGGTGGAAGGAAACAAATAGGTGTCCTATTGCGCAGGTTTGTAACGTCATTCGGGATGCAAGTCGGCACATCAGGTGAGCGCCGACAGACAGCTGATTGTACAAAAAAATATTGTATGTCAGCGAAGTGGAGTTTTAGTTTTTGGTCCCGTGTTACGTAGATGCGCGTAATTGACCTATTGTAGGCGCTGGAGTAGCACACCCATTTGTTTCGTTTCACCATGTTATAGAGCAAAAACAACAATTGATATAAATATACAGACATTTTAAATAATCAAACATGCAGTCAATCCAAATAACAACACACAGTCAATAAATACATAATAAAATCAGTAAACAAGACACAAGCCATTTTGAAAAAAATTCAAAAGCTCTCCTCTCAAGGGTTGAATCCATTAGGTGGAAGATGTCGTCATCAGCAGGCAGAGCATTTCCAAGACGGTGAATTCTTGGAATAGTACTATTGTAGGCATACTGAGTATTACATATCTCTCAAAGAGAAGTCGGGGCCTGGTTGAGGTGGCACACCGGACATCAATACGACTCAGGAAATCCGGACAGTCAATGGAAGCAGTTATAATTCTCTTGAGGAACAAGTCAGCAAATTGACGCCTGGAGCTGAGAGAATAAGACCCAGTTGCAGCTCTAGTTCATCAGCTGGAACCTGCCTGTATTTGCAGCTTCTGATGTAGTTCAGCTCATAGCCAAGCTTCACTCCCACAAGTCTGGTAAAACGATGTTGTATCCTCTCCATTTGGTTGATGTGCCAAATTTGATAAGGGGACCAAGCCGTGGAACAATGTTCCTGAAGGGGATGAACAAGCTGGAACAACAGTAAATTCTTGTAATTTTATACAATTTCAGAAATACAAAACTCCCTAAAACTAAACCAAGTTATAAGTTTAAGATTTTGGTTAATGGCTATTAATTTAAAATAGGGTGATGAGTTGAGAAGTAGCATATAAGGGTTCTTATTCATTTTACACTCATAATTATTTCATTTTCCGCATAAAACACATCTTACGTTCTATCAGTGCCATATTGTTGGAGTTTGTTTTCCATCATTAACACAACCTAACATGACCTAATCACCGCAGAGCGCTGTAAAACTGATAATCCACATCAAGAAAATGTTCTCAATAAACTAATGCACGTGATACATACTGGTATTTGCTTAGCTCGGAACTATGCGCGGCGGTAGTAAGATAGTTAAGATAGTTTTCTGCTTACCAATAACGTATATGTGAGAAACACAAGAGAGGTTCATATTGTGTATTTGTTAAATTTTTTACGAATGTTGACATATAACCTAACAGTAGCAACTGCTGGGATATGAATATTAATCAAGTACCCACATGGAGCGAGTCAGGCGAGAAACGATATATGATAGTTGTTTAGTAGATTACCGCAAAAATGTATTTTCATTCACCTTTTACCTGTAATTAGGTTAGGTTTTGTTGGATTATCATAGCTAAATATGAGAGTATTTTGGAATTTGTCAGTTAAGTCATAGAAATCTATTTATTTTGTATTTGTTTGGTTATGTTGGCGATCTGGCTGAGATTTAAGAATCTTTTATCGTCAATCGTTTCTCCCCAATGTCGCATGCTACCCACAAAACTTTTTGACTCAGAAATATTGATGTGCTTCCATTGTGTCAAGCAGAGGTTTGAGTCAAAGAGTATCATAAAATACTATAAAATTGCAATAATTACATTTTGCAATTCATCAATCATTCAACGTTGTCCGATTTTATAAAATTATCATTGCGGAAGGAACACGCATTAGCTTACAAAGTATGAAGTGCGTTAACATACTTTAAAAAACCTATTGAGCTCTTAAGATTAGTGTGACTATGTTTTTAACTCAAAAATTAAAAACAATTCAGTCAACTAATGTATTCAATTCCAACATTCTTGTGGTACAGAAGTCAACAAGATAACTATTGACATATTTGTATATGAAATTGCATATTTGTATTTGTATGTTTGTATTGTTGTATTTGTATATGAGCGCCGGGATCGCCTCATAATCCACCTCGGAGACCACCCACTCCGCCCAGCTCAGGTAGATTGTCGTAGACTCAGGTGGTGGCCGCCTCCACCACCAGACCGTCCCTGCAAGCAGGGCTCCGCCGAGGACCACACCTCCCACCACCCACTTGTGGTCACTCCTGAAACCGTTTAAAAAACCTGTTAGTATAATTTATACTTCGACATGTAGATTCAAGGAAAAACTAAATTTCGTCAAAGTACTGATACAATTGACTACCATCAGCAGCTTGTCATTTATGGAAAAAAGCAAAAACAGTTTCGTTAGTTAAACTTTAACCCTTCCTAATATTTGATTACGTTTGTCAAATATTTGCTTATTGTGGACGAGCTTTAAGGGAGAAACGACAAATCCGGGTCCTTGCACAGGTGTCTGAAGCTATCGTACGACCTTAAAAGCTGAAACTTGAAACAGTCATAGAAAATTAGATAGGAAAGAACTAAAAAGCCCATTTCTACCTTTTTGCTCTTTCCTCCCCTTTAAAATGTTCTTATGTTACACACAGTACCATGTAAAAATCTTTAAACGAAGTAATTATCAGGTGTAACTATTTTTAATGTGATTCTTTGTTTATGTATTGTCATGTGTTCATGTGTGTCATGTGTCATGTATGCAAGGTACAAAACTCCCTTGCTCAGTTTCAAACCCCAAATGTTGGGGTTTAGACCGTCTAGAAGCACTATGTAATTTACTATATACAACTAATTCTCTTTTGGAACTTCATTAGAGAATCATACGTCTGACAAATTTGAACTTTATATCTAATTCAAAGGTTTTGGTGAACAGATCTGAGGAGAAATATTATTTTTTTAATACAACCTCTCTCGAGTTTTCACTTTAAATTAAATAAAAGTGCCAAGTTATAACACATTTTTAATTTGATCAAACGTGTTATTTGATGTGATTACACAACTAAAACCAGGTGGAAAAGTGAAGCTGTCAGTCAAATTTAGTACACTATAATGATTGGTCCAAGCTTGTACTATAATATGTTCAAGTGAAGATCAAACTACCATACAAAACTGAGGAGTTGACACAAAATAATAATATTAATTTAACGTTTTT
Source organism: Allygus modestus (assembly GCA_963675035.1). Taxonomy (NCBI): domain Eukaryota; kingdom Metazoa; phylum Arthropoda; class Insecta; order Hemiptera; family Cicadellidae; genus Allygus; species Allygus modestus. Next base: position 469,894,401 of record OY776112.1, read on the forward strand.
TTATTTAAAGAAAGTATATTTGTCACTTACAAAAGACTCCGCCACAACATCGTAGATGAATCGATTGAAGTCTTGAGAAATTCGCTTGAGTCGTTTAATAAGAATCAAAGTCCCAACCAAAGACCGTTTCCTAGGATTTAAAATACCTATAATTACATTGAAATCGCTGTCATGGTAACTGAATATATTGTCGTCAGTTTATAATAATCCTATACTCTAATACGAGCTATGTCTGTTTGTTGGTTTGCAAAATTTATCTCGAGATCCAGTGGAAGCATTTTCCTGAAAGTTTGGGATTCGGGGCTTTTGGGTCTAAAAAAATCGATTGGTAAAAACCACTACCTCAGGAAAACTCGCATTTTTCTAAACAATTCATTTGGAAATTTGAAATTTTAACATTGGGCTTATGGAGTTTAAATTAACAACACCGGTTAATATTAATAAAAAAAAATACAAATTGACAGCTCACCGGAGTGGACCAGTGAGGCGCAACCGTCTGGCTGCCAATGACAGGCTACAGTGCTGCAATGCTTTGATTCAAATCATTAATCTACCTTGAACTAAATATAATACAGACTAGCTGTACCCAACAGCTCTGTCGTTCGTTAAATTATTTGGGTTTATAAGTAAAACAGGATAATATAATCTACGTCTCACAACACAACAAAATAGATTAACACTTATATTCTACTTACATTCAAGACGGTAAATATACAAAAATTTGGTTCAACGCGATCGTTAAGGCAATCACACTGGTCATCATCAGGCCCAATCGGAGAATTTGTTAGAACTGATATGAAATGACGATCTCGAGAAACTAAACTTGTATTCTGCTACTTATTAAATTATTCAAAGTAAAATTAAACTAAAATCAAGTGTTTTCCCCCTACTTGAGTGGTAGTACTAGTAAAAGAAACGCTGATAAGATTTATTGATGGATAATACTGATATTGTGTTCTGTTCATCTTATATGCAAATTAAACAAAAGTTAAAAAATATAAAAATATTATTTGCGAAAAAATTACCGATGTAAGTTAAAAAATTTGGTTTGAAAATTTATCGGATTTAAATTTTAAAATAATATGGAAATAGAATATTGGACGTAAATAAAACATTCTCCAACCGATCAGGCAGCAATTATACCTACCTTTTACAATTCCCCAAGATCTAGTGTCATCGAGTAGTGAGTGAATTCCAAACAATATTTGCAAAAGTTGCGCCTAACAAACACGGAAACACAATATTGAGTATTGCCGTCGGCATGTTGCAGTTTTTGAGAAAATACTCGATTCACCGGTATATTGTTTTCTGTTTTGCTGGAGAACAAACATGCATTTCACATACATATTTCGGAAGGCAATTACATTTTCATTTCTACACAACTAGTGGTTTACTCAGACTTTTTAAAATGAAATGAACTCCTTGTCTTCCTTAAGAACATTTATTTAAAATATTTAATACACTTTTAAAAACTTTAGATTGGGAACAAATCTAAAAAGTAGTACAACTTAAAGATATGTTGCTGTCAAAAGGATATATTTCAACACTATTTCTATACACTATATTTTCCATACATTTCTATAACCTCTTCCATACAACTAAAACTTTACTTGATAGAATGTGAAGATTATCTTTGAAGAATAATTGAATTAAAAATGTGTTCAAGAAAATAAATCACTAAAGTTAAAGAATTAAAGCAAAGTTCTTCAGTATTTTAGCGATGTTTTTAATCACTACACGTTTTAAATATGTTTCTATACATTTTCAAGCTGCTTATTTATTTGTACCATTGTATTTATTTGCAGGAAATAGGTTAATTGTAAACTCATAGTACGAACATATTTTGCTAACGTGTATTACGTAAATATTATAAATCAATTAAATCAAGGAAATATATGGCTGTTATGGATAGAACTTTAGATTTTAAATCAGAGCTATCTCCAAATTATTTTTTAATTATGCATCCCTAAAGAAGGACGTTGCAGTAAGTATATACGGAGTGGTAAAAACTTTGTTTGCTTGTAACAGGCGAAATTTTGTGTAAATTACCAATTGACCTATTACATCTGGAAGATGTCTCCAGCCTGCTTACCACACAGTTCTTCTCAGCTGATTTATCTTTAAAAAATACAAAATATTTGATAAACTACTTGTTAGTCACAGGTCGCCGAAACAATACGTATGTGCTTGCTATCAAGACTAACTCGAGTATTTGGTTACTAGAACACCCACCTGAGTTTCTTCATGATCGGTAGCATATTTCCAGAGGATCGCAGTAACCAACTACTTTGAATTGTACGACAAACGTACCTTTATCTGACAGTGTGTAGTAGACCTCAACGGCAATAATCATAATCATCCTCTTTCTTCAGTGCAGGATTATGTTTAGGAAGTTTTACAGAAGCATTATCTGAAACATTGTGAGGATACAATATTCACTGAATATAATAACAGTTTCAACGTTACGGCTGTTCGTTAACGAAACTGTGATTATACAGGGTGTTCAGAAAGGGTCATTTCAAACTTCGGGGGCTGGTAGTACTGACATTGACTATAGTCAATGGTACTGCTCAATTTGAACAACAAGTTTGATATAAACATTGGTCGAAAAAATTTCCGTTTAGCCGCTAGCCGCCATTTTGTATTTTTAACAAAAGAATTAATATCTCAAGAACCAAAGAATAAAATAATAAAAATTGTTATTAAGTTGTCTTAAATATTTTTAAAATGGCGCCTTATTAATATTTTAAAGCCGAAAAACAAACAAACCATTAATTTTATAACAAAACTACAAGATACTGAAAAAGATAAAATTCTTATAACGAATCTAATGACACTTTATTCAACGCAATCCGTCAACGCATCAAGGTTTGCTTGCACAAATCGGGGACAAAAAAACAGTGTATTTTGGCCGGTCATTGTTGTCCCCGACTTGTGCAAGTAAACCTTAAAAGTGCATTTTCTCACTGATGCGTTGACGGATTGCGTTGAATAAAGTGTCATTAGATTCGTTATAAGAATTTTTATTGTTTTTGTATCTTGTAATCTTTTTATAAAATTAATGATTTGTTTGTTTTTTTGGCTTTAAAATATTATAACAGACGCCATTTTAAAAATATTTAAGAAAACTTAATAATAATGGTTCTTATTATTTTATTCTTTGGATATTTAACGTACGTGCAAAGTTTAGTTTCTGTTGCTTAATTAGTTCTTGAGATATTAATTTTTGTTATTTATGATTAATGCCTCCAGAATCGAGATGATCAATAAAACAGGTTACCAACCTTTATCGTCTTCGATTCTTATGTGAATCACTGATATGGTGACTCGAGTTTCGGTCTCACTGGACAATTTTCAAACCTTAGTCAAACTTCTTAATTACTTCATGCGAAGGTCGTCATGCGAAGAGTTCGGAATTGCGCGGCCGCCAAACTGTACATGTGTGTTCGTGACCCGTGTGTGTATAAATGTTGTTCATTTGTGGAAAATATTTTAGAGTATGACGACCTTCGGATGAAGTAATTTAGAAGTTTGACTAAGGTTTGAAAATGGGCCGGTGAGACCGAAACTCGAGTCACCATATCAGTGATTCACATAAGAATCGAAGACGGATAAAGGTTAGTAACCTGTTTTATTGATTTTTTGTTAAAATTACAAAATGGCGGCTAGCGGCTAGACGGATAATTATTCGACCTATGTTTACATAAATTTTATTGTTCAAATTGATCAGTACTACCTTAGATTAAGCATACTAAGGCGTATCTATGGTACTACCAGCCACCGAAGTTTTCAATGAACCTATCTGGACCCCTGTATATCTGATGGTTGTGGGAGCATCGAATTGGCCGTTGCCACTGGAATGGTCCCCCATCTCTTTCATCATTGGAAGTCGTTGTTCGCGGTCCGCTTGTCACTTATCTGACCAGCGACAATTCAACATTTCAAAACATATATGACATTGTTATTATATTTATAAGAGGGGATTGGTCGGTGCTTGAGCGCTCTACTTTGGAAGTGTGAGGGAAAGTTTATTAAAAGGTCTGTATGTTTCTTATGGACAAATATTGGTTTATACATTTAATCTTAATCATGCTATTTGAAGTTAAACCGAAAGTTCTTTCATACTGTGTTATATTAGTAGTACAGTTTGTATGATTTTGCTTAGTTCACTGATAAATGCTCAGTAACTAAACAACTATCCCGCAGAGGTAGTATTATTTCGTTAGTACCCTTCACTACGGTTTAAAAGTTAAATTGATTGAACGGAAAACTGTACTAAGTACTTATTACTAACTTACTAAGAACCATACGGCTGACAAGCATTGTCATTCTCAAATTCGAATCAAAGGTATAGCCAAGGAAATTGGAGGGAAATAGTAGTTAAAAAAATACAGTCTAAAAAGACAGAAACCGTAAATCAAAAAAATACAATGAGTAGATAGACAGCTTCATCCTATACTCTAATATGAGTAAGGTTTGCTTGCTTGCTTGCGACACGAATCTCAAAAACGGCTCCAACGATTTCCTTCAAATGTTCAAAATAACTAATTTCTGGGATAAAAATAAGTTCTAGACAGGCCTCATCCGCAGGAAAAATCAAATAATGTAAAGAAACTAAAATAAAAAGTTAAAAAAATTAACATTGGGCTTATGGAGTTTCAAATCAAAACAAATTAATTGTAACAGCTGTCCATAATCAACCAGGGAACTGTCAAAGTAATATTCATGTTGCATATGATTATTAACATGTGGTTTCCTGAGAGCAGAAATTAAAAGATTTGAGTAAAGATTACATAAATAGAGTATTAAAATAAATCAAGGGACATTGAGCTATAAATAACAACTGAAGTGACCTTAAAAATGTAGAAAAGAGGCAAATGAGTTATACAAATCTGATTATCAGTAGGGGAAGTGGTGAAATATTACTCCAAGTCATCTAAACAAACTGACTGGCCTTCCCCCGAGCAAAGATCGGCCCCCAGGTACATTAAATAAATTGTTAAGCTGAAGTCAGGTGAAGGAAGTAGTATATTATTACATTAATACTGCTAACGAGTGGCTTAAAGGTATATCCCGTAACTAAGACAAATAAATAATTTCCCCCAAAATGTCATGCTAAGAGCTTTAAAATGAGTCCCTGCCAGCTTTCTATGACCTCCCGTTTGCTCATAATTCCATTGTGAAATTTTTGGCTTACGGAATTACATATATAGAGATATATAGATACTAGACATTATAACTTTAAATAAAGAACATAGTTTTCTAAACTTTTGCTAACATTTATTGCTAAAAAATATATTTCATTTTATATCTTACAAGGACTTAACTCCTAAATTGAACAACAAATATCTGAAAATAAATTGCAAAGATGGGAAGGGAAATCCATATAAAAATATACAGTAATATATTGATGTCATTGTAGAGTAAAAGATCAAAAGTGCCTTTGGTTTTCTCGCAGGCCCTCGGGGAATGTGTGATGCAGCAAGGGAATTCAGAGAACTGGGTTTTTGTTGTGTACCTTTCTTTTATGAAGAAGTTGTTCGTTTATATTTGATCGAGTTTACGATTAAACTGATTTTGTTTAAACAATTCTTCATAACTGAAAATTATTCTCAGATTATTACACGTTTTCAAGTTATAACGGATGTTAAAGCTGATCTAATTGCAAAAGTGTAATATATTGAGAAATAAGTCTTTATAGATAAGTAAATATAATATAAATAAGTGTTAATATTTATATTTATATTTAATAATATATTATAAAAAGTGTTATATATAGTTTTGAGTTAAAGATTAATATAGTGAAGTGGTATTATATGTCGTTGTCCACAAGTTAAGGATTACATTTGCATAATGCAAACATTTAAAAATTAAATATTGAGAATTTTCGTCGGCTTTGCCAATAAAATTTAGAGGCTGCCCTCAGACGTTTTTCCGTTGCTCCTGGTTACAGACTTATGTTGGTCTGAAACAACAATCTCATTACATTGTTTTCTTACAAGACAGCATAAATAAATTGATTGCAATATAAAAGTAAAAACTTTCCTAAGCAAAACATTAAAAAGGACCTTCTTTTTATTTTCACATATATTCCTGTTAAGGTTTGAATCAAACCATGCAATAAATCAAACAAACGAGCTGTGGATGGATTGTTATTGTTGTAGTTGGTGACTCTGTATTTGGCGAACAATCGTTACCAAGTTAGTGACCAATAGTGACCAATAAATATGACTAAACCGTATGCAGACCTATTGTTCTCCTGAAAATCCTCATTCCTACTCACTGCATTGACCTATTCATCACATAACTAATCGTCTTATCACGCAAATACATGTTGGATTTTATTTGATAACTTTTAATTTAATTTAATATTTATTCTTTTTAATTTTTAGTTAAAACATTTTGCTCTAACCTATTTTGTTGTCCCATTTTTAAGTCGTTCCATATTGGTTACAGACAATAATTACGAGTATCCTATACTCTTATATGAGCAATGTTTGCTTGATTGGTTGGTTGGTTGCACAATTATCTCGAAAACGGCTCCGAGTATTTCCTTCAAATTTTGGAAAAAACAATGTTCTGGTTTAAAAATATGTTCTAGGCAGGTCTCATCCCCAGTAAAAATCAAATAATGTTAAAAAACAAAATTGAAATGTGAAAAAATAACATTGGGCTTAGAGTGAAGATTGAATTTACAGATTGGTCATATTTGAAATACTTCAAAGGGGCATTGAGCTACAAATAACAACTGGAGTGACCTTAAAAATACAGAAAAGAGGCAAATGAGCTATACAAAAATGATAATCAGTAGGGGGAAGTGGTGAAATATTACTCCAAGTCATCTAAATAAACTGACTGGCCTTTCCCCGACCAAAGTTCGGCCCCCCAGGTACTTAGAACTTCACAAAGTATACAAATACTTTAACATAATTTCCAAATCCCGCTAAAACCTCAGTTTCGGTAGAATTATTTCTTGGTTATTACAGTTTTAACACTTCAGGATTATTAACATTTATTTTGTTTTTGAATTGATGATTTATACTGTTAACAATGATCAATCAGTCTCAAACGAAAACACCTACTACTTTTCCTAAGTACCCGTGTTCAAAAAAGGGCTTACTTTTATTTTAGTATTTGTTGCTCTATACATTACTCAGTAACTAAATAGATTAAATTAAAATCCGAGATTGATTGACAAAGAGCCATTGCCTTCCAGAGAGCCGCTGTAATACTCACATGGCAATGAACGGTTACATGCGATTCATTATTGGTCGAGTGGAGATATGAAGAACAATTGGCTCGTTCTACTATTGAGTCAATAGATAGTTCCAACTAAACAGTCAGTATATAAAGCAGGCATTATATTGCATGAGAAATTGCAAACGTCACATTAATCGTAAGGAATTGGAATAATTATAATTGTTTATTAGCAATTAAAACTCATTTATATAGAGTAATTTAAAGGAGATTTAATTTTGTTGTAGGTCAATCTGAAATAAACATTCGAGTCCTTGCTGATATCCTTGCACAGATATTTGTTCCTACAACTCAACCTAAAGTGCTTATTTAGATCTAATATCAAATATTAAACCGCCTATTTTCGTTACGTTATTAGTGAATTTCCTTTGGAAAGTGAACTATTAGCATGACCCGCACGGTGAAACTTAAGAACGGGACCACCATAGAAGCTGAACACGTTTTGGGGGGTCGTTCAAAATTGTATATCATATAGACATATATGTGTTTGCACTCTAGCGGTCGCATTTTTTGTCTGATTAACTTCAAACTTGGTAGGGACGTTCCTTTCTGTAATGAATTAGACAAGTTCGTTGGGTAAAACAATCGAAAAACTCCAAACCCTTTTTTGGGGATTACTCTTTCAAGTTTCGAGTTTTTGGGCTTAAAAAATGTCAGAAAAGCCCCGGATGTAAAATGAATGCATTTAAAAAGATGGAAATTAGTGAGGCGAAAGTTTTAAGCCCTCTCTCGTCATTCTAGCATAAATATTTACCGAGTTATTAAAGAAAATGTGTTTCGACTAAACACAGTGCGTTGTCTTATGGGGGTTTTACACTAGAAAAGCCTGCTACTCCTTTGTTAGAGTAATTTTATCATCCCCAGCAACCTCTCGCCTATTTTCAAGCCTGACTGGACCTTCTCCTAACATTATAATGCGCAAAATTGTATTCCCAGCTTTGCAGGTAAATGAAACCAGGAGCATCAGAACAGCCAAAATTCAATGTTTTCAGATTTCAATAAAAATTGGAATACATGTAAGTTTTTACACTGATTTTGGGTTTTAAAAGTTTTTATATGGAAATTCACTTCCCTCACGTCAGCGTGCTGCGTGCGAACTCGTTTATTTTGTAAAAATCTGGTTCTAGTGTATTCATATAATTAGATGTTTAAATAATTCAGGTACTATAAATTAAACCTAAGTACCCAAAAAAAACAGTTCCATTCTTATAAGGTTTATTACAAATTACACGTTCTATAAATCGTCAGTCCCGTAAGTTTTCGTTTTGGAAAGTAAGACTGAAAACCTATTATATTTCTAGTACAGATTTACTAGCTGCCATAGTTTAATATCTATTCACTATTTTTATCTCCGTTATATATTTTACTGTTAGAATACAAGGAATGTAGATTCAGACGTGACAAAGTAACTACAGCAGGGGGACCCAACTTCAATGACAACTCGATATTTTCTTATTTCTTTTTTAGCCTATACGTTGGTTGCCAAATTCTTATTTGATTTTCTAATTATTGTCTTACTTATTTAATTATAATTCTAAATTGCTAACTTTTAACTAATTGTTTACTCGGATGTGCTCAGGAAAAGTGGATATAAACAGTGATGCTATCGGGATCTGAGGGCAATGGCTGCCATGTGCTAAGCCTAGCTTCTCTTTACAAAAATCAGTGTTATCACTTACAAAATTCCCTAGGCTATTTAAATATAGCTCACAAATGATCTTCTTTGACTTGATAATAAATATACTTGTACTTGTGGTCTCCTTTACTTTATTGTAGTGAGTAGAATGTATTTGGTATTTATTCTGGATGTCAACAAAAGGTAGGTGTACAATTTCTAAGATTTCTTTAACTATTTGAATAAAATACAGAGTTACAGAGGAACAATACAATATTTATTTATCTATTAGTACAATTATGTTTCAAAAGGTTCTCAATTAAAGGGATTTACAATAATATACAACTCAGGGGGAACAGTTACAATGTGTGGCCTAGCCTAGAAGATAAATGACAAACAAACTTGTAGGCCTAAAACTAAATGTTCATATTTTGGGTTCTAAATGTAGTTTCTTTGCAAATGAGGGCTCTTTTTCTCAGGGGGGAAGTATCGTGCTGACTTGAATAACGTTTGGATGATATTTGAAAGAATATTAAGTCCAATTAAGCTGATGTGTTGAAAAATTGCAACAATGGAAATTTTGGTTGTTGTCCAAAGGAGAGTCCAATGGTTTCACTGACTTTATGAATGGTTAAAATACTCAAAATTAAATTTGGAAAGATAGTTCAACATAAAAATACTCTCTTGAGGTTACTTTAACTTTCAGAACATTAGGCTTGTTCTATTTAAATGTCTGTATTCTTTCCAGTCCCTAAATAGAATACAATGGAAGTAGTTTACCAATCTGCTTACAAATGTTCTTCGCTCAAATACCAGTTTTTTGGGGAAAATCAAATAAAAAGGAGTGAATTTAAAGATGGTATTAATTGAGCAGTAAGTCCCTAATAAAATGAGCACCAAGCAATGCAAAACTTAGGCCATACTGGGAAATTTAAAATAGGAACTGTGTCCTTCACAGATTCTAGGTCTTAACACTATGGCATCTGGAGCAAGAAGAAAGATCTAGTAGAGATGAGGTCTGGAAGCATGGTCCATTGTTGAGAAGCACATGTTCACACAATTGTTAACACTGGTCACTGTAATTTAGATTCCTTAAGAACTATTTTTGAAAAGTATATTATATTAAATTTTAATTTTATTGCAATCCTCTCACATAAATTATATCTAAAATATTATTATTAACAAACATATTAAATTAAGTGAGTAGGCTATTATATGGGGATAGGCTATGAATAATTATTGGTGATTAAATTGATGAAATACATATTATTATACAATTGCACAGATAAATAAACATTATATATATAGAGGGGAATGTTTTCTGAGGAGTGATGATAATGATGATTATTATTAGGCATGGACATAGGGCAATTAACACAAATAACACATTTAGGGGAAATTAATTAGTACATTTATAGGGAAACTTAAATATAAAATAACACATAATAGGAAAATTATTATTAAATGATGAATGAATGACATGTAATACTATAATTATCTCCTCAGAAATCTGTATGATATGGAATTAAAGACAGATTTCGATCAAGTATGAAATGGAATACATGAATTATTTAGTATGAAATATTTTTACAGCTAGTTATGAGGTACATTAAATGATTGATGTTGGTTGGTGATAGTACACTTCTTATTCTAAATTTACATAAACATAGGAACAATACATAAATGGGGAAATATGGGATGAGGGATTAAGATAGTTCATGACCGCACAGGGGAATTAGGATTAAGGGAACATTTAATATAATAATTGTTTATTGGCATGGGGATCAAGTTCTTCACTCGCATAATAACACTTTGGTTTATACACTGTTTGTTACAAGGGCAAAATTCACTGTTTATAATCATCGCATTGATAAATAAATTGTTATTCAACACTGTTTTGGGGAATAGGGGAAGGGGTACGCACTCGCGGTTAAGGTTCATGACGATCTCCTCATTTAAAATTATTACACTTGATGGATGATGATGATGATGGACTATATACACTGTTTTAAGAGTTTATGTTGTCAGGGTCTTCTTCACTATATACATTATCCTCTTCTATTATCGGTTCTATGTATCTTTTTAATGCAGATATGTGGTATGGTCCAAATAAGATGTCTTCGTTTTCTCTGGTTACATGAAAAGTAGATTTTCCTAATATTTGCTTGATGACGAATGGTCCTTCGTAAACCTCGAAAAGCTTTGCAGTTTCTCCATAAATAGCTCGTGTAAAACATGTTCGTACTTATTTAATAACTGACTTAAAATTATTTGTTCTTCTTTCTTGATATAATCATTTGATGCTAAAGATGTATTAATTTCTTCTTGTGTCAATGTGCTGTCGTTTGTTGGATTTGTTTGTAATTCGTTGAAGTTGTAGGCTGTGCTATCATATTTATCATATATTAAATCATCATTGTACTCATCGTACATCATATTATCAAAATTATTATTCATATTATTATTTGGCCTATGGCTATTATTAATTATTATTTGACATAACTGTCCTTCATGACGACACATATTAAACTTCATTGTAACATTATCATTATTGATTTTCATATTTATTTCGTTTGTGTTGAAATTTAAATCCATTTTGAGGGCAGATAGAACATCGACTCCGAGAATTATGGGTTTTATTAAATGTGGCACTATCAAATATTCAATTAGCATCGTATGTTTATCAATGGTGGTGGGAACATATATCGTGCGGGAAACACGTTTAGACTTTTCTCCAACAGCTGTTTTGATAACGGTATTGTTCACTGGTAATTCTTCAAATGGTTGTAGCTTCATTTTGTTTTCATTGAACCAAGCTTCGGCTATACAAGTTACAGAAGAACCGGAATCAATTAAGGCATTAGTGCTGATATTGTTTAATGTTATATTGATTTCTGGACAGTTAATTTTTGTATAATTTAAATTGACATCATTTTCGTACTCATCTTCTAAAAGAAAATTTTTATCACATATTATGTTGTTGGACTGCATAAGATTTAAAGAGTGATTGATAGTTTGACCGAGGATAGTGTAAGTAGGCGCTGTATTTAATGGGTAATCGCATGACAACATAACCCTTTCTCGGCCGTGGTCTACAGCGCCGAGTCGTTTCCCTGTCTCGTTTGAGACGGTGAGGAACGTGGACTAGCAGTATTGTTGTTACTTGAATGAGGGCTCATTGGAGATACAGTTGGAGCATTAGGTGGATTGGGATTCTGTCTAAATATGGCGCAGAGTTGATTCTGTTCGTTGGTAGGGTGTTGACGATCATTTTTGTAGTTTTGTTCATAGTTTCTGGGATGATATTGCTCACGTTGATACGGCTTGTTGTCATGATGACTTCGATGGTATTGCTGGTTGTTGTTACCATTATTTCTGTAATTTTTTTGATTTCGATACGAGGAGTTGTTTGGAGTGTATTTATTCTGTTGATAATTATGGTAGTTGTTCATTTTTGGTTGATAGGCCCGTTGGTTAGCATATCGATCGTTGTAATTCTGTTGGTTCGAAGTGGTTGGACTGGCTGGTCGGTTGCTTTGCTGGTCGTTGTGGTTCCTGGCTTTCTTAGGTCCATCTTTTATGTCTTCTTTCTGCAGTAGTCTTTCCATCGCTCGGATCGTAGTGATGTTCTGTACGCTTATGCTGTCTTGGATTATTGCGTCAAATCGCTCCGCCATAAGAGTCACTATCTCCTCTTCACTTAGGCTAGGTGTCATTGATTGTAGTAGCAATACTCTTTCTGTCAAGTACTCCGTCCGGCTTAACGTTCCGTTGGCTCTATACTTCTCCGACTCGATTTTTGCTTTAATTCCTCGTTGGACTGCCTGGCTCCAGTATTTGAGTTCGAATTCTCTGGCAAAATGTTCCCAATCAATAATCTCACTTTTTATCAGTTGGAGCCATCGTGATGCTGGTCCTTCGAATGATGTCTCAAGCAGGTCTTTCAGGTATTCAGTTGAGTCGCAACATTGATTCCTTTCGATTCCTCGTTCGTAATACCTTCTCAATTTGTATAAATATTCATTTGGATTGCCGATCCGTCCATTAAATTTCGGCATTAGACGATCATTGGCTTCGCTTCCACTGCATATTACTTTGATTTGTCCGGCCATTCCGTTTAATTGGTTTGCTTGCTTCAGATTGGTTACTTCAGTTTCACATTTGTTTAAATTTTGATTCAAGGTTTGGATTTCAATTTGTTGTGCCTCAATTAGTTTTGTTTGCAAGCTAATTTTGGGGATAACTTCGTTTTTAAGTGCCGTTAGGTTTGCTTTAGAATTACGTTCGTTATCCAATTGCGTTTTGACAGTTAATTCTTCTATTTTCAGATCAAAATTTTGCTTGTGCTCTTCCAGATGAGTTTTGACAGTAGATATAATATTTTCCTGATATTGTTTATTTTCAATTTCGGCAGCGATTTGTTGTTGTGAGATACTGTCCAGCACGAATTGTCTCATTTGAGTTTGTGAATTTTCAATTCTAAGTATCAATTTGTCAGTTAATTTTGCAGTTTCTTCAGATTGGGCATTTTGGGTCATTTTGATGGCATTAATTTCTGATCGAATTTCGATTTGGTTTTCTCTTGTTTCTTGTATCTGGGATTCGAAAGCATTTCGACAGGCTTGGATTTCCTGCTGAGTTTCGTTGGTATTTTCGTTAATGATTTTGGTTAATTCGGCTTTCGTCTGATGAATTTGTTGATGGAAGTCTGCATGGATTGTCTGGATTTCGGATTTTATTTCGGATTTTAATTCAGATTCGATTTTGGCGCTGGTCTGTTCAATTTTCGTGTTGGTCTGTTCAAATTTGTTGTTTAAATCTAGACTAGTTTGTTCAAATTTGTTATTTAAATCTAGACTAGTTTGTTCAATTTTCGTATTGGTTTGCTCAATTTTGTTTCCCAAATTAGTCATAAGGGTAATTAGTATATTCATATCGATTACAGGTGTCGGTGTAGTCGGGTTTGTAACATTTAATCCGCTAGTTGCGTCGTCTGTGTGTGCATCAGTCATCGAGCGCGAGGAATGAATCAGCGTCGACTTGTTCAATGAGCTAGCGATACGTCCTCGTTCATTCTGATCAATGAATCCAGTTCGGGAACCTTCGGGTGTGTCCTTCAGCGTTCGGATCGGTCGGCTGGCGATTTTTCGTTCTGGTGTTGAAAAAGCGGAGTTAGCGTCTAAGGGCAGGCTGAGAGAGAAATCTTGCGTAGAGGTTACGAAATCGACGTTCTCTGATTGGCTGATGGGGTCAGTGTAGGTTTGGCGGTCTTTGCTTTTGACAGTTTCGTCTTCGTTCTGCGCAACATGGCGGCTGCTGATTTCATCGTCGCTCGAATCGGCGTCTGCTGCGGGGTAGTTTCGTGTTTTCCGTAGATTGTACTTGTTTTCTGCCATCGTGTGTTCGTTTTATTATAATATGCGAGATTATTAAATATGTAATGCTTTTGTACACAGTTATTATTGGTGGGGAAGGGAAACAATTACAGGAACTTAATATTAAATATGGTCTTATTCTAGGCTTACTCTAGTTGAGGATTGCAATGTTTATCAACTGTTATTCAAGCCAGTACGATGGGTCGCCAATTCTTATTTCTTTTTTAGCCTATACGTTGGTTGCCAAATTCTTATTTGATTTTCTAATTATTGTCTTACTTATTTAATTATAATTCTAAATTGCTAACTTTTAACTAATTGTTTACTCGGATGTGCTCAGGAAAAGTGGATATAAACAGTGATGCTATCGGGATCTGAGGGCAATGGCTGCCATGTGCTAAGCCTAGCTTCTCTTTACAAAAATCAGTGTTATCACTTACAAAATTCCCTAGGCTATTTAAATATAGCTCACAAATGATCTTCTTTGACTTGATAATAAATATACTTGTACTTGTGGTCTCCTTTACTTTATTGTAGTGAGTAGAATGTATTTGGTATTTATTCTGGATGTCAACAAAAGGTAGGTGTACAATTTCTAAGATTTCTTTAACTATTTGAATAAAATACAGAGTTACAGAGGAACAATACAATATTTATTTATCTATTAGTACAATTATGTTTCAAAAGGTTCTCAATTAAAGGGATTTACAATAATATACAACTCAGGGGGAACAGTTACAATGTGTGGCCTAGCCTAGAAGATAAATGACAAACAAACTTGTAGGCCTAAAACTAAATGTTCATATTTTGGGTTCTAAATGTAGTTTCTTTGCAAATGAGGGCTCTTTTTCTCAGGGGGGAAGTATCGTGCTGACTTGAATAACGTTTGGATGATATTTGAAAGAATATTAAGTCCAATTAAGCTGATGTGTTGAAAAATTGCAACAATGGAAATTTTGGTTGTTGTCCAAAGGAGAGTCCAATGGTTTCACTGACTTTATGAATGGTTAAAATACTCAAAATTAAATTTGGAAAGATAGTTCAACATAAAAATACTCTCTTGAGGTTACTTTAACTTTCAGAACATTAGGCTTGTTCTATTTAAATGTCTGTATTCTTTCCAGTCCCTAAATAGAATACAATGGAAGTAGTTTACCAATCTGCTTACAAATGTTCTTCGCTCAAATACCAGTTTTTTGGGGAAAATCAAATAAAAAGGAGTGAATTTAAAGATGGTATTAATTGAGCAGTAAGTCCCTAATAAAATGAGCACCAAGCAATGCAAAACTTAGGCCATACTGGGAAATTTAAAATAGGAACTGTGTCCTTCACAGATTCTAGGTCTTAACACTATGGCATCTGGAGCAAGAAGAAAGATCTAGTAGAGATGAGGTCTGGAAGCATGGTCCATTGTTGAGAAGCACATGTTCACACAATTGTTAACACTGGTCACTGTAATTTAGATTCCTTAAGGACTATTTTTGAAAAGTATATTATATTAAATTTTAATTTTATTGCAATCCTCTCACATAAATTATATCTAAAATATTATTATTAACAAACATATTAAATTAAGTGAGTAGGCTATTATATGGGGATAGGCTATGAATAATTATTGGTGATTAAATTGATGAAATACATATTATTATACAATTGCACAGATAAATAAACATTATATATATAGAGGGGAATGTTTTCTGAGGAGTGATGATAATGATGATTATTATTAGGCATGGACATAGGGCAATTAACACAAATAACACATTTAGGGGAAATTAATTAATTAGTACATTTATAGGGAAACTTAAATATAAAATAACACATAATAGGAAAATTATTATTAAATGATGAATGAATGACATGTAATACTATAATTTAGACAATTCAAGATGTTGAGGATAAGTTTGTTTTAGAATACCTTAAAATTACAATATCGATTTATTAGAAAACCTAAATCTATTTGAGAACAAAACTCAAATAAGAGGGAATAACTGTCAGTATATTTTGGTTTAATGAAATGGCTGGTGAAACTCAGTGTTCACACTGTACCAAACTGACAGAGGTTGTATTAATACCGTAGCGTTGGCAGCACTGTTTGTATATGATATATATAACTGCTGCGAACATTGGTTTTAAACAAAAGTGTCATCTTTTAACGAAAATTTAGAAAATCTAGTAGCAAATTCAATGAATGTAATTTAGAAATAATAATACGTTTATCAACATATTATTTTAATAGTAATAAATATATTTCTTAATTGATAGATCCATGTAAATCTGTTATATTGTCTACCATTTCTTTACGAAGTGCAGACTTATACAATTAACTGAAACTAAAGCCGTTTGGTAAAATGTCTAGCACATATAAATCAGCAAGTTTTATATCTAAACATATGTTAAAAATATGTTAAAAAAAGATATACAACATGAACAACATTTTCCTTTGTTGTTTGCATGATTTAATTTTTAATCAATGAGTTTAATGTTGTATAATGACATTTTCTTTTACAGGTAAGTTGTTGGATCTGCAGTGTTCGTTATCGGGGGTAGGTGAGTAAGCACGAATAAATACGTATTTAAAGTTATGAAAGTGTGAGTTAACAACCTACACTTCCCAGCGTTGTTGCACATGTGAGTTAACAGCCTACACTTCCCAGCGTTGTTGCACATGTGAGTTAACAGCCTACACTTCCCAGCGTTGTTGCACATGTGAGTTAACAACCTACACTTCCCAGCGTTGTTGCACATGTGAGTTAACAGCCTACACTTCCCAGCGTTGTTGCACATGTGAGTTAACAGCCTACACTTCCCAGCGTTGTTGCACATGTGAGTTAACAACCTACACTTCCCAGCGTTGTTGCACATGTGAGTTAACAGCCTACACTTCCCAGCGTTGTTGCACATGTGAGTTAACAGCCTACACTTCCCAGCGTTGTTGCACATGTGAGTTAACAGCCTACACTTCCCAGCGTTGTTGCGCATGTAAGTTAACAGCCTACACTTCCCAGCGTTGTTGCGCATGTGAGTTAACAGCCTACACTTCCCAGCGTTGTTGCCCATGTGAGTTAACAGCCTACACTTCCCAGGGTTGTTGCACATGTGAGTTAACAGCCTACACTTCCCAGCGTTGTTGCGCATGTGAGTTAACAGCCTACACTTCCCAGCGTTGTTGCACATGTGAGTTAACAGCCTACACTTGCCAGCGTTGTTGCACATGTGAGTTAACAGCCTAAACTTGCCAGCGTTGTTGCACATGTGAGTTAACAGCCTACACTTCCCAGGGTTGTTGCACATGTGAGTTAACAGCCTACACTTCCCAGGGTTGTTGCACATGTGAGTTAACAGCCTACACTTGCCAGCGTTGTTGCGCATGTGAGTTAACAGCCTACACTTCCCAGCGTTGTTGCACATGTGAGTTAACAGCCTACACTTGCCAGCGTTGTTGCACATGTGAGTTAACAGCCTACACTTGCCAGCGTTGTTGCACATGTGAGTTAACAGCCTACACTTCCCAGGGTTGTTGCACATGTGAGTTAACAGCCTACACTTGCCAGCGTTGTTGCACATGTGAGTTAACAGCCTACACTTCCCAGCGTTGTTGCACATGTGAGTTAACAGCCTACACTTGCCAGCGTTGTTGCACATGTGAGTTAACAGCCTACACTTCCCAGGGTTGTTGCACATGTGAGTTAACAGCCTACACTTCCCAGGGTTGTTGCACATGTGAGTTAACAGCCTACACTTCCCAGGGTTGTTGCACATGTGAGTTAACAGCCTACACTTCCCAGAGTTGTTGCACATGTGAGTTAACAGCCTACACTTCCCAGGGTTGTTGCACATGTGAGTTAACAGCCTACACTTCCCAGGGTTGTTGCACATGTGAGTTAACAGCCTACACTTCCCAGTGTTGTTGCACATGTGAGTTAACAGCCTACACTTCCCAGCGTTGTTGCACATGTGAGTTAACAGCCTACACTTCCCAGCGTTGTTGCACATGTGAGTTAACAGCCTACACTTCCCAGCGTTGTTGCACATGTAAGTTAACAGCCTACACTTCCCAGCGTTGTTGCACATGTGAGTTAACAGCCTACACTTCCCAGCGTTGTTGCACATGTGAGTTAACAGCCTACACTTCCCAGGGTTGTTGCACATGTGAGTTAACAGCCTACACTTCCCAGCGTTGTTGCGCATGTGAGTTAACAGTCTACACTTCCCAGCGTTGTTGCACATGTGAGTTAACAGCCTACACTTCCCAGGGTTGTTTCACATGTGAGTTAACAGCCTACACTTCCCAGCGTTGTTGCGCATGTGAGTTAACAGCCTACACTTCCCAGCGTTGTTGCGCATGTGAGTTAACAGCCTACACTTCCCAGCGTTGTTGCGCATGTGAGTTAACAGCCTACACTTCCCAGCGTTGTTGCACATGTGAGTTAACAGCCTACACTTCCCAGCGTTGTTGCACATGTGAGTTAACAGCCTACACTTGCCAGCGTTGTTGCACATGTGAGTTAACAGCCTACACTTCCCAGCGTTGTTGCACATGTGAGTTAACAACCTACACTTCCCAGCGTTGTTGCACATGTGAGTTAACAGCCTACACTTCCCAGCGTTGTTGCACATGTGAGTTAACAACCTACACTTCCCAGCGTTGTTGCACATGTGAGTTAACAGCCTACACTTCCCAGCGTTGTTGCACATGTGAGTTAACAGCCTACACTTCCCAGCGTTGTTGCACATGTGAGTTAACAGCCTACACTTCCCAGCGTTGTTGCACATGTGAGTTAACAGCCTACACTTGCCAGCGTTGTTGCACATGTGAGTTAACAGCCTACACTTCCCAGCGTTGTTGCACATGTGAGTTAACAACCTACACTTCCCAGCGTTGTTGCACATGTGAGTTAACAGCCTACACTTGCCAGCGTTGTTGCACATGTGAGTTAACAGCCTACACTTCCCAGCGTTGTTGCACATGTGAGTTAACAGCCTACACTTCCCAGCCTTGTTGCACATGTGAGTTAACAACCTACACTTCCCAGCGTTGTTGCACATGTGAGTTAACAGCCTACACTTCCCAGCGTTGTTGCACATGTGAGTTAACGACCTACACTTCACAGCGTTGTTGCACATGTGAGTTAACAGCCTACACTTCCCAGCGTTGTTGCACATGTGAGTTAACAACCTACACTTCCCAGCGTTGTTGCACATGTGAGTTAACAGCCTACACTTGCCAGCGTTGTTGCACATGTGAGTTAACAGCCTACACTTCCCAGCGTTGTTGCACATGTGAGTTAACAACCTACACTTCCCAGCGTTGTTGCACATGTGAGTTAACAGCCTACACTTGCCAGCGTTGTTGCACATGTGAGTTAACAGCCTACACTTCCCAGCGTTGTTGCACATGTGAGTTAACAGCCTACACTTGCCAGCGTTGTTGCACATGTGAGTTAACAGCCTACACTTGCCAGCGTTGTTGCACATGTGAGTTAACAGCCTACACTTCCCAGCGTTGTTGCACATGTGAGTTAACAGCCTACACTTCCCAGCGTTGTTGCACATGTGAGTTAACAGCCTACACTTCCCAGCGTTGTTGCACATGTGAGTTAACAGCCTACACTTGCCAGCGTTGTTGCACATGTGAGTTAACAGCCTACACTTGCCAGCGTTGTTGCACATGTGAGTTAACAGCCTACACTTCCCAGCGTTGTTGCACATGTGAGTTAACAGCCTACACTTCCCAGCGTTGTTGCACATGTGAGTTAACAGCCTACACTTCCCAGCGTTGTTGCACATGTGAGTTAACAGCCTACACTTCCCAGCGTTGTGGCACATGTGAGTTAACAGCCTACACTTCCCAGGGTTGTTGCACATGTGAGTTAACAGCCTACACTTCCCAGCGTTGTGGCACATGTGAGTTAACAGCCTACACTTCCCAGCGTTGTGGCACATGTGAGTTAACAGCCTACACTTCCCAGGGTTGTTGCAAATGTGAGTTAACAGCCTATACTTCCCAGCGTTGTGGCACATGTGAGTTAACAGCCTACACTTCCCAGCGTTGTTGCACATGTGAGTTTACAGGCTACACTTCCCTGCGTTGTTGCACATGTGAGTTAACAGCCTACACTTCCCAGCGTTGTTGCACATGTGAGTTAACAGCCTACACTTCCCAGCGTTGTTGCACATGTGAGTTAACAGCCTACACTTCCCAGCGTTGTTGCACATGTGAGTTTACAGGCTACACTTCCCAGCGTTGTTGCACATGTGAGTTAACAGCCTACACTTCCCAGCGTTGTTGCACATGTGAGTTAACAGCCTACACTTCCCAGCGTTGTTGCACATGTGAGTTAACAGCCTACACTTCCCAGCGTTGTTGCTCATGTTTAACGGTTTTTGGCGGGAAGGGAGGGTTTACTGAAAAATCATAATGTTCACATATCAATCTTCAAAAAACAAATTCCGAGTTATTCCATCGATTTGGCCCTGTTAAACCAACAATTATTGTTTACTTGAAATTATTTTACTTTCAACGCTTTACTCGGTTAGTTGCAGAGATATTTAAAGTGCTAAACCTACATTGCCCAAATGGCTAATGGTTAATCTAGACGAGGTCTAGACAGATTTACAGAGGAACGAAAACCTCAAAAGTATATTCAAAAGCACATTTTACTATGCTGTACATCTCCGAAAGTTTCTTATCAGTACAGTTACAAACCAAAGCGCATTGTCAGATGATTTGTTTTTGAAAAAATATCGTTGTTTTATAATATTACTTATACAAAACTTTTACGTTGTGGTATTATATTGAAGCTCAACCATTGTTATATGATACGAAAGATTTTATACAATTTACAAATTGACGGATGATAAAAGGGTACCAAAAACGTATTTTCCGCTCGCTGACTGTAATAAACAGCTGATTGATTGTTGCTTTGAACCACGCTTACTGACTTGGTGTTCAGAATCTCAATCTCGTGAATTCAATATTAATGGATGAAAGTGAATTTGTGTGATATCCAAAACTGCAGTTGTAGAAAAAATTGTGATTGTAACTTGAGTTTAAAGTGTCTTTATCGCTTAGGTAAGACTGTTACCGTACTCTACTACGTGTCGCGCGGTATAATTTGTCCTTAATCTCGAGAGAGACCTATTTTACGCTCATGTACCTCTTTACAGCAATCTGCGATCTAAGCCTAATGGAATTTTTATCATGAATAAATAAAATTATACCGTTTGCATACTTAATAGTATACTTCCTACGGGCGTGGTTTTATTCGGTACTTAGGTATACATATTTTAATAAAAAGCTCATCAAGAATAAGCCCGTATTCATTTCTAGTTTTTCTGTTGAACATAGGTCATTGCTTGGTTATATAAAGTACAGTTAAGTTTTCCATTTCGTTAGCTTTTTTTAAAAAATGTGACAAGTACTCAAGTTTACCGAGACAGGGTTATGTTCTCTCATTAAATTGTCAGAAGTTTTAAACATGTTTCTATGGCCTCAAACGCAGACGTGGATGGCACAAAATATGCTGTGTGCGAACAAACCTACCCGACGGTGAAGAGCTAAATCCAAACAGCTAGATTCATTGGTGGTTTAACACTGTTTCGGTTGGGTCGAGAGCCCTTTATTTTTCCAACAAATAATGACTTTTAAAACATTCACAATACTATAAGCTAATATAATTGCAGGATTGCAACTTTTATGCAGTTTTTTATTTTATCTTTGGGAAAAACCTCTCTCGTTCTGTCATTGTTTTTATTTTAATTTGTTATTTATTTGTATCTTGTGAATAGAACTAATATAGTGGATGGGTCATTTAGTATAGCTGTTGATTTATGTTTAAATTATATTATATCATGCTATTATATACGAGAATATACAAGGTTTAAATATGAATATCGCTTATTAACGGGAGGTTTCCACTATGCTTGGTAATATAACTACGCTTCATGTTAATACCATTGAAAACCCCCCATGTGTTGAGTCTACATTACTTTTACTGACGCTGCCTATTAACATCGTCAAATATTCTACTCTAAACGTAATTTTTACTCTTATACTGGTTGCTCATTAAACTAACGATGTTGTACATATTCAATATGATATAACATGTTCATGCTAATTTGCTAATAGGCCCTACACCCAATTTGGAACATATGTGGAAAATATTAACCTAAGTAATTAATTATTTCTGCCGGGTCATTTTTCAGATATGACAAAGCCGCGGGTAGAAAAAGTAGTCTATTTTTTATACGAGTACTTTTGTAATAATATAGTTTAATAAAAAACATATTATTTGTAATAAGTCAACTAGAATTTAATTATTGCAAAATTAATCTTTACGATCTACGTGAAACCTAGTGAGTAACGTCAAAATAAAAAACATGTTTTGGCTTTTTGGGGGTTGGTTGTGCCCTTTCCTTTAAGAATGTTTATAAGGTACTTAAAACGATTTGTACTAGACGCTTATGTAGAAAGCTATAAACCTATATTCTAGAATGTCTTTCATAACAATACACGCCATTCTTCCAGGAAGCTTGACCCCCTTTTCAGCTCTTTTTATGAACAGGTTCGTCCTCCTTTTATAGCAATTCCCCTAGCGAAGGACAACGCTTTTTTAAAGCAGTTGGTAAATGGCTTGCCCTCTGTTATGAGCCTTTCCTATGACAAGGCCTTAAATGATAGCTATACGTTTTCCATTAAATTTGTCAGCCGTCCATTTGAACGGGCCTATAGAGCTCAGTCTTATCGTTATTGTTTCACACCTTTTGTCTCTTTGTTTCTGTGCAAGACAACCAGGTTCCAAGTTGAACAAAATTCTGATTAAAAGCTACAGTTATCTATTATTTGTGACCTGTACTAAACGCGGAATGATTCACACTTCTTTTAAACTTATACTTCCTCATAATTAAAAATGAGGTACCATCCATAAAACGAGGTTAAATTATATATGCAACATGCATTTAACAGCATTGACAGTCCAATATATCCTCCAGCACAGTTCACCAGCCGCATAGTGGCATCGGACGGCGGATTTGCATGTTATTGAACTGCAGTGTCGATTGTTGGGGTATGGGTCTTACCATCGAATCCACTTAAAATGTGTCAGTACATTTTGCAATATTATATCAACTGTTTGATCTGAATTGGATTGTATACATGTACTGTGTTACACAAATAATTTTAAGTACTTATGTAATCAAGATAATAATGGAGAATTTGTAAATAATTTTTCCACGGTCCCATTTTATATTTACAACTTTTGGAAATATTGAGACTGATTCATTAAGTCAAGTATGGAGTTCTAAACACACAACGTCAATATGAAAAACATTTCCAATATTCATTTTTACTATACAGCTTCTTTTGTCCCGGTGAATTTTTTACACTTTTTTTTAAATGGTTTGTTTTGCTTGTGTTTATTTTACCTTGGTTTTTTAGCATACGACTTATTGTAAATGGTGAAGATTCCAAGTATCTTTAATACACAGGCTAATACAGAACTTTAACTGACTATAGCTCAAGTTTATTTCATGTCTGTAATAATGCTCATTTTTCAACTAAGCTTGGCTTATATTTATATGGGATAAATCAAAAATGTCATTATTCAACCAGTTCAGTATTGAATGATTTCATTGATCATTGGGGACGATTATTTTGTATTTTACCATTTAATAAAAACACTAAGATATCGTTAACTGAGCATTTTTCATAGGTTTCCAATTAGATTGTGTGTGCATTTGTTTACTATTGGAAAACAAATAAAGAGTCCATAAGGTCTTGAAAATATAATCATTCGAATCCCATACTGTCACAAATGTATTCGTTGGGGAACCTAGAATGAATTCGTTATTGCAATGGTTCATTTAAAAGCCTGCTGCAAAGTTATATTACGGTTATCGCCGTCGTTCAAAGTGTTAATTTACTGATAAGAATGTTCTCGGGTCGGCTCGTCCAACACTGCAACGCTCATAATTTCATCTCGTCCTCCCCCATCGGAAATTGTTCCATTAAACCCAAAGAAGATGTATTAGCCCACTTGGATTTTGATTGCTTCTGATCAAGTGCTATTAGCTGCAATAACCTCTCAATTATCTGTCGATTTATAAGTTTTAGCAGAACTTAACTAAAACAAAATATATTTATACGTACACAATTTGTTTTAGCAGTTGTAGTTTGTTATGATTATTGATAATCTGACGTCGAGTTGTTTATGAATTGATTAATCAAACTTGGTTTGGCTTCTTGGTACATAATATAGTTGGCTTTATCGGTATAATTTCATTTTATAATTAAATAAATATATCATAGAGCTATGTATATGAGACTTTAAGTCTACTAAACTAAACAAGATTTTTTATTTTAAGTAAGTAGATGATTATTAACTTTATAAATAACTGACCTATTAGATATACTCAGTCAATCAGTATAAATAACGCTAGCATATATTTAATATAATTTAGTAGTGTTTGTCTTTGTAAAATAAAGTTATGATTTTATTCAAAATATATATTTGATTGGTTTTGTCAGTAAATAATTAATTCATACAAATATTATAATTTACTTTAAAAATGATTACCAAGGTAACTGGTTGCATTCCACTTCTTAAACTTCTTATTTGGTAAAAATTAATGCTCATATTCTTGGATTATTGTTGTATATAATACAAATTGTTTTTGTAAATTTAATGATATCGCTTTCATTTTTCTTGCGCATACTGTAAACAACTGTGCAACCACCTTATCTAAAATTTATATTGCATTTTTAATCATTCTTAGTTTCATAAAATTTTATACCAAGATAAAATATATATACATATATATATATATATATATATATATATATATATATATATAAATCTGGAGAAAGAAGAGACCGACGCACAGTTCTAGCAATGATGTATATCACATTTATATCATTAACCTCTAAGGATAAGGAATCATTAACTGAATAAACATATTTGGATTTCAGCCATGAGTCAAGGAAAACTTTGAATTTATTAGTTGGAATCGTTGCTGCAGTTGGGGGTAACCTATTAAACACTGTATACTGAGATATTTACAGCTATTATGTGAAAGAGCAAGTATTGTTATTGTTAAATTAAGATAATGACTAGCTCTAGTGTAATAAATGTGTATATTGCATCTTTGATTATATTGATTTATGGTTTTATGAACGTGCAGTAAGCAATTTAATATATACATACTCGGAAGGTTTAAAATTTAAAAATTTTAGATATATTCTTTGCAAGAGGCCCAGATGGCTTTATTCCCACAAAACACCTGCCTTCTTCCGCCATTTAAAAATTGTTTTGGCCCCCACGGAGTTACCCCATAAGAGGTTACCGTATTGCAGATGGGAATGAAAGAATGCAAAATAACAAAAAAAGAATGGATTTTTCACTAACATTACCTTTTAGTTTTTTTAACAAAAAATGTTTCTAGCCAATTACCACATAAGAAATTAGTATACTCATTCCAATACAGCCTGTGATCAATGAAGATTTCAAGGAATTTGACTGATTTATTTTCTTGAGCATTTAATTTAAGATCAAAATTAACTTTTTTCTGGTTGTAATGGTTATTCATAACCATTTTGTACAAGGAATGTTGTCTGGTTGTTCAATATTCTCTTTCGTGACTAGTGTTTGAGATAATTTATTTTTACAAAGATTTAGTAACGAACTTTAATTAAAAAACAAAAACAATAAAAAACGCAGTAAAAAGATATAGCACGCTTTTGATGATTAGGTAACTTAATAAAGAAAAAGTTCCTAATGACAATTTTTTGTGCCTTTACAAGTTATGTTTTATGAATTCGATAGACCTAAAGAAATAATAAATAATAGTATTACTTCGGTTTTTATCCGTTATTGATGTGCCAAATAAATAGGTAAAGTATTGTGTTTAACCACTGTAAGCTAATACTCATAATACACCAATTGGATGGGAAGGCAAAACAAAACAAACACTTGAACAGCTGAACAGTCGGTTTCAGTTTGAACTACGTCGATTGTTGAGGTGTTTGTATTATTTCCAGCTGAATGTCCATCAACGGCTCTTGTACAGTTATAGAATAGACCAATCATACTTTTACGATTATCAAATTAATATATTACTAGTGGCGTGAAGGGGCCATAGCCCCCAACCTTACTCTAATACTCTACCTCATCTGATTGTTTTTTGTCTTTTCGTGCTGAGAAAACAAAACGATGTAAGTAGAAATTCAGTTCGTGCACAAAGTAGACACTTAATCACATGTTTATGTAAACAAAGCAGACGTTTTTAAATCACCATGCTTTCCCTATGGAGAATGGTTTACGTTACTTCTCGTTTGCTAGTAACCTTTTAGAAATACTGATATTATTCCCGAGTCCTTAGAATCAAGATTTTTTCAATTTAAGCCGTCTCCCATCATCCTGCGATTTGTCAAACTCCCACAATTTAGACTTAAAGATTTCGCTTACATAATTATATATAAAGATTAAGAATTACGATACAACTTTTTTATATTATTCCCTACATGTAATCTGGTATTTCCAAATTCCATATCACACATTTTACTGTTTACAGAGTTCTAAGGAATTTATGATTCCAAAACATTTAGCATTGGAATGTTTTTCTCTTTTTATATAATAAATAAATATGGCGAAACATCAGAGTTCGTCCAATGTTACGTCATTCCATCCTCTCCGGTTTTATACTTGACAAGTCAGTTCACCGGAGCGGACCAGCGAGTCGTGACCGTCTGGCTTCCGATGACAGGCCGCAGTGCTGCAATACTTTGATTCGGATCATTAATTTACCACATTTCGTATAATAAAGACTGGCTGTACCCAACAACTCTGTCGTTCGTTCATTTATTTCGGTTCCAAAGTAAAACTAGAATGGTCTGCCGTTACACTTTAGACGCATAAATGAGCGAAGCAACAGTTACGACGTTAAAGCGCGAACAAAGAAGATCTACGGGGAAAAACGCTACATTTAGTAAACAAACTTTAAATAATGTTAAAAAAACCAGTGGCAGTTTTTAACAGCTGTTTATTAATTTAAAATTTGTTAATTTAAATGAAGTCAGTTAAAAAATGTGACAAAAACCCAATAAAATATTTCTTCAATTACAATTACATGTTAACTTTAAGACCCAGTGGGGCGTAACCTTGGAGTAATTTTGCAAATCGATCTAAAAAAAACCTTCTCTTAGGGATCACCTAGCTACTGGCCAAATTTCATATCAATCGGTAAAGCCATTACACTGTGATGCCGTTACAAAGAAGTGACAAATTGAGGGAAAGAAAGCTTCGCTCGCTTCGCCCAATTAAACGAAACTCAAGTGCTATACCACTTCTAAAATATAGATCAAACGCAGATAGGACTTTTTGATAGATAATACTGATATTCTGGTGTGTAACAAATAAAACAATAATAAATAACAATAAAAAACTAAAAAATAAAACAACCGTTCCAAAAATACATAGATTAATAAAATGTATTTTATTTTGCAGATACTACATTGATGTAAGGTAAATGTTTTAAAAATTAATGAGATAAACATTTAAAAATAATTTTGGAAATAGAATACGGGATGTAAATAAAAAAATTCTTATACGCTATTCATAAAGAAGACGGTAAATATACAATAACGATTATAAAAGGCTATCGATTTTGACCATCCTCACTGATCATCAGGTAACAGTTATCCTACATTTTTAACTTTGAAAATTCCCCAAAACCTAGTGTGATCGAGTAGTACTTGAATTCCAAACAATATTTGCAGAAGTTGAGCATAACAAACACGGAAACACAATATTGGGTATTGCAGTCGGTATGTTGCAGTTTCATAGGACTCGTTTCGCCGGTTTATTGTGCTCTGTTTTGCTGGAGAACAAACATGCATTTCACATACATATATCGGAAGGCAATTACATTTTCGTTTTTACATAACTAGTGCTTTAATCAGACCTTTTTAACGAATAATCAAAACCCTTACCTTACTAAACAACAACTTTTTAAAAACGTTTAGATTGAAGCAAAATATAAAAAGTGGTCCAACTTAAAGATATTAAAAGGATATCTTATTGATATTCTAAGGATATATTTAAACACTATTTCTGTGCGCTATGTTTTCCATAAGTTTCTATAACCTCTTCCATACAACTAAAACTTTTCTTGTTAGAATGTGAAGAATATCTTTGACCAATAATGTAATTAAAAATGTGTCAAGGAAATAAATCACTAGAATTACTTCAAATTTATTCAGTATTTTTGCGTGATTTTATGATAATCACTACAAGTTTTATATGTGTTTCTATAAATTTTAAGCTATATATTTATTTGTACCATTGTATTTATTGCAGTAAACAGGTTTATTGTAAACTCATGGTAACTTTTGCAAACGTATATCATCTAAATATTACAGATTAATTCAATAGCTACGGCTGTTTCTATGGAAATCGATGGCTGTTATGCATAATATTTCAGATTTTAATCCAAGTTATCTTCAAATTATCATAATTATATAATATAATTAGTTATAATTCTAATTATTAAGAAAGACGTTGCATTAAGTATACACGGAGTAGTTAAGAGTCGTTTGCTGGTAACAGGCCAAATTTTGTATAGATTACCAATCGACCCATTAAATCCTGGACGATGTTCACAGAATGCTTACAACCAAATTCATTGCAGCTGTTTCATGTAAAAAAATATATAAATTATGATCAACTGTTTTTATTCACAGATCACAGAAAAAAGGAATATACGGAAAAGGATATGCTTGATATCAAGAGTTTCTTGACTGATTAGCTATTATGGTAATTCACCTGAGTGTCTTCATGATAAGAAGCAAATTTCCCAAGTCTCGTAGGAAACAATTCCATTCTCATAGTATAAACATTCTTTTATCTGAGAGAGTCTCATTTATTGCCACTCAGTATAGTGGACTTAAACAGCAATAACCAAAGTTTTTCTCTCACGCCAGTGCAGTATTATTTTTAGAGAGTTTTATAGGCATTAACTGAAACAACTTCATTGCGAGGATACAATATTCACTGAATATAATAACAGTTTTAATACTGTAGGTGTTCATTACGTATCCGAATATAATTGCAGGATTTTAACTTTTCTCCCAACAAAAGTTATTATCAATATTTGCACTATACTCTTCCATATTATAGTCTTATGGCCAATTTAGGAGGGACAAATTCTCATTTATTTTAAATATTATCCAAATATTTGCTGAGTGTTATACCAACATGAGTTTGCCTACAACATAAATCTATTATGCATGTACATAGTTCGAGCGTCACTCTTTAAAATCATGTTTAAAAGATATTTAGGGTCCTGATTAACTTAAGAACTCCTTAACTAAACCGTGCAGATATTTCCGTCCGTTGTGGCAGCATTGAACTGGTCGTTGCCACTGGAGGGGTCGCCCCATCTCTCTCGTCATTGCAGGTCGTTGTTCGCGGTCCGCTGGCTAAGATAATAGAGGATCGGTCGGTGTTTGATCGCTCTACTTTGGAAGTGTGAGGAAAATTTAATAAAAAGTCTGTATGGTTCTCATGGACAAATATAGCTTTATACTTGTTAACCTTAATCAAACTATTTTAAGTCAAATCAAAAGTTATTTCATACGATGTTGTATTAGTAGTACAGTTTGTATGATTTTGCTTGGTTCACTGATAAATCCCGCAAAGGTATACAGTATTATTTGGTTAAAACCCACCATTACGGTTCAAAATTTTAATAGTTTGAACGGAAAACCGTACCAAGAACATTTAAGAAAAGTATAAGACACGCATCAACATTCCCAAATTCGAATCAAAGGTGTAGACAAGAAAACCCTATAGAAGTAGTAGTTTCAGAAAATACCCTCCAAACAAGACAGAAACTACAAATTAAACTTATTTACATATACCATTAGTCAATAAACTGCTTTATTTTACTAAATTTGTAAAAGGAAAATCGTATAAAAATAGTAATATATTGACGTCATTGTAGAATAAAAGGTCAAAAGTGCCTTTGGTTTTCTCGCAACCCTCGGGGAACGTGTGATGCAGTAAGGGAATTCAGAGAACTGGATTTTTGTTGTGTACCTTTCTATTATGAAGATGTGGTTAGTTTATATTTGATCGTGTTTAATCTCTCTGTTTTGTTTCATAATTTCGATCATAATAACAAATTGTTATAAGATGATTTCACTTTTTAAAATTAGAAAATTGCAATGTTGATTTAATTGCAATGTTTAACATCAGTTGTTGTATAACATCAGTCTCGCATATTTGTGTGTTAAAGGCGAATACAGTGAAGCGTCACTACCCTATTACCATTTAGCCATCGTTGACCAGAGGTTATGGATGGATTTTGCATTATATTTACACACAATACGAATATTAAAATCACTTATATTTACAGTAAATAATACATAAAATTGCTTCGGTTGTATAGCAACCAGCTTAATGATCACATTTAAGAGATTTCTTCCATTGACTAGAAGCTCTTTTTGTTTAACCACAAGCTCAGCTATTGTTGAAATTATTTTATTCCAGACCCCTCACCATCTGTTATTATTAGTTTCATAATTATGTGTTTAATATTTATAAATAAAATGTTGTTTTAAAGAAACGCTTATTTTATTGTTTTATTCTAATGAAAAATATATGTTGAATATTTGTTGTGTATAAACAGTAAAGACTATCCTAAGGAAAAACAATAAGTTAAAAGAACCTCTTTTTATTTTTCATATATATTCCCGTTATGGTTTGAAGCACATGCAATAAATCAAACAAACGAGCTGTGGATGGATTATTGTTGTTGTAGTTGGCGGCTCTGTATTTCACGAACAATCGTTACCAACTTAGTGAATAAATATGACTAAACTAAACCGACTAATATACCGATCTATTGTTCTACTAGACACTGCATTATGACCTATTAGTCACATAACTAATTGTCTTATATTGGAAATACCTGTTTCATATGTTATGATTTTTAAATTTAATTTAATGATTTTGTTTTATAATTTTTTATCATTCTTAAGTCTTTCTATATTGATTTACAGACAGTTATCAGTACTTCACAAAGTATAAACATACTTAACCGTAATTTACAAATCCCGTTTACTTGGTAATTTCTTAGTTATTTAAATATTTAACACTTAATGACTATAAAACATTAATTTTTTTAAATAGATTAGTTATAATACCAGCAACGATTAATCAGTTTCAAACGAAAACACCTATTACGTGTCTAAGTACCCGTGTTCAGGAAACTTTTACGTTTAATTTAGTATTCGTCACCCTACACATTGTTCAATAACTAAAGAGACGCAATGCAAATCTGCGATTGATTGACAAAGAGCCATTGACTCTGAATTACTCACTTGGCGATGAACGGTTACATTCCATTCATTAGTGGAGTGGAGATAACAAGAACAATTGGCTCGTTCTTCCATTCAGAGTACACCGGCGCGAGGCTAGTTGTAAAGCAGCGAGAGTGTGCGCGTGTGCTCAACAGATATTTCTGGCCAACTAGGTAGTCTGGATAAAGTAGGTGTTCAAGAGAAATTGCAAATGACACATTAATCTTAAGGCCGTGATTTATTTGTAAGTGTAAGGGGTCATACACATATTACGTAACGCATTTTTCGTCATTTCAGACCCCCCTCCACCATGTAACGCACCATAACGCTTGACCATACCCCCCTCCACCCCCCCCAGTGTGTTACGTAGCTCAATCGCAGTAGGTTTTAAAACAGCTTAAACCTTTTAAACACCGTTTTATTAGCAATTTGGAGTATGGATTTAAATTAATCATTAAACATTAAATGGCTTTCTTTTAAGAACGTTTGTCTATAGTATAACTTCGATAGTTCGACACTTTGTGGACTAAAGGGGTGTCCAACTATCAAAATGTCAAAATAGGGAGTATATAGACAATTTTAACACAGGGAGTATTAAGAGCAGAAAAACAATAGCGTATCACGAAAGAATCAAAACGTGTTTAACTCCCGCAGCGTCTCGAGTGACTTGATCGATCTACTGTGAAAGACGGGGAAGGGGGTGGATAGGACGTGGTAGGGGGTAGGAAGGATAAGTTATTTTTAGAAAAGGCGGTAGCGCACGTTTGCGAAAACAATAAGCGGGCTCCCATCACTAACCAGCAAACCCGTCAAGGACACTGTCGGTCGCCGCTAATGTCATGTCATGTCGTCACGGCCCCTGTCGATTTATACAGACGGTCGAACTATCGAGTATCGAACTATCGAGTGTCGAACTATCGAGTGTCGAACTATCGAGTGTCGAACTATCGAGTGTCGAACTATCGAGTCTCGAACTATCGAGTGTCGAACTATCGAGTGTCGAACTATCGAGTGTCGAACTATCGAGTGTCGAACTATCGAGTGTCGAACTATCGAGTGTCGAACTATCGAGTGTCGAACTATCGAAGTTCTACTGTAACTTATTTAAAAGCAAAATGTATGCAAACAAACAAGACTGTTACTAATAATATAAACAACAAAATAAACTATATCAGCTAAAACGTAAACAATTGAATTTATAAATAATACAAATACAAAACGACTTAAAAAACTAAAGATGTGAGTGGCATTCCGCAATACTGTATCAAGTCATGATTTTACACTCTAAAACAACACAGAGCATAGGTGTAAATGAATACAGAACTTATTCAAAACACGTTATGTATTTATAACTAGTTTAACGGTTATTAAAATAGTATGACGGTAGTAGTTTTTATACAGTGTGTAAAAAAAGTCCGTCCCCCCTTTAATCTTTTTGTTTGTTAAAACAAACAAATCACCTTTGGGAACGATACTAACTTAACCTAAAGTATTTGTTCACGTTATCAGAAATGTTGAGTGTTCCCCAAAAATGGGGGATTTTGGGGGCAACTCAAAATTGTTAAATGTAAAACCCTTTTGAGTGACCCTTCATTTTAAAGAGCTTTAAAAAATAGGTGAATTTAGGAGATTGGAGGTCTGTAACGTGTTTATATCCAAAATGGCAGTTTGTCAAAGTTTTGAATGCAACTCATTCTTGAAACCTGGCGACTAAGACTTTTGCAGTTTTAATTTCACCTTTGGTGACTTAAAACTGGAACGACTCTTGAAGAAATGCTATTAAATGAAGAAATGCTATTAAATGAAGAAATGCTATTAAATGAAGAAGTGGTCTCTTTTGGTGATATTTAAAATTTTGAGAACCCGCAAAATTGGGGAATTTTGGGGTCAACTCAATTTCCTAATGTAATCTCCTTTTGAAGGGGATAAATTTCCTTTGTAATTTCCTATATATTTATTCGTTATGTAAATACCTTTTTGGTGATGACATTACCAAAAACCAGTTTATTACACACATCAACAACTACATTTTCAACAAGATACGTTTAAAAATGTGTTTCTCAACCCAATTACATGACATGGAGAGCCTCAAAATCTTTAGCTAAGCAAACTAGACGTTAAGTCAAGCCTTCTAAATTTCTGATCCTAAATTATTCACAATCATCTATAATATAATCTTCATACATCAATTGGACAACAATAATGCATGCAGTATTAGAACACTTTGAAGGTTTACTGTTTATGTAAACTAGTAGAATGTGTACCTGTTCTTCGCATGGGTAACAGCTGTAATAAAAACAAATATGTCAGCTGTTGGAAATTAAATACCTTTAGGTGTGTTTAAACTCATCCCTTTTCTTTATATTTGTGTTCTTACGGAAAATGTTATCAAAACATTAATATTTTCCCCCAATTAGCCCACCGAGACCTTTCTTTCAAGTATGGGGTTGATGGGTGTCAGACTTATGGTCCAAAAGGTTCCTGGGTAAATAAGGCTTTATATATTTATGTAAATATACATATACAATAATGAAGTCTCATACAGTTTTTGCACGATTTGACAAACCTCATTCAACGTTAGGGCCTGATTTGCTTGTTAATGAAACAACTGCATAATACAGGCCATCTCTCAACTCGCACCATGATCATAAATCGTTGGTTTTATCATAAATAATCCATTATTTATCCAACCATATAATCGTATCATTCATGAAAAAATTAGACTAATGAGGGTCAGCTGGCTCACTGCCTTCTGCCGCCTGATCCGATCCCCCTGGAACTATTTCCCTAGACTGGATCCTGAACTGAATAATACGTTAGTGTGAAGTAATAGTGAGGTCACCACTAAGTTCCTTTTTAGGGAATTTCCTATGGAAAGTGAACTATTAACATGACCCGCACGGTGAAACTTAAGCCCGGGACCACCATAGAAGTTCCTAACGTAACCCCCTGAACACGTTTTGGGGGTTCGCTCAAAATGTTGTGTGTGTATATATATATATATATATATATATATATATATATATATATATATATGTGTGTGTGTGTGTGTGTGTGTGTGTGTGTGTGTGTGTGTGTGTGTGTATGCACTCTAGCGGTCGCATTTTTTCTCCGATTTACTTAAAATTTGGTAACGACATTCCTTTCTATAAGCAGTTGGACAAGTTCGTTGGGCAAACCAATCGGAAAACTCTAAACCCCTTTTTTGGGGATTAATCTTTCAAATTTTAAGTTGTTGGGCCCAAAAAGGGTCAGAAAAGCTCCGGATGTGAAATTAATGCATGAAACAATTAGTGTGGTGAAACTTTTAAGCCCTCTCTCAACATTCTAGCATAGATATTTACCGAGTTATTAAAGAAAATGTGTATCGACCAATCACAGTACGTTGTCTAATGGGGGTTTTACATTAGAAAAGACTGTTATTCATTTGTTGGTGTACTTTTATCATCCCCAAAAACCTCGCGCCTACTTTAAAGTCTGACTGGACCTTCTCCTAACCTTATAATGCGCAAAATTGTATTCCCAGCATTGCAGGTAAATAGAACCAGGAGCATCAGAACAGCGAAAAAAATAAATGTTTTCAGATTTGAATAAAAATTGGAATAAATGTGTGTTTTTATCTGATTTTCAGTTTTTATGGTTTTTATGTGGAAATTCACTTTCCTCACGTCAGCGTGCTGCGTGCGAACTCGTTCAAAGTTATTGTAGTCGTAGGCATTTATACAAAAATTGGTGGTTAATGAATTATTTATTAAGAGATAATGAATAATTATGTAATTACTGTATTATTTTTAACTACAGATTAAAATTCCAAACCCTAAATAGAGTTTTCATTTTCTAAATTTCACATTCTGTAGTACTTACATAACGGTTTTTATTTCTTACTACTTTAAGATACTACATATACGCTGGTTTTCTCCCCTCTAATTTTACATTTTAAATATATATTTCTATATCGCTCTTTCGGACCTCTTTGTAAATTGGGTCTATTGTCATTAAACATAACAAGATTCTAGTTGGTTAGATGTTGTATTAATTTTTACTATGAGGTACCGTAATTGTATTCTGAACGCTGCCACTAAATAACAAAAACCTATGTTCATATTGCTTGCTGACTTGTTCTGTATTTCGAGCTTTAAACCAAACTGTGGTAACTCAGACGTATCTGATCTTAGAAAAGAAAGAAAAACTGATGGCAAACATAGTTTTCATTTATTAATTGATTTAGTTATTTATATATTTCTGTAAATTGTATTTATTAGAATAAATAGCATTATACATAATGAACGAGTTCGCACGCAGCACGCTGACGTGAGAGAAGTGAATTTCCACATACAAACTCAAAACCAGTGTAAAACATACATTTATTCAATTTTTATTGAAATATGAAAACATTGATTTTTTTTACTGTTCTGATGTTCCTGGTTTCATTTACCTGCAATGCTAGGAGTACAATTTTGCGCATTATAAGGTTAGGAGAAGGTCCAGTCAGGCTTGAAACTAGGCGCGAGGTTGCTGGGAATGATACAAATACACCAACAAAAGAATAACATGCTTTTCTAATGTAAAACCCCCATAAGACAAGTACTGTGTTTAGCCGATTTACATTTTCTTTAATAACTCGGTAAATATTTGTGCTAGAATTACGAGAGGGCTGATAACTTTTGCCTCTCTAATTCCCATCTTTTTACATGCATTGATTTTACATGTATGGCTTTAATACCTTTTTGGGCCCAAAAACTCGAAATTTGAAATATTAATCCCCCCAAAAAATGGGTTTAGAGTTTTCCGATTGTTTTTCCCGACGAACTTGACCAACTGATTATAGAAAGGAACACTCCTACCAAATTTGAAGTAAATCTGACAAAAAATGCGACAGCTAGAATGCATATACGCACGTACGCACGCACGCACGCACTCACGCACACACGCGCGCACGCGCGCACACGTGCACACGCGCACACGCACACACGCACACACGCGCACACGCACACACGTGCGCGCGCGCGCGCACACACACACACACACACACACACACACACACACACACGTATTTATACAATTTTGAACGACCCCCAAAACGTGTTCAGGGGGTCACGATAGGAACTTCTATGGTGGTCCCGGGCTTAAGTTTCACTGTGCGGGTCATGCTAATAGTCCACTTTTCCATAGGAAATTCACAAACAAGAGAAAATACACTCGTTGTTGTTGTTTTGTGAGGTTCCAGTGGGCGGGAAAGTCCCTGGCCCACTGAGGCTGCTTTAGGGCGCTTGGGCCCTCTTCAGCCGTAACACTCGTGGCATTTCAGAGTCCTTGGGTTGTGAGGAATCTTCAACCCAATCGCCGATACCGGAGGCCTTCGACTAATGGGTCTTTTGTGGCGGTGTTGTTTGAGTGGTATTGCCACTTAGGTGTTGAAATAACTGTTATATAAAGTATAACTTTGCCGGTACAATTTGACAAGAAAGTAAATAGTTACAAATAAATGTTACGGGAGTATTTCATAAATACTCTTATTCTAGTCTATAATAGGATAGGAATAGGAATATTCTTATATGCTTCAAGGGATAAGGTTGCTAGTTAGTTTAAGATGAAACCTTTAAATTAATGTGGTTTTAATTAATAACTGAAAACCCACTTTTCTCCAGCGTTTAATATATTCTCACAGTTAAACGATATAGGCACATAAAATAAACCTTTTAAATTTTCGCCACCACCATTTACGACCACTTGCAAGGAAAAGATTAACGTTTTCAATATCCTAGGTAACATTTGCAGTGTTCTCAATTTAAATGCCATATCACTTGCTTTTGAAAGTACTACTAAGCATTTACAATAATTGCAGCATATTGTTTTCTAATTAAAGTTAATTCGTTCATATTAAATGTAATCATGTTTGTCTATTTAATAAATTTACAAAATAAAATACACCTTTGGTTACATATTTATTTAATAAAATAAAATAAATGTAGAATAACGTATTTAACATTTTATTTTGACACTAGATTGGGAAAGTATCACTTCTGGTTATCACAACTGATTCCGAAAATAGCTACTTTCGGTACAGTATGATGAAAATATCACAAATGAATATCACAGAATTAATTAATAGTACACGGAACAAAACTAACTTACTTACTGGAGCTAACTAATGCTTACTGGAGCTTAACAAATAAACTAAAACATATTCATACGGATTAAAAATATTCAGACAAATATGACTAAATGGTGGAATTTTCCTGTTTACAAATTTATTCATTTGTACATAGTGAAGAGATAGAATCGTCAGCATTTGAAATTACGTTTGGTTTGTGCAGCACTTATCCAGGAAAACAATTGTAGAGGGAAGCAAACACTTAACTGCCAAACCGCCGTGTTTAGCTATCGTTCCATTTTTTATTTGTTCTCAAAAATGTTCTTTTCAATAATAGTCCAAAAATTTGTGAGGGTTTACCCCACAAACGATCCGGTAGCACTGGATCTTATACATGTTGAATATGTTGTACGAATTGGTAATTACATGAAAAAAGTGTTCGTCACTTTAAATCCTTCGCTCTGACAAACATCTTATAAAACTAAAATTGGCACTTTGTTAGACTTTCAGGTATACCTCACAAATATAAAATATTCTAGGACATTTTGTGCACGGTACAATTTTTAATTACATAGTTTGCAATTTAACGTTGAGGAACGGAGATATACTAACAAGTGCCTATGTTAGTTAGTTTTCAAAGATGGCGGTGGAGGCACAGGGTGTGGAGTGACGAAAACTTGTTTTATTTTTACCCAAGCAGAGACTCTGCTCGCACTGGAAAAGGCATTTCGTGACCCTAGCGTCAGGTAACCCATTTTAACCAAGCAGTTACCATAGACAGCATAGACTACTTCTGTAGACAACTTAGACTACTTCTGTAGACAGCGTAGACTACTTCTGTAGACAGCGTAGACTACTTCTGTAGACAGCGTAGACTACTTCCACAGCAACGTTTTTGCTATACATGATCGTGTTAACGACACCACCCTCACTCTGGGGCACACAGACCTAGGGATGGGAAAAATATATCGATATATCAAAAATATCGATATTTTCCCAAAAAGTATCGATAATTTACCATCGATATGTTGATGTCGATACTATCGTGATATCGATATTTTGATAAGATATATCGAAAAAGACCGTTTTCGAAGGCAGGAAACACTATTAACGAAAATACCCCCGTAGCAGCAAACCTGCGTACTCAGCGAATTTCCAATGCATATATATGTATATTAATACCACATAAAGCCACATACCAAGTTTCATCAATATACATTCATAAATAAACGATTTGTGACATTTTAATTATTCTCCATAAGAATAACATGGCGGATGAGTATGCAGGTTTGCTGAAGGAAGGAAAACAAAAAATGGGGTTTTATACAAATATCAATATAACTCATTTAGGTAAAGCCACATACCAAATTTCATTAATTTATTTTCATAATTAAGGGAGATAACACGTTACTTATTCTCCATAAGAATAACATGGGGCTGAGTACGCAGGTTTGCTGCTACGGGAGCCTTTGGCAAAAAATTGTTTTTTTTAGCAAATATCAATGGTTCACAACCAGATGAAGCCGTATACCAAGTTTTGTCAGTATATGTTCATAAATAAGTGAGATATAAAATTTTTCTTTTCCTCCGTAAGAATAACATTAGACAACGTACTGTGTTTAGCACTTTCAATATCTCGGTAACCAATTGACGTAGAGAAATGATCAAAATACCGAATTGTGTGTTTTTTTAAGCTGAATCAAATGGTAAAAACTAAAATTTGACTATTTCGAAAATTATATGTAAAAAATTCAAAAAACCCATTTTTGGGGTACAAAACCCTCCCAAAATACCCCTTCGGATAAAGCGATCTGGCTGGTTTTCGAACTTAAAGTCATAAATGTTGCTTTACACGTTTATACCAAATTTCATCACAATCGCATAATTTTTACGAGAGTTATCGTGCTCACGGACACACACACACATATATATATATATATATATATATATATATATATATATACAGTTTTGAACGAATGGTGTTTTTGGGGTCTGGGGACCTCAAAACGAAAAGTTATCATGGTCCCGGGCCTAGGTCTTACCATGCCGACTACGGTAATAGCTTCTTCCCTATAGGGGAAATTCGCTAAAAGGAATCGTTTGAGTAAATCGATTGCAAATTGCTATCAAAACTAACGAGCTGCTCCCCCGCAATATTTTGCGGGTATAATCCTTATAACAGCTGTTTATTGGAACAAACACATGTGACATAAAACAAACAAAACTCTCCTCGATATGAATAACATGGGAACTTGGAAGACCCGTGAGGCAGAGCCCTGGTGCCGAAGTCAAAATTATGGCTCGACAGTGAGTTAGAACTTGAAATTATCTTTTAAATTTAAAAAAGTATCATCAAAATCGGTTAAGTATTAACTTCAGGAAGTGAGCGAACAAAAAGCAGGATTGTTTTTAAATATGTAGATTTTTTTAAATGGTCTTCCTATAAAATACTTTAACTAAATTTAAGTATTGATATCTATGGAAATAATTTAACTGCTAATAAGATTAGATTGAATAAAGTAGGGCTAAGCTCTTTTTTCTAATTACATATGTTATATATATATTAAGAATAATTCTGTTATTTGTTTTATATATTTAACTGATTAATTATATGGAGTTAAAGAAACGTCAGGTTTCTAAAAATTATTTAACCTTAATACTTTGTGTAACGATATTTTAATTGTATACATTTTGCAGTAAGAAGCATATTTTAGGCAGTTTAGCATTTGATAAATTTGGTAAGGTCCAAAAGTAATTTTTGTATCAAGTTCATATCACAAATTTACAGATTACTTAAATAAAATATAGAATATTGAGTCATAAAATACGTTATTATGTATAAAAGACAAAACAAAGTCGCTATACCTATAAAGTCCATGATTAAAGTTAAATAATGTCATTGATATATCGGACTACCGATATATAGAAAATATCGATAATTCATGCCGATATATTCTCGGCATCGATATCGCTTAGGCGATATATATCGTAAATCCGATATATTGAGATTTGTCAAAATGTTGCCATCCCTACACAGACCTTAGAGATTACAGTATCGTAATCCCAGTGACGTGGTCAGTGCTGACTCAGTAGGCCACCGCCCCACCACGACCACGCCACGCGCCGCCGGCCGGCGTCACCACGCTGTGCTGCGATGTGTCGAGTCAGTTATTTATGATACGCTGACACGGATAAAGGGTTGCGCTATATTCCAGGAAGTTTTGAGTGAAACTCATCTCCCCTAGGTGAACACGTGTTGCAGATATACCATTTTAAAAGGCTTGCAAGGTATCTTGGGCTTAAATATCATCATGATTAATTTGGTTCCGTGTAGTATTAATTATTTGTGAGATATTCATATGTGATATTTTTATTTAAGTACTGTATTTCATTGTTGGTGATTTATCCTACAAGGTACCGTCGGATTACTCAAATTTAATATTGTATCAGTCAAATTTCGACGGGCACCCACTAGTTTGAATTAAAGTTCTAAGCTTTGATTAAAAAAAATTAAGATATCCCTAATTATTGTCCACGTCAGTATTATTATATACTTTATTATTAATTTACTGTAAAAAACTGTAGTCATGCATTATATTTCATGTAGTCCTTAATATATTCTTGTTAAATGTACTCCTTAATCCGTGATAATGTGTTGATTTACAATCCATTAATCTACTGAGTTTATTTATTTATTTACTTATTGATATATTCACGGTGTTACACCATTTTTACAAAGGTTTAAAATAATATTTAAGTAATTCAAGATGGAACAGTATAACAACTGTTTTTATAATATAACAAACAGCAACAGTAGTAATGATTAACAATGAAAGCAAAATACAAGAACGAGAACTACCAACAATATTCAGAAACGATATAACATAACATGATAACAATGATCAATAAGAAAAATACCCCCGTAGCAGCAAACCTGCATACTCAGCGAATTTCCAATGCATATTAATTGATCTTAATACCACACAAAGCCACATACCAAGTTTGATCAATATACATTCATAAATAAACGATTTATGACATTTTAATTATTCTCCATAAGAATATCATGGCGGATGAGTATGCAGGTTTGCTGAAATGAGGAACACTAAAAATGGGTTTTTATACAAATATCAATATAACTCAACTAGGTAAAGCCACATACCAAGTTCTATTAATTTATGTTCATAATTAAAGGAGATAACACGTTAATTATTCTCCATAAGAATAACATGGGGCTGAGTATACAGGTTTGCTGCTACGGGAACTATCGGCCAAAAAATGGGTTTCTGTGCAAATATCAATAGACCACAGTGGAATGAAGCAATATACCAAGTTTCGTCAGGATAAGTTGATAAATAAGCGAGATATAGAATTTTTCTTATCCTCCATAAGAATAACATTGGACAACGTACTGTGTTTAGCACTTTCAATATCTCAGTAACCAATTGACGTAGAGCAATGATAAAAACACCAAATTGTGCGTCTTTTTAAGGTTATTCTAATGGAAAAAAATAAAATCGTACTTTTTCAAAAATTATATGTAAAAAACTCAAAAAACCCATTTTTTGGGTACAAAACCCCCCCAAAAATACCCCTTCGGATAGGTCGATCTGTCTGGTTTTCGAACTTAAAGTCATAAATGCTGCTTTACACGTTTGTACTAAATTTCATCAAAATCGGATCTTTTTTACGAGAGTTATCGCACCCACGGACACACACACACACACATATATATATATATATATATATATATATATATATATATATATATATATATATATACAGTTTCAAACGAATGGTGTTTTTGGGGTCTGGGGACCTCAAAACGAAAAGTTATCATGGTCCCAGGCCTAGGTCTTACCATGCCGACTACGGTAATAGCTTCTTCCCTATAGGGGAAATTCGCTAAAATGCTGTGGCGTCTCTCACTCTCCAGGAAGAAGTCGTAAGCCTGTGATAGCTCGTGTCTTATTCTGTTGGAAGAATTGAACGGTTGAACTTCAGCTATTCAAATTGAAATTAATCTTTCTATAATTTTACATAAAACTGCTTATTAAAAAATGAATATTTAATTTCGATATTATGCAAATATGTATGTGTTAAATAGCAGCAATACATTTATTTTATCAGTAGATTATAAAAAATGATAATGCATGTTAACCTGATTGTACTGGTAGTTCTTTTGTGTCTGAATAACAAACATAAATTATTAAAGAATAACGTGCCATTTTGAAACACACTTCAAAAAGTCTTATCAGCAAACTATGAACTATCTCCATGATTAAAAACGTTTAGAAACTTTTGTAAGTTTAGTTAAGTTGTTCTCACAAGTTAGGCGGAGAATTCATTATTATTATTAGCGAATTTCCCCTACAGGGAAGAAGCTATTACCGTAAGTGGCATGGTAAGACTTAAGCCCGAGACCATGATAACTTTTCGTTTTGAGGTCCCCAGTTGCCAAAAACACTAATCGTTCAAATTTATATATATATATATATATATATATATATATGTATATATATATATATATATATATATATATATATATATATATATATATGTCTCCGTTACCGCGATAACCTTTGAAAGAAACTCCCGATTTTGAAGAAATTTGGCACAAATGTGGAGAGTAGCATTTATGACTTTAGTTCGAAAACCAGATTGATCGGACTATGGGAAGGGGGTTTTATGAGGGTTTAAAATTTTCCAAAAATCGGTTTTTTGCAAATTTTACCTCAAAATGTTAAAAACACTCAATTTTGGTTATAGCTATTTTATAGAGCTTAAAAACACAAATAATTTGGTATTTTGAATCGTTAAGTGGTTGCGGAGAAAATCCAAAAAACCTGTCCCTTATGGGAAAGAGGTTTTTAGATTTTTCTTAGATAATTTCACTTAAAACTTCACATTTATTTTTATTAATATTTTTAGCTCAACAAAAAAACATTTTGGTGTTTTAATCGTTGTTCTACGTCCAACCGTTGCAGAGATATTCAAAGTGCTAAACACAGTACGTTGTCCAATGTTAACCTTATGGAGAATAAATAAAATTCGATATCTTGATTATTTATGAATCTATGTTGATGAAACTTAGTATGTGGCTTCAACTAGTTGTGGTATATTGTTATTAGCACAAAATACAAGTTTTTTGTTGATAGTGCCTATAGCAGCAAACCTGCATACTCGACCCCCAAGTTATTCATATGGA
Organism: Allygus modestus; assembly: GCA_963675035.1. Classification (NCBI taxonomy): domain Eukaryota; kingdom Metazoa; phylum Arthropoda; class Insecta; order Hemiptera; family Cicadellidae; genus Allygus; species Allygus modestus. The sequence goes on from OY776112.1 coordinate 469,938,309, forward strand.
GAACAAGTAAAGTTACATCTCCCCTTAATTATGAACCTAATTAAGAGAACTTGGTATGTAGCTTCACCTGGTTCAGTTATATTGATAATTGAAAAAACCCATTACTTATCTTACTCGTTGCAGCAAACCTGCGACCTCATCTCTAATGTTATTCTTATGGAGAATAAATAAAATGTTATATATCACTTGTTTGTGATTGTATTTTTGTGAAACTTGGTAATTGGCTTGATGTAGTAGTGAGACATATATATGCATTTTAAAATCGCTAAGTACGGAGGTTTGCTGTGACGGGGGTATATTTAAGTAAGAATTACAAAGGTTTTGTTGTTTAGACACACTACACATACAGTACTCCTACAACCCTAAACAGCATATGAAGAAGAAACTCACTTTGACCAAACAAATAAAGTGTAATGAAATTATCTCTTTACATTTTCATAAACGGATACTGTTGTTTCGGATAAATAAAGCTTACAGAAAACCAAAACAAACCGGTAGAGGATGTTATTGTTTTGGTTGCTAGCGGCTCTGTACTTGGCAAAGCATTGTTACTAATGCAGCACGCATAAATAAACACATCCATTGCCCATGTGTAACTTTTATGCAATTCCTTAACAAGTTATCTATTGAATAACTATATTTTATGTAACTGTAGAAAATTTGGTTTATTCAGATTAGTCCAGACGTTGTAAAGGAATATATAACCTATATATTTATTACACAATGTGTATATTTTTGAATAATTGGTTTAAAAATTAAATATTGCCTCTTTATGTGTGGTAACAACATTTTAATTATACATATTTTAAATTTTGTTATAAGTGACAGTAGAAAGATTTGTCACTAGATTTATTATTATCAGTGACAAATTCCGAAATGTACTTGAAGAAGTCTGATTCATCGCTTCCTTCAAAAGGAAACTAGGAGGTGCCGAATCCATCAAGTGCTTAAAACGAGGAATAAAAATAAACAACCTAATAATCTATATAAAGGATATATTCAAAATTATCAACAAGTATTTTGTGATAGCTTTAATATAATATATTTTAGTATTTATAGCTCACGCACCGCACATCTGTTAAAATGCATTTAAAATGTTTATCCATTGGAAAGGAATAACGATCTCATGTCAATAAAAAACGTCTTTTTGGAAAGGCCAGTAAATAGGTTGTAAATATATAAAAAATAAAAATAACATCAAAATAAAGAGTAATAGACTATATTGACGTTATTGTTGAGATAAAATATCAAAAGTGCCTTCGGTTTTCTCGAAGGCCCTCGGGGAATGTGTGATTCAGCAAAGGAGTTCGGAGAACTGCCTTTTGTTGTGTACCTTTCTCTTATAACGCAATTGAGTCTGCTTTAATGTTGATTTTATATTTATATCACAGTTTATATCTTTATAGAAATATGTTAAAAGCTGAGATAGTTATAAACTTTTTAATATACAGCTTTTCAACAACGATAATTTTTAATGGAAGATAAATACAGTATAGCGTTATTATTAGCTGAAAAATGTTGTGTTGATTATTATTATTATTTATTTATTTATTTAATGAAGTGATTGCGTGATATAACAAGCTCAGGACATTATTTTCTTACAAGTAAAAAACTTGAGATAATCAATACTGTCCCAACTTAAATAGGAGTGTAAACAAATGTCTTTTATTTTTCACAAACATTTCCGTTTTGGCTTGGAACACATACAACAAATCAAATAAACGAGCTGGGGATGGATTATTATTGTTGTGGTTGGCAGCTCTGTATTTGGCAAACCATTGTTACCAACTTAGTGAATAAATATAAAAACTATCAGTTGTATCCGTGGAATTACACATAGCTGTTACGTCAATTAATAGTATATTTATTCATAACTCACCTAACGATATTTAACGACTGTACGTTACTTTGTAAATACTGTGTTTAGAACATTCACTCTAGATTTTTGTTTTAAGGGACTCAAAAACGGTCTGATCGTCTTCAAGTCTTGCTCCCACGTTTTTTAGCACATTTTAAAACACATTATCAGTTTATGAGTACTACATTTTTAAAAAGGGAAATAACCCTTAACTTAACCATTTAAACATTTTCATATGAGTTTTTTGAGCAGTTTTATTTGTTAGTTAAGATATCATTGCGGACATTTTCCATCGCTGATTTTCCCGCAATAACCTCTTAAATCACATCAACTTACCATCTCCAACAATGAGTTTTAAACATAGTTTTATTTCTCTAAGTAAATTAGCTATTACGTTTGTAATGTTCGTAATTGCCGTTATGTGAGAATAGTTTTGTTTTTTGCCCATGATGATAATAACTAATGAAAGTGAGAAAGAATTAATTAAATAACATGGTAAAACCGGCTTTTAATAATAAATTAAGATCTTATAGCATTACTAAATGTTGAAAACTAAATATAAACAGGTAAACTACTAAAGTGGCAAAAAACTAGTAACATAACGATTACGGAAGCCTGAGGAGTGAATGGGCGAGGTTCTGTTCTGGAGAAAGTTTATGTTTGCTTATTCGCTTACGGGAACAATGAATGTGTCCATAGTTAATTATAAAGCATTTTTCGCTCTATACCAAGTGAGAATTTTTTGTTTTATCATGAATCTCATTGATTGTTCTACATTTTGTAAATGATTGTAAAGGTTTTAAGGCAATAAATGCAATTGATTGACTGATCATTGAGAACACTTACTAGAGTTATAAGTACCCTAAACAAAAATGTTCTCAAATTTAGATATACCTGCCTCTACTTCTACACCTTCTTTGCCACACGTTGTTCAGTACCTATATGTTTTGTAAATATATGACACAGAGATATACGTTTGATTTATCCAGATCCGCGTTTTATTGACAGAGTTCTACGTTTGATTGAGTATCTATGTTTGATTGACAGAGATCTACGCTTTATTGACAGAAAACTTTTGACCAACTTTGAAAGTTGCTATTTGCAATTCATTCTTAGTTAGAGTGAAGATGGAGAGAACAATTGTCTCGTTTACTATTCACTGCGTCAATGAGACTAGTTGTGAAGTGCCGGCACGCGCGAGTAGGTACAACTTGCATTTCCTCCCGGTTCAGCAGAGCAGTCTGTGGAATCAGTAGGCATTCTGACACAAGGTAGCAAGAGACATTTTAAAAACAGTTTACTTCGCGCATAAACGATGCGCAAAAGTTGAATCTGCGTTTGGATCAAACACGAATGAGTTCGTAGGAAACCACAAAGGCGCACAGTATATTCATATACAGCAAGGAAGTCATGTAGCTTGTCGCACGATTTGGCAAACCTCAGCTAACCTTGGCGGTGGATCTGCATGTTATTGAACCAACTGCAAATTGTAGGCTTTTGCTAGAAACCTACTCCTTATGATCTGTCATTTTAGCATTATATTATGCAGTGTACCTTGGTTTATAAAGGAATACAAATAAAAAATAACTAGTTTGAATTAGCGGTAAAACTTTCCCAGTATAAGTTTTTAACCTACATTTTAAAATTGAAAGATTTGAAAATTAATTAAATTTGAAATAATTTTATTTTACAATACGTTGTTTTATTGAAAAGTTACAACACTTTATTTCACTCTTAAAAATATATATATTGAGGTAACCTTCTTTGTGACCAGTAAACGGAGTAATTTATCTAGTAAATATTACTTCATAACGGACTAAAATTTGATTTTTTCTGCTGGCTATGCCGTTGGAATTTTGTTTATGAACTTTGTGAGGGGACAGCGGTCATAAACTCTGAAAATCATGCGGGCACCCCGGGAATTGAACCCATGACCTCTTGCATCGAAATCCAAGACGCTAACAGTTGGATTAACGAGTCTCCTAAAATAAATTACTATTTTACTCTTCAGTCTTAAAGAAACAATTTTAAACAAAGGGAAAAACACACAGGAACATCTTAAGTTTTCAGTGTAAGTGCAATGGTTTAAAAAAATATTCCGTAACAAAAATAAAACTAAATAAAATAGGATATTCTGGAGGACACTGAGACAAGTGGTGCGTTTTCAAAGCTATAACATTCCTAAGTTTGAATAGCTAAGCAGTGACGCCCAAAATTCCCAATTAATAAACACTGACATTTATTGAGGTTTGTGGACAAAATCTCTAGGGTTATGCCAAAATTAAAACGTGAATAAAGAAGATTAGATTACAAATTTTAACATGCAATACGCATTTTATAGTTAGATTGTATAGTAAAAGTTCTTTAAAAAAGGTTCTGATAAACGTTTATATTGCTAGATACGGTTTAAAAACTTAATATATTTGAATAAGTTCCCTAAAATATTGATTCTGGAAGATAGTTTTACGTTGTACTATATACCAGTACATGACACAGTGTGAGTTGGCAGCCCTGCGATTGCCACTGTTACGCCGCACGCGGTCTGTATAGAAATTGACCTCTTTTCAAATGCAAAGAACTGACGTCAAACGCTCCATATCTCCTTGCATGACTATTATTGACTCAAATTCTCCTCTGCCCCAAATAAATAAATCTAAATAAAAAATCTTAAGAAGCCTTATCAAGCATGTCTTACATAAAATTGAGGTAAAATCTATATAAACAATTGTTAAGGGTTTTTCAAGTTAATGGTTGCGATAAATTACTTGTTAAAATGTAACAAAGTATTTACACTTTCTACAATTAGTATATCATATCACTAACCATGCCAAGGGTGTGGAAGTTTTCAAACCACTAAAGCAGCCAAATAAAAATAAATTCTAAACATTACTACTTGTTAAAGGCTATTTTATGTTTTTGGAACTATAATAATCAATTGATCTCTAACCTTTTAAAATGGGTACTTACACACACCATCTTTCAGAGTACATATCTAAGTATCTAAATCCTTTTCCAACATAAAAACATTTGTAAACACATTTCCTAAAATGTTTTAAAATATTACATTTATCACAGCCGAACAATCTTATCTATACAACTTTTGAGGAAATTAGCATGGACCAAAATGTCTCATGGGAAAATGGCTTAGGCACAATAAATAGCTCACTCTTTGGACCCTCAGACCTTTTATAAATCATAATTTAAATACATCTTCAAGCAGGTGTAATTATTAGATTATGTTTAGTATCAAATATATTCAAACTGACATTGAAGTTATATAAAAAATGAAGAAGAAATTGGAAAAAGAAAACTGTAGAGCTCGCCCGTTATAAGCTGAACATTACGTGTAGGAGGGGTCTCGTCCATCCCCTGCTTCTTCTTTGATTTATGACCTTTATATTCACTGAATCATGATTTCCGGGGATTCACCATAGCCATGCAACTTTTTAAAATATTAAATTACTTTATCTTAAAGAAAATGTTCAGCTACTGTAGTATTTCTTTTTTTTTTTTACACTGAACGTACATAATTTATAATAAACATACATTTTATTAGTAAAGTTTCAAAGTGTTAAAAGGGAAAAGTCAAGAGCGAAACAAAAGGTTTTATACGACGTTCATAATCCTGTTTCTTTATGACTACTTATTCCTATTAGAGTTGCGAGCTGTAAAAAAGATCAGGTATCAGTATAGATTGTTACTCTTTCTTACAATCTCTAAAAAAGCTCTGGAAATTATTTCAGAGGTTGGCAGCCCTTTTTTTCTTAACTTTGTCAATCTATACATGCTACCGATCTGTGCGTGGAACGTCTCAAGCAAAACAAGGAATGAGTTACAGTACGAGTTGTACAGTTCTGATACAACTTACTATAGGACAGGGAACCGAACCCAAGACAGTCGTTGCCATGGGTCGTTGCAGGTCGTTTCCCATGGGTTTGGAAGCCATCAGTTGAGAATTAGTGCACCAAATTGAATAATTATTTGTTTTTTGCGTTCGTTAATGTCAGAACAAGGTTCTTATAAAAGACAATTTTCAATCCGACCTAAGGGCTCTGCCCCAAAGGCCTTCAAAGTTCCCATCGATTTGATCAAGTTCAGTTAGTTACACAAAACAGCTGTAAACATACTGTTACTGTGAAAGGCATAAACATATGTTCATTATGGAAATGAAAAAATACTTGAATGTTAACTCAAACTCTTTTTTCGGTAGGCGAGTGAGCGTAGCGAATGACCTAATCCGGGAGGCGAGTGAGCGAAGCGAACGAGTTAATCTTGAAATGAACGAGTATTTGACATAAAACAAATTCAATTAGATTAGGACAGGACAACGTCTGTCGGGCCAGCTAGTAATATTATAAAAATTTTATAAAAATTATCCACTCCTATATATTTGTTTTTTATCGTTTTTATTCTATAGTTTTTGGGAAACAAAGGGAAGTTATAAATGTAAAGCTTTGGGTTCTGTAGTCATTCTGTCGGCGAGGGCTTACCAAAATTAAATTAAATTATTTTGAGTAGTATTAGCGAATTTCCCCTATAGGGAAGAAGCTATTACCATAGGTCTCATGGTAAGACTTAAGCCCGAGACCATGATAACTTTTCATTTTGAGGTCCCCAGATGCTAAAAACACCATTCGTCACAAATTTTATATATGTATATATATATGTATTTATATATATATATAAATATATATATATATATATATATTTATATATATATATATATATATATGTGTCCGTAAGCACGATAACTCTCGTAAAAAAGGTCCGATCTTAATGAAATTTGGTACAAATGTGCAAAGTACCATTTATTTGAACGAGTTCGAAAACCAGATGAATCGCACCATCGGAAGAGGGGTTTTTGGGGGGTTTTGTACCCCAAAAATGAGGTTTTTGGGGTTTTCACATTTAATTTTAATTTAAATCAAATTTTAATTTATACCATTGAATTCAGCTTAAAAAAACAAACAATTTGGTATTTTGATCATTGCTCTACGTCAATTGGTTACCGAGATATTGAAAGTGCTAAACACAGTACGTTGTCTAATGTTATTCTTATGGAGAAAAAGGAAAATTGTATATCTCGCTTATTTATGAACATAAACTGGCGAAATTTGGTATATGGCTTGATCTGGTTATGGTTTATTGTTGTTTGCACAAAAAAACAATTTTTCGCTTATGGCTCCTGTAGCAGCAAACCTAGGTACTCGGTCCCCATGTTATTCTTATGGAAAATACTTAAAATGTTATATATCGCTTATTTATGAATGTATATGGATGAAACTTGGTATGTGACTTCACTAAGATGAGTTCTATTGATATTTGCATAAAAACCCATTATTTTGTGTGCCTTGTTGCAGCAAACTTGCGTACTCATCCCCAATGTTATTCTTATGGAGATTAATTAATATTTTAAATATCGCTTGTTTGTGAATACATTTCTTATGAATCCTGTTAAGTGTTATAATGTGTTATGTTATATATTCATTGGAAATTCGCTGAGTATGCAGGTTTGCTGCGACGGGGGTATTTTTGACTAATATTAAATATGTTTGTTTATAATAACTTAGTAAATCTCGTATCTAGAGTATATTCTCCTTTGCTTCAAATCCATTAATGCTGCGACACGGAACCTTCAATCGGCCAACACGGGGACTTCCACCTCCTGAGTTTCATTACAACTCCCCTCATCGGAAAATATTTCATCAACCTCAAGACGATTTATTAGTTAATTAATATCCCGTCATTGAACAAAGCTTGGTATGTTCCATAGTAAAGTTAATTAGGAATATTTATGAAGCATAGTAACCGCTATTGTAAGTGAAATTAATTACGGAACATATCAAAATTACCGTGAGACTATGGTGAGACAATGGTAACTATAAAAGACGAATCTGATTAAAGGCTGATTAAACAGTTCATTATATACAACTTTAAAAGTGAGGTACTTCATTTTGTGTGTGTGCGTGTGGTTTATTTTAAAATACTACTCATTCTGAAAACCTCTCTGTAATTTATATTACTTGTGGTGATTTAAGATAGAAATTTGTGGTATATGTTATTTATTTTTTTATTATTTGTTTTGCTTGTTTTTACCAGTAGAATTTCGCTTACAAAGGTCTCAAAGTTATTGTTGTCACTAAATAATATATTTAAATTTAATCTTTTTATGTTTCTCACTCCGTTGAACATCCCAAAAATGAATTTTACCACTTCAAGCTAGATGTACTTTACCACAATCACGGTAAGAGCAAAATCTTGGATATTGTTTAGTATTATCGTACTAATTTCAAAGGATTAAAAAGGGTGCTGGCAAATGTTTATAATAAATGATGAAACTATACTACATTGATATGTAAATAAAATTAAACTTAATTTTATTGCAATACGAAACAATGAAGGAAAAATAAACATCTAGCGCCATTTCATAGTGGGTTGTGTGTACTCTCCAGCCCAGTCGTCGTCCCGGAGGGTCTCGACTAATGGGTCTTTTGTAGCGGTGTTGTTTGAGTGGTATTGCCACTTGGATGTTGAAATAGCTAGTGAAAACAGTTAGAATATTATGATGTTTTTTTTTTTGTTTTTTGTGTAGCTACGCTATTGTCCACATATACAGGCACATTTGAATTTGAAGTTATTATTATATACTAAGTAAATTAGAGAAGTGCATGTTATTAAAATAAATAATGACATGTAAGCAATATTAAATAAGGTAATATTCAAAGTTAATTGGTACTAATTAAACATTATAAAATAGTTTCACCGTAAAACTTATAATATCTTCTTTAATAATTTAGTTTTTCATTATAAATTTATTGGTTGAGTCCACAATTTGGGATATTATACGATGCAGTATCATAGGTAATAGTTTTAGTTTTATTGATTGACGTTTCAATTTTAAGTAAATGTACTACCAACATTTAATTTTAAATACTGCAAAGCGTTTCATATTTAAATTTTCATATTCTATACGTCTCATTATTTATTATAAATTTGTAGTTAATCAATCAATGAACGTTGTTTTCTACACAGTTTCATGAACTGGAGTGTTAATTAAATTGAACGGAAAATTTCCTAGTTAAAATATCAAACACAACTTTATATATAGAAGAGTATTCAGATAGAGTTTGGGTTTTCAGTTTAGTCGCTGTGAAACTGATAAATAAAAGACTTTTTGAAGTACCGTTTCACTTCATAAACACATAGTTGATTTATTTAATATGGTAGGTTTGTATTATACTTAAATACTAATTATTTATAATTATTACGATATAAAACGTATCTTAGTACCTATCACTATGAAATACATTTTTAAATACTATTAAATTATGTGATACTAAAGGGCAGACCCAGTATAAGTATAAAAACTTAAATGATTTTTTTTTTTTTAATAGACATAAATTATAATTGTGTTACTACAATTTAACAAAAGCTCAAAGTTCGTGTTTAATAGCAACCAGCGTTTCACATTTCCATTTCGAATGTACTTTGATGGTTTGAATGTTAACATTCATGAAATAAAATTGATTACATTTAGTGCTGAGGAATATTTCGCTTATGTCAAGAGGTTAATTACCTTAAATCTCTCAAGTGATCCACGTTGCCGTATTTGGGCGACCGGTTTCGACCCGACTAGGGGGCCATTATCAAGCTAAAAAAATGCGTAAAATTTCACTCCGAGGAGATCGTCAAAAAGTCTAGACCGGCATACCAAAACTGCCGCGCCGTGGAATAACAGTTTTTGTGTGTTTTTGTGTATGTTCGTCCGTTTGTCCGTCGTATTTTTGTGTAGTTGTTTTAACACTTTTTGACTCGGAGCGAAATTTTACGCCATTTTAACTTGAGAATGGCCCCTAGTCGGGTCGAAACTGGTCGCACAAATACAGCGACATGGATCACTTGACAGTTTTAAGGTAATTAACCTCTTGTTATAATTCGATCAGTGATCCGGAAGAAAATCAAAACGAATATTTAGCTATATCTTCAGAATCTAAAGCAAAAATGGTTATTTAATTGAAGAGAAGAAGTAAAAGCAGTGAAATCAGGTAGACCAATTACGGCTTCACCCTATACTACTAACTATCATATATCTTGTCATCGAACTGATGGTTACCGGTAGATTAATTTAATAATCATGCATAATATTTGGTAGCATTATTGCAGCAATTGACTCATAGTTTAATATTATCAAATTAGTATTGACCCATTCAATCAGAATATTTGTTATCGCAGCACAATCGTATCAAACAGACCCATAAGTGTTAATTTATTCATATGACTATAAATGCAAATTGCGCGATAAATCAAGTGGCTCTGACGGTGGATGGATTGCCGTTGTGTTAGCGGAAAGTATTTTAAGCTTAACAATTACGTCGCTTTTATAAATAAAACAATAGTTTTAGTTTTACCTCCATCTCTTGAATTGTCAGTATTATTCAGCTTTTCTGTGTGCAAAATATTTCCTAAACCTTAAGCATTCATCATTAGTTGTTTTTCTCTTTTCTTTATTACAAATGGACTAACAGTTTTTATTATTTGATTGCCACTTTGACAGTAACTAAAATAACTCTAAAAGTAATACTTTCTAATTTCACTCCACCATAAAACCGTTTATAATGTAGCGGTTTATATGCACTCTACATTACAACCCCTTTAATGTAGATCCTGGGTAATTTGTGTAACTCCAATTTTATACTTCTTATTAAAATTAGAATTATATTACAATAAATTTATATTATAGTTAGTGTGAACTAAAACATGTTATGTGCTAGTTATTTACTAGTTTATAAGAAATAAACTAAATTAATATACATTTTATAAAGATTTTAACTACCTGTTCATATTAAACTAAGGCTATTTTATGTAAGTACCGGTATGTATTAGTAAAAAACAAAGCTAAGCCGAAATTATCTCAATTTGGGCTCGCTTGAATTCCAGGAACAAATCTTGCTCTTGCAAAAATAAATAAGTCCTACAACATTTATTTATTTACTCGCAGACTGATTTTTGCGAATTATGATTACAAAATTTGTCATAATGTAAGAAAGTGTTTTTAAGTATTGAGTGTATTCTTTTGCCATAAAGTCAAGTTAGAGCTCTTGATTTAGTGCTACACCACCTGTCCTACACCGCCTCAAAATGTATTGGGTGGTGGAGGGGGGGGATGGAAGGGATGGAGAAAGTGTTCTTCCCGAGAAACCGTAAAGTCTTAATAGGCTAGAAGGCACCGACCAGGAGGAGGCACCTCCAGTGGACTATGGAAGCCAGATTGGTTAGAGAGGAGCTTCTTGCCGGATGGGTGCTCTCCAAGAGTTCAACTGGATTATAAGCGTATTTCACTGGGTTACGGGTTACCTAGCCTTGAAGTTTTGGATAGATTATGTCTACATCCTAGGGTAATGACCCTGTCATACCATCCCCCCTGATATTTTGTCAGCGGCTTTACATCACCCCAAAGGGATACGTGACAATCCTGCTTATTTTGGGGCCTTCTAACTCTTAAAATTTAGTATCTAATATTTATTTGATTGTACGTGTGATTTGTTATAAAATCCTAGCCAAAATTCAACTTATAATAAATTATTTTAACCTACCTTCGCTCAATTAACTGAGGCTTTTCATGGAAAACTGAATTACAGTAAGAGTATTGGTTTGGGAATGTAAGTATACTTATACAAAAGTTACATTATTAATAAAAAACCTGCTTGCAATTACTATATTCTGATAAATCGATCACCTTATACAACACACTAACTCGTTTAAGTTAGTTTTACGAACAGTAAACAACTACTGTCTTTAGACTATCTCTTAATTTGCCACATCTTCTCCATTTACTTTTAGCCGGTTTCATACAGTACAATTCAACATAGAACCGTCTGAGATGGATGTACAGTAGAGTCCCAGTGACCTGGTCCCTGTTGCAGAGGCTCACACAGCATTAGCACGCCGGCGCCGCGCTGTGTCGTAGCGGTCACGATCGGTGACTGGGTAGTAGAGGAAGAGTAAACGAATCTGGGAACGTTGGAAGTGGAAAGTGAACTTAGTCATGCGAATGACCTTCGATCTACCGTCATGTTGCCGGTGACACATCCACACAGGCTTTTCTCAGTTCTTACGTTTATGCTTATTAGTGAATTTCCTTTGGAAAGTGAACTATTAGCATGACCCGCAAGGTGAAACTTAAGCCCGGGACCACCATAGAAGTTCCTAACGTGACCCCCTGAACACGTTTTGGGGGGTCGTTCAAAATTGTATATATAAATATGTGTATATATATATATATATATATATACATATATATATATATATATATATATATATGTGTTTGCACTCTAGCGGTCACATTCCGATTTACTTCAAATTTGGTGGGGACGTTCCTTTCTGTAATCAGTTGGACAAGTTCGTTGGGCAAAACAATCGGAAAACTCTAAACCCCTTTTTTGGGGGATTAATCTTTTAAATTTCGAGTTTTTGGGCCCAAAAATTGTCAGAAAGAACCCAGATGTAAAATAAATGCATGTTAAAAGATGGGAATTAAAAAGGCAAAAGTTTTAAGCCCTCTCTCGTCATTCTAGCATAAATATTTACTGAGTTATTAAAGAAAATGTGTATCGGGTAAACACAGTACGTTGTCTTACGGGGGTTTTATACTAGAGAAGCCTGTTATTCCTTTGTTAGAGTACTTTTATCATCCACAGCAACCTCACGCCTACTTTTAAGCCTGTCTGGACCTTCTCCTAACCTTATAATGCGCAAAATTGTGTTCCCAGCTTTGCAAGTAATTGAAACCAGGAATATCAGAACAGCCAAAAAATCAGTGTTTTCAGATTTCGATAAGAATTGGACAAATGTATGTTTTTACACTGATTTTGAGTTTTAAAAGTTTTTATGTGGAAATTCACTTCCCTCAGCGTGCTGCGTGCGAACTCGTTTCTCTGATCAAGCGTACTACTTTATTTTTTAAACCAATCGAATGTTTTATTAACATTGTACAATTTAATCTGTTGTAAAGTAATATTGTTTGGTTGTTATTTTGATTAATATTTAACTGGGTGTTCGTGCAGTCTCCTCAGATAACTTAATGCACAGTTTGACCGGTTTTTATTTTATTTTATTTATTTTTTAATAACAGTTTATGTATAACTTTGGTAAATCAAAGATTTACATTTTAGTATCTCGTAGATGTTACAAACTTATTTAAACTTAATACTTAATAAAGTATACTAAATAGCCAGAAATAAATCAAACTTAAAAAAACTTCAAATAAAATTAAAAATAAATAAATAAATAAATAAAACTTAAAAAATCAAATAAATTAAACTTAATACTTAATAAAGTATACTAAATAGCCAGAAATAAATCATAAATGCTGCCATTCCAAAACAAAATTCCAAAAAGTCCTTGGGGTAAAATATGTATAATTTTCATGCCATTGGCTTGGATAAAATAAAATACTAACATTATTAAGAAACATACCAACATATAGACTCTGTTTGATATTATTACTATTATTTTAGTTTGTAGCATAAAGGTCAAGTTATTTTACCAGTTAGTAAACATAAAATGTGCTAAAAGAATAAAAATCCGAGTTATAAAAGCAAACTTTTTACCGTAAACTACAAATGAGAAAGAAACTCAATTTAACCAAACAAGTGTACTTTATTATATTATCTCATTATGTTTTCATAACGGTTTTTGTTGTTTTGGTCACATAAAGCGTAAAATAAATCACAACAAAATAGCGAGGGATGTGTTATTATTGTAGCAGTTGGCGGCTCTGTATTCGTCAAACCACTGTTACCAATGTAGCACGTATAAATAAACACGTCCATCGTGTAATTTAATGTTATTAAAACATTTTCAATTGTCATCTGTTTTATGACATTACTCTCATAACTGTAATAAAGGTGTCATTAACTCAGAGTTAATTAGTCGGTGTAAAAGAAAAGGGAATGTAAGAAAATAATTACGATTTGATTAAATAGTAAGAATTGCATATACATAGGTGGGTATAACATTTCACTTTCATGTATACAGCAAAAATAACAAGTACATATACTTTATGAATGTGGAATAGATTAAAAATTAATTAGCATTAGGGATTGATTTAAAATTGAACTAGGGTAAATCTGAGGCCTATTCAGGATAAAAAACCTTCAAAAATATTAATAGTTATCTTATCAGTGTTTGCCATTATTGTTCTTACATAATTATCACCATTTTGACAATTTTGTTCGATTTTGTTCTGTGGTCCAATAAAGAGATTTGATTTGATTTGATTATTGATTTTAACCTTGATGATCGTAATAAAAACAGAATAACTCTGATTGGACTCTTGGACCAGTTGATTGGGCCTGATGATGACTGGTGTAATTGTTTGAAATCGATTGCCTTGAACCATCTCTTGTGTATATTTTACCGACTACTATGTAAGTAAAGCATAAGTGTAAAATATACTTTGTAGTTTTGTGAGACGTAGTTTATTTATCCTGTTTAGTTGTACAACACGTATCATGCTACTACATAAATTACGTAATACTCAAATATAAACCCTAAAATCACCTTAGTTGGTTAAAGTGAAAGACCTAATAAACAAAATCATACACCCTTATAAAAAGAATACATTAAAGCCGGGATACATTATTTATGATATTTTTATTTTTATTTCTTATTATATCGTTTGATTTAATAGCCCTGGCACGTATATGAAATACATTTTAAGTATATTTATTCACGAACAGTTACGCACTTCACTTAATCAAATTCTAGAGAGGTTTTTCAGCAAAATTATTGCGATTAATTTTAAAAACAACATGGAATATATACTGAAATATTGTTTGCAAATGCAAAGAAGATTCATCCGATCAATTGCAAGCGATCTATATTCCCCTCTCTGTCATTAAAAAAACGACTCAAAGATCCACCAGTGTTTGACAGAGAGCCATTGACTGCTTGCTACTGAGCCGGCGAGGAGCGGTTATATGTGATTCATACTTGGAACTAGTGCGATTAATAGGGCAATTACCCCCCCCCCCCCCACACACACACACAACAAGAGGGAGGGGTATTGGAGGGGAAGAGCGCGGATAGTGAAGAGGCAGTCACTAAACGGAAGCAGCGCGGACGGTTGTGTGTGCGCGTGCGTAAAGATCTAGGTAGTTAGGAAAACAATACTGTGGTAGGAAAGCAATACTGTGGTGTACGACCACACGCAAGTTTAAAAGGATTGCAATTTAAACCAGCGCTTTTTTATTACTGAACATTGTAAAATCATGCTTTTACTTGAAAAAAAGAAATACACCCGTCGCAGCAAACCTGCGTACTCAGCGAATTTCCAATGCATATATATGTATCTTAATACCACATAAAACCAAATACCAAGTTTCATCAATATACATTCATAAATAAACGATTTATGACATTTTAATTATTCTCCATAAGAATAACATGGCGGCTGAGTATGCAGGTTTGCTGAAGCAAGGATCACAAAAAATGGGTTTTTAGACAAATATCAATATAACTCAAGTAGGTAAACCAACATGCCAAATGTTATTAATTTATGTTCATAATTAAGGGAGATAACACGTTACTTATTCCCCCATAAGAATAACATGGGGGCTGAGTACGCAGGTTTGCTGCTACGGGAACTATTGTCAAAAATGTATATTAGTGCAAATAAATAGATCAATAGATCTATAGATCAATAGATCAATAGATCAATCAATATACCACAACGATATGAAGCAATATACCAAATTTCATCAGGATAGGTTGATAAATAAGCGAGATTTACAATTTTTCTTATTCTCCATAAGAATAACATTGGACACCGTACTGTACACTTGGACACTTTCAATATCTCTGTAACCATTTGACGTAGAGCAATGATCAAAACACCAAATTGTGCGTCTTTTTAAGCTGATTCCAATGGAAGAAACTAAAATTTTACTTTTTCAAAAATTATATGTATAAAACTCAAAAACCCATTTTTGGGGTACAGAACCCCCCAAAATACCCCTTCGGATAGGTCGATCTGTCTGGTTTTCGAACTTAAAGTCATAAATGCTGCTTTACACGCTTATACCAAATTTCGTCAAAATCGGATCATTGTTACGAGAGTTATCGTGCTCACGGACACACACACACACATATATCTATATATACATATATATATCTATATATATATATATATATATATACATCTATAGTTTCAAACGAATGGTGTTTTTGGGGTCTGGGGACCTCAAAACGAAAAGTTATCATGCTCCTGGGCCTAGGTCTTACCATGCTGACTACGGTAATAGCTTCTTCCCTATAGGGGAAATTCGCTAAAATAACAATAAGTGATCGATTGTTTACGAATAGTTTATGACAACAATTTAAATTATTCTTTTCATACCTAGAAAGAAGTTGATACATTTATATTTGTTAATAAAAGGGTATTACATGCTAGATTAAGACTGTATCCCCACTTAGTGGTCCAGCGATTAATTCGACATACAAAACAAAAACATTTTAAATAGTTTACCAAAAAGTAATAATTAGAATAGCCAATAAAACGTTTTCGAAAATAAAATTACTACTTACAAACATAGTTTTGGTAACAACTGGATTTTTGTCTTCAGTATTTAGCTGAACAATTATTGTACCTAATCAAATTTAGGACTGAGTTGTTGTTCTTGTTTTTTTTTAAAAAAACCCTTGTATTCCGGCAAACCATCACAGAAAATAATTGCCCTTTAAACGTTGAGTAATGCTGAATCAATGTTGCTTTTTAATATATAAGACGCGTAAATATTGTCTAACTTAACATTCCTTACAAACTGGATTACTTCCCGATGGTGCAATAGTTTGTTTAGGCATTTTACGCTGTTTTTTGTTTAGCTATAACTTTTTAAAACATATTAATCTGTATTATAACGGAGGTACACACTAGTTTTGAATTTTACACTGGAGAGTACTTGTTTTTTAGCTTGTCTTTGCATAATGATTAAAACTAAAATATAAGCAGTATTTGTATTTTGCAATACCATTGTTTTCATGTCTTTTAGAATGCCTTTTGAATATTAATTTCAAGCAGGTTATATATATATCATTAATTATTTAATAATAAAGAATAGTCCATGTATTCAGAGACATGATAAAATGTTTTTTGTATTAAAAATTGTTTCAGTTTTTTTAAATTTATCTGAGTTGTTAGTGAATTTCCTTTGAAAAGTGAACTATTAGCATGGCCCGCACGGTGAAACTTAAGCCCGGGACCACCATAGAAGTTCCTAACGTGACCCCCTGAACACGTTTTGGGGGGACGTTCAAAATTATATATATATATATATATATAGACATATATATATATATATATATATATATATATATATATATATATATATATATATATATATATATGTGTGTGTGTATGCACTCTAGCGGTCGCATTTTTTGTCTGATTTACTTCAAATTTGGTAGGGACGTTCCTTTCTATAATCTGTTGGACAAGTTCGTTGGGCAAAACAATCGGAAAACTCTAAACCCATTTTTTGGAGATTAATCTTTCAAATTTCGAGTTTTTGTGCCCAAAAAGGGTCAGGAAAGCCCCAGATGTAAAATTAATGCATGTAAAAAGATGGTAATTAGAGAGGCGAAAGTTTTAAGCCCTCTCTCATCATTCTAGCATAAATATTTACCGAGTTATTAAAGAAAATGTGTATCGGCTAAACACAGTACATTGTCTTATGGGGGTTTTACACTAGAAAAGCCTGTTATTCCTTTGTTAGAGTACTTTTATTATCCCCAGCAACCTCACACCTACTTTCAAGCCTGTCTGGACCTTCTCCTAACCTTATAATGTGCAACATTGTATTCCCAGCTTTGCAAGTAAATGAAACCAGGAGTATCAGAACAGCCAAAAAATCAATGTTTTCAGATTTCAAAAAAAATTAGACAAATATATTTTTTTACACTGATTTTGAGTTTTAAAAGTTTTTAAGTGGAAATTCACTTCCCTCACGTCAGCGTGCTGCGTGCAAACTCGTTTTCAAATTGTATACATTTAGGTAATTTATTTAAAAAGGTCATACCTGCTTGTGATGGAAGATTGGAAAAAAGATTAAGTCGATGTTGTTGAGGCCGTGAGAGATTAGAATTTCTAGTATCATAGTTATGAATATCTTTTCCTAAAATGTGTTCACATTTAAATTTGAAATATAAGATTGTTTGGTATATATAAAGAATGTCAGGGTTAAAATTTAAAAATTCCTAAAAGTAGTTTTGCAAGTCTCTCTGAATGTTAAATTTCCAACTATACGTATAGACTTTTTTTGAAGGATGAAAAGTCTTTTAAATTCATTTTCGTTACAGCTACCCCAAAGAGTAATACCGTACGACAAATATGGATATATTAAACCATAATACGATATTAGCAGCATATTTGTATGGCAGTATTTTGATAATTCTCGTAAAACAACAATGTTTTAAGACACCTTTGAACAAAGAATATTTAAATGGTCTTTCCAAGTAAGTCCTCTATCAATATAAAGTCCTAGAATATTGCGTAGTTCAGTTAAAAATGTAGCCACTGTATAGAATGTTGTATTGGATGAGTTTCTTTGGAATAAGTAAATAATTAGTTAACAAACAGGATAGTGCTATGGGCAAACGATCGCTCGGCGAGTGCTATAGTATCACCTGGACTGATACAGTTATCAATGTATCGCTTATGGCTAGCTGCCATTGTCGACACCTTGCTCATTCGTGTTGCACGTTTAAACGCATTATTTTCTGTCACACAATTGATTTTGATTCTAGTGTTTATTTTTTTCAGCGATTAATTTGTACTCTAATAAAATATACTTTCCTATTGCGGGAAACTAATTTTTAAAACCATGTTTGAACTTTTTCATAATTATAATAAAACATTTGTTCTATTATTGTATTTATTTAAGCTGCATTAAAACACGTCAAGCAGAAGATTTTGATCAGAAGGTGTCAAATGTCCCTCCCTAAGAAAATGATAATGTATTTGTTCCTTTTTAATTATTTTGCATACAAATAATTTACCCTCCATCAGAAAGGCAAGAAATCCAAAAGCTAACAAAAATGTTGGCCAGTTCTAAAAACATATATAATATTATGATTACAACAAAGGCACACTTGAGGGAACACGTCCTATTAATAGACCGTTTTCATAGTGTACGTCAGAGCATATCAATTACCTTAAATTACGTGGAAATGTGTCGTTATGATATTGAAGCGTCTCTCACTACATTGGCCGACAACAGTCCAGAGTCAACAATGCAATTGTTGAACACCACCATTGTGCCCGGGGCTCGTTATTGTGCAAGGTAGTCTATCGTTATCTCACGTTCAGTATGCTCCATAATGTCCACTTCACTCTGCTAGTCAGTTATGTAATTATATTGGTAATAGAAATAGAATGTATAGACATTAACCAAAATTAATGTTTTTATTTTTCAGGGCTAATGATTTTCTTTGAATGGGTCATTTGGACCTCTTCAAGATAGGTAATCCTATTAGTAATTATCGATATAGATATAACTGTTTGGTAATATGAGAATGAAAAAAATCAAATGGAATGGTAAATTTTAAGTTATACCTTTAAAAAATAATCTACGAAAATGTTTTTATCAATAATTTAAATAGCATTTTTACTTATTAAAACTATGTTTTATACAACAAATGGGACGTAATAAAAAAATTCCGTGTGGTATAACCCTGTTTTTATTTTTTTTCTATTCTAAGATGGGACATTCACATTTACTTTATAGCTATTTTCAATTAATTAGCAATCATAGTTCGTTTGAATTTTTTCAGACTTTCTTTACGATTTGTGCAGATCTGTGAGCTCCAAGATCAATTTTCTTCAATTCTTTTTATTTTAACTAATGTTAATATATAATAATATAATATATAATGTTATTTATATAATGTTATTTATTTACGTGGTTTTTAAGGCCGCAACTAAAGTTACCAATAACGCTGGAAAATGTGAACAATAATCCTAAAATAAATGTTGTCATACTACTCCAGTTGTATGCTGAAGCTTACATTGCAACAAATCTACTGGTGGTTACGTAACACCGTTTTGCCAAATTATAAAACAGATCACCTAATCCAAGAGAAACCATTCTGATGTAACGTTTAACTGTATTATGTTAAATTGACTGCATAACAAAAATTAAACCGTTTTTAGCGAATTTCCCCTATAGGGAAGAAGGTATTACCGTAGGTCTCGTGGTAAGACTTAAGCCCGAGACCATGACAACTTTTCGCTTTGAGGTCCCCAGATGCCAAAAACACCATTCGTTCAAATTTTTATATATGTATATATATATATATATATATATATGTGTCCGTAAGCACGACTCTCGTAAAAGAGGTCCGATCTTAATGAAATTTGGTACAAACGTGTAAAGTACCATTTATTTGAACAAGTTCGAAAACCAGACAAATCGCACCATCCGAAGGGGGGTTTTTGGGGGGGTTATGTACCCCAAAAATGTTTTTTTTGGAGTTTTCACATGTAATAATCATTTAAATCAAATTTTAATTTATACCATTGGATTCAGCTTAAAAAAACAAACAATTTGGTATTTTGATCATTGCTCTACGTCAATTGGTTACTGAGATATTGAAAGTGCTAAACACAGTACGTTGTCCAATGTTATTCTTATGGAGAAAAAGAAAAATTTTATATCTCGGTTGTTTATGAACATAAACTGATGAAACTTGGTATATCGCTTCATCTGGTTGTGGTTTGTTGTTGTTTAAACAAAAAACTACTTTTTCGCCTATGGTTCCCGTAGCAGCAAACCTAGGTATTCGGTCCCCATGTTATTCTTATGGAGAATAATAAATATGTTATATATCGTTTATTTATGAATGTATATGGATGAAACTTGGTATGTGACTTCACTTAGATGAGTTCTATTGATATTTGCATAAAAACCCATTATTTTGTGTTCCTTGTTGCAGCAAACCTGCGTACTCATCCCTAATGCTATTCTAATGGAGAATAATGAATATTTTAAATATGGCTTATTTATCAATATATTTCTTATGAATTCTGGTAAGAGGCATAATGTGTTATTAAGACATATATATTCATTGGAAATTCGCTGAGTACGCAGGTTTGCTGCGACGGGGGTATTATAAAGACTTAAAACCTCTACTGTGCAGAATAAAAGCGCCCCAGTTTTGCGTTATGCGAGTTAAGGGATATTCTTGCACATCTTTATTGCTGACAGTGTTCCACATGGCGCGAGTTGCAAGTGCGCGCAGGAGAGAGGTGCTACTTTCGTTTAACTTAAGCTTTTATTAAAGTTTTTCTTCGTAGGGGTTCTGCCTGCCAAACTTCCCAGTGTTCATTAGTGAATTTCCTTTGGAAAGTGAACTATTAGCATGACCCGCAGGGTAAAACTTAAGCCCGGGACCACCATAGAAGTTCCTAACGTGACCCCCTGAACACGTTTTAGGGGGTCGTTCAAAATGTTATATATATATATGTATATATATATATATATATAGACATATATATATATATATATATATGTGTATGCACTCTAGCGGTCGCATTTTTTGTCCGATTTACTTGAAATTTGGTAGGGACGTTCCTTTCTATAATCTGTTGGACAAGTTCGTTGGGCAAAATAATCGGAAAACTCTAAACCCATTTTTTGGGGGATGAATCTTTCAAATTTCGAGTTTTTTGGCCCAAAAAGGGTCAGAAAAGCCCCGGATGCAAAATTAATGCGTGGAAAAAGATGGGAATTAGTTAGGCGAAAGTTTTAAGCCCTCTCTCGTCATTCTAGCATAAATATTTACCGAGTTATTTAAGAAAATGTGTATTGACCAACCGCAGTACGTTGTCTTATGGGGGGTTTACATTAGAAAAGCCTGTTATTCATTTGTTGGTGTACTTTTAACATCTCCAGCAACCTCACGCCTACTTTAAAGCCTGACTGGACCTTCTCCTAACCTTATAATGAACAAAATTGTATTCCCAGCATTGCAGGTAAATAGAACCAGGAGCATCAAAACAGCCAAAAAATCAATATTTTCAGATTTGAATAAAAATTGGAATAATTGTATGTTTTTAACTGATTTTGAGTTTTTATAGTTTTTTATGTGGAAATTCACTTCCCTCACGTCAGCGTGCTGCGTGCGAACTCGTTTATCATTCTGTCAAAAAAACGTGCTTACCAAATAATGCGCTCACGCCCTAGATGACACCATTAGTCTATTTATTACAACAATGAAAACGAGGAGAAATTACCCTAGCAGTAATTGTATAGTAGTAAATGAAACACCCTTTACTAAAATGATCGATCCTTTAGTAAAATCAGTCGTTCAATTATTGGCTCTTTAATCACGAACATGTAGTTGTGTTTTAACTTAAGAGATAAGTCCTTATAAATCGAATATCAAATTTTGAATGCTGTGATCTTGGAAAGTCCGTTGATGGACTAAGTGAAACATAAAGGGAGTGGCTCATAGTGCCCCTCAGCCGAATCGATTTTAGGAGACTTTAAGATCACCCGGTAAATGTATCTTTGTGTAGTCCTAATAATATCCATTTTGATTCTTAATCTGATATATTTAATATTTACAATCTGCGATTCAATTTATAAAATATATTTTTACTGATTACTGCTTCAGTAGTTTGTTTGCTATTTCAATGAAAGTAGGTCAAGTTCTTAGGTTTGTTTATGTAAAAAATTACAACAGCTTTAATATGAATGATTTATCAGTAGTTAAGTGGGATTATTCCGTCGTAAACCAATTTATCTGTAGTTAAGTGGGGGTATTCCGTCGTAAACCAAATTATCCGTAGTTAAGTGGGAGTATTCCGTTGTAAACCAATTTTTCTGTAGTTAAGTGGGAGTATTCCGTCGTAAACCAAATTATCTGTGGTTAAGTAGGATTATTCCGTCGTAAACCTATTTATCTGTAGTTAAGTGGGAGCATTCCGCAATAAACCAAATTATCCGTAGTTAAGTGGGAGTATTCCGTCGAACCAATTTATCTCTAGTTAAGTGGGAGTATTCTGTCGTAAACCAATTTATCTGTAGTTAAGTGGGAGGATTACGTCGTAAACCAAATTATCCGTAGTTAAGTGGGAGTATTCCGTCGAACCAATTTATCTCTAGTTAAGTGGGAGTATTCTGTCGTAAACCAATTTATCTGTAGTTAAGTGGGAGGATTACGTCGTAAACCAAATTATCCGTAGTTAAGTGGGAGTATTCCGTCGAACCAATTTATCTCTAGTTAAGTGGGAGTATTCTGTCGTAAACCAATTTATCTGTAGTTAAGTGGGAGGATTACGTCGTAAACCAAATTAACCGTAGTTAAGAGGGAGTATTCCGTCGTAAAACAAATTCATGTTGAGCTCCTAAATAATAAACCATATTTATACTGAAAGTGAAGTCAAAGGTTTATCAATTATTTTGCAGCAATTATCATCGCTGAATCAATTATTTTAAAGTTTTGAATCCCATAAACAATTATATTTTCCTCAACAGTTGTCGCAATTTATTATAATGTATTCCTGATAATGTGTACTCCACTAATTTATTTCAAACCCAATTCCAATCGTGTTAGATCATTAACTTGATTGTCAACTTTACATTAATTTACATCAAATTTTGAATCCTTTTTTTTAACAATTTTTACTGGGCCATTTAATCTGTACTCAGGTACAATATTTTAATAACAAATGCAAAACCTCTGAAATAAAAGTTGCTGATAAACAATTACCAGAATTTGTTTTGTTTTGTTTCAGGTTGGTTTTTGGATTTATTAATTTATTAAATAAATTCTTCAATCTTCTTTAGTAAGTGAATCGTAAGCTATAATGTTTACTCCAATTTAACAGTGTATGTAATACTTACCTGCGAAATATACAGTTAACATGCTATAATTTCACAAGTTATTTCATCGATCATGTTGTAACATTCTTTATGAACTTATTAAAATAGTTTCTATTCGGCCATTTTACTATCCCACTTACAAAATATATATGGTTGATATCTAATCGAAAAGACAAACACAAAAATATTTCAGTTTTGTAAATAATTGTAACCAAATGGGAAATATACCGTACTGAATTTTAATCTGTAATCATGATCAACCCCTATCTCTCGTATCACTAAATTCGTTATAACTCTTGCATGTATAAAAGCACATAAATTAATCAGACCCCTCACGAATTTTCCCCTTTAGCATTAAATGATTCGATTTTCATTTATTTCAGACGATGATTTTTATTTACTCAGATGGTCATTCAAACTTAGAATGCATCAAAACCCATTATTTATAGCTCACTATTAGCGAATTTCCCCTATAGGGAAGAAGCTATTACCGTAGTCGGCATGGTAAGACCTAGGCCCGGGACCATGATAACTTTTCGTTTTGAGGTCCCCAGACCCCAAAAATACCATTCGTTCGAAACTGTATATATATATATATATATATATATATATATATATATGTGTGTCCGTGAGCACGATAACTCTCGTAAAAATTATCCGATTTTGATGAAATTTGGTATAAACGTGTAAAGCAACATTTATGACTTTAAGTTCGAAAACCAGCCAGATCGTTCTATCCGAAGAGGTATTTTGGGGGGGTTTTGTACCCCAAAAATGGGTTTTTTGAATTTTTTACATATAATTTTGGAAATAGTCAGATTTTATTTTTTCCCATTGGATTCAGCTTACAAAAACACACAATTTGGTATTTTGATCATTTCTCTACGTCAATTGGTTACCGAGATATTGAAAGTGCTAAACACAGTACGTTGTCTAATGTTATTCTTATGGAGGAAAATAAAAATTTTATATCTCGCTTATTTATGAACATATACTGACGAAACTTGGTATACGGCTTTATCTGGTTGTGGACCATTGATATTTCCTCAAAAAAACAATTTTTTGACAAAGGCTCCCATAGCAGCAAACCTGCGTACTCAGCCCCATGTTATCCTTATGGAGAATAAGTAACGTGTTATCTCCCTTAATTATGAAAATAAATTAATGAAATTTGGTAAGTGACTTCACCTAGTTGAGTTATATTGATATAAGCATAAAACCCCATTTTTTTGTGTTCCTTGCTTCAGCAAACCTGCATACTCAGTCGCCATGTTATTCTTATGGAGAATAATTAAAATGTCATAAATTGTTTATTTATGAATGTATATTGATGACACTTGGTATGTAGCTTTATGTGGCATTAAGATAAATATATATGCATTGGAAATTCGCTAAGTATGCAGGTTTGCTGCTACGGGGGTGTTATTCTTCCTGGTGTACCTGGGATTGTCAAGCCTGATAAATTATTTTATTGTGTGAATCGTTAAAGTAATTTGGTTTTCAAGCAACGCATTTTTTAAATATGCAATTTTAAATTACTTTGATATAGTTGTGACACAATTTGAACGTTTTAATTATTAATCATGGTCATGTCCCTCTATTTCTGATTCTAATCTCCACAGCATCACAGCATAATTTTCTAAAATAAAGAAAACCAATAGTTAATAACCCAATAGTTTATGAGATTCAAATATTTTAACCCCCGTTTAAAAGATATTTTTTCTTTTTAATTAAACACTCAAAGTAATCACTAGTATTGTTTTGCCTCAAAAGTTCAACTTTATACTAATCTATAGGGTAATTCGGTAAAGAAAAACTTTCGTTGACCTTTTTGGCTTAGCTCCTTTATGGTTAAAAGAACACTGGAGAAGGAATCAAATAAATACATAATTTATATTTAAAACGTTAAATTAGTATTGTATGACTTTCAAATATTGTTACTACCAAGGCAATGATCTGTGCAGAGATACGGTCGAAAAAAATTTAGTATATTCATGATAGACTGTATTTTGTTATCAGGTTAACCAGGACATATATATATATATATATATATATATATATATATATATATATATATATATAATATATGACAACATGATAATAAAAGCTTAGCATTTCTAAGAGTTTCTATACTATAAAGATCCCACGAATTATTAAAATAAAATTTCATCAGTGTTGTTATGTTTTATTTTTACATTATAAGTAGATGAGGGGAAGGAGGCCCCTAAGCTTGGGGGAGACATGCAGCTGCTGTAGTAGATGTGCCTCCATTATACTGCAGCGTTGATGCGTGGGGGGAGGAGGGGGGAGTGTGCTGAGAATGTGTTTGAAGTGAAATTCCGGTGCAGTAATTATTTCCTAAAACCACCAATTTGAACAAAAATAACAACACTTAACCAACGTATCAATTTGGTACCTTTGAGTTTTATATCCTCAAAGCCTTAAACGTTATGAAATAATTGACAACGTTCCAAACTGGATTTGAAATAATCTACTGAATATGATTTTATAAACTGTTCATGTTCCGTTTTACATAAATAATATCTTAGCTGTGTTGTATTTGTGTTTTTATCAAGAAAACTATTTTTATTAATAGTAATGGGTTTACAATAAATTGTTAAGAAATAGGGTTAAAAATAAATAAATAAATAGTATATTATTTTATTAATTTATTTGTTATTCATGACTGAAAAAATAAGTCGTACATATTTACTGTTCTAAGAGGCTCCTCCTTATAAAACACATGTTTTTGATGTTACATAACAACTGGTTTTCCCAGTTAGTTTTGTAAGTAAAAAGGTTTGGTTTTGGTTTTGAATAAATGGTGATTGAGGTCATGTCCATGTTATAACTTCTAGTTAATTATAAATCATGGTGGCAGCTTAGGATTCTCAACGACCCTAAACTGGTGGATAGGTAACCTTGGCGAGTAGACGGGGGAAGAAACTAAATTCACGCAAGAGGACGTCCGAGGACGAATGGGAAGAAGACAGGCATTCAGAAAATGTCAACGGGAGAAGGGTAAAGAAACCACTTGAAAACTAAGGCCAGAATTAAGGATCTCAACAGGAAACCTGCGGTAGAGTACCAGCTGTTGGTATCCTGTTCAAATGGTTAATGGTTGACACCAACAACACCGGAAGAATTCTCAAATATTCTAGACGAATGGGGTACTTGGAAATATATTCCTCCGGTACAGACGAGGTTGCGGTCTAGATTGTACGCCTGATATGGTAAGAAAAATCTCACATAACTTAGTCAGAAGTAGTTTAAACTAAACATAGTATGAGAAAGTAGTCGTAGTCACATTTGGAAATATAAACTAAATTTTATCCACACTTTGTTTATTTTTAACAAAATAAAATAATAACTGAACAATTTCACGTTAAATATATTTTTGGCATAATTATATATTAGGACAGGAATCACAAAAACGTCTGTGAATGTCTCACATATTAATATTTTGGAAATACTGTGGTGTCAGAATTGTGTGTGGGTGGTTCAAATGTGTTCTGTCAGGATTACAGAGACAGTGTGGGACACAACATATGTTCCTCAATATTCGCTCTAATACTGCGGGCGTCATGTTTTTGTTGTGGTTCATAAAGTGTTACAGGTGTTCTTTGAACGCGATTTAACAGAAGTATCAAAACACCCTTATGATTCAAAATACAACTTACACTAACTGAGTTTAGGGTAAGGTCATTATCTATAATTTTATTTAGAGCATCAAAGGCTAAATCGCTTAATTTTTTCAAGTAATTCATTTTCCAAAAGCATTGCTGGTAAGGAACTTTAAGGAACAGTATGTTGGACTCATTAATTTTAAAATTGAATAAAACAAAGTCTCCATATTTTATAAAGAGTGGTGTTTAAGGGGAAAATATTGTATAAGCGTTGAATTTTCTCATGTACACAATGTTTATCTATATCAGCTGTGTCATAAGTGGGTAGTATATGTTTATTTTATAGTTTTATTCAGTTTGTTATTCAAACACGGACACACCGTGCGGTATAGCACGGATGCCCTCGAACAATATTTTTTGTGTATTTACCGTATTGTATGTAAGTACAGTAAAAGTTTGAATATATTTCGTAGTGTTGTGAGACGCAGTTTATTTAATCACGTGTAAACACAAGGGAAAAACGATAGATAACTGAGTTGGGATGTTTTTAATCATGTTGTGTGTTAATGATATGGTCAATAAACAAAACCTTGTTATGCTAAGCTTAAAGTTGTTTGTTTCTACACATATAGGGGTTTAAAATTATTTCCAAAGTGTTTATATACTAACTATTATGCATATATATATATATATATATATATATATATATATATATATATATATATGTATATGTATATGTATATTGTATGTGTAGAAACAAACAACTTTAAGCTTAATATGCATATATATATATATATATATATATATATATGCATAATAGTTAGTATATAAACACTTTGGAAATAATTTTAAACCCCTATATGTGTAGAAACAAACAACTTTAAGCTTAGCATAACAAGGTTTTGTTTACTGACCATATCATATATATATATATATATATATATATATATATATATTAAGGTTGGGAGTGTCATTTTATTTCATTTTCTAAATGTATAGTCATCAAAATAGTTGTGTATAAAAATACAATAAATGTTTGCATAAATGTCTCTTTGTTAAGCTACGTTTCACTATGGTCTATTTGTGATGCGGTTCACATATCCCTGTATCACACAAGGCATATATGAGCAATATTGGGGTCCCAGTATGTGTATGCATGAGACCACTCCAGTCACTGTATTGATCTGAGGGCGTTACATTTTAATAACCCTTCGCACTCTTGTTCGACCACATATTCTACATCGTAGACCCTTTTGTGTTTTTTTCTTGTTTTTAAGTTAACGTTAAAACATTGTTTAAATAATACTGTAGACTATGAGTTCATTGAAATAATTACTTTCAAATTTTAAATATACAATCTAATTATTTTATCTTCTGTTTAATTAATTTGATTTGTTATTATGTATACGTGTGCTATTACAAATTAGTTAATATATTTTTTGCGGATCTAGGACGATAAAAGCGTCCGACCTGAATTAAGTATAATGATCCTGATACAAATTACGCTAATTGAATTAAGTTCGTTTGCAAACAAAGGAGTGGGGTATCATGTTAAGTGTATTAAGTAGATTTCATTCCATTTAACATTCCATTAAGATTGTAGGAAGAAACCAGTTTGTTAAAATCATTGGGAAATTCTAATTATAATTAAAGTTTATGATTATACCATTTTTTTTATTAAATGTATATAAACCAATTAGCTATAGAACTAATAATAAATTGTACACTTCACCTGATAATTGTTTCTGAATAATTAGTTAATGATGTGTATGCTTAAATCGTAATATTTGTTTTTAAACAAATACATTCCAACTGAAAATATAAGTTTCGACAGGCGGGAAACATATGTTAAGCCCTTATATGTTATATAAATCACAGAGCTTTTACAACAACATTGCGGACCCCCAAAGTCTGAAGATAATGGGTGCAGGTGGATAGATTGATTCCCAGCATGTGTGCTTTATGAACGCTTCCGTTAATTTTAGATTGAATTCCTTAATTTAACGAAACTTCATGAACCTGACGTACAATCCTCTTATTTAATATTGAGGGTCTGACATGAGGGAAATATTTTATGTGTTTCAACAAATAAACTCCGCATCTCCAAAGGGCCAGATGTTTTGAAAATGTGACTAACATTGCCAAACAAATTCAATAAACAAATCAATAACCAAAGGATTACCATTGGAACTTTGAAGACTCATGGAGAGGAACTATAAGAGATTTTTGAAACGCCAGTAGGTCTGAATATGTTACCTTCAATCAGGCATACTTTTAGATCAGTTAATTCAATAAACTCGTGTTAATAAAGGTCGTCAATGATGTCAGACACCCGTTCCCGTAATGGTGGATCATTTTAACCAAATGTATAAACAAATTTACCCAGTTAGATACATGGGAATCATCTACGTTTGAAATTATGTGAACAAAAATAAATGTTTACGATATATTACGTTTGTATAAAACATAAATATAGCTTAGATACGAGGTAACTGCAGGTTTAGGTCGTTACTATATTACAGCCCTTGCAGAGAGAGGATATCATCTTCATAATTGAGAACTTTAAACGATTCAAAATCGTCGTATTGGCACTCTATAGATCCCTCACAGTATTGTTGTTAATCCTGGATTCCGATGGACATTGGAAACCAATCATTGGAACTAATTCTAATCGTACTGAGTCAATACAATTTACCACGAATGCCAACAATATTAAGGCTTTTTAAGATAACGACACCTGATGGTAACAATTATACACCCGGGACATTCTTGAAGAGCGATAAACTTTTATTTGTACTGAATCCTGTAGAAAAATCAGATAAACTGTTATGAAAAAATCAAAGCAAAACACATAGGGAAGTTTGAATATTTTCAGGATTTGGGGCAAGGACGAATCCTAAATATTATTTTGGTATGCACATGTTGTTGTTTAGTTCCGAAGACTCCTTCAAGTTTGGTACAGTGAATTTCCCATTGGATTACATATACCACAAAATTAGATTTTCAAATATAGATAGCACTATTATAACAATGCGTATAATCGAGGGCTGGCCAACTACAAGACTTAGGTCAGCACAATTCCATGGCCATGTATTTGTTTATATAATTGATGAAATAAACTTATTTATTAAGTTGAAAGAAACACTTGACGAGTCTTCTCCCCCCCCTCCTACAAACCTAACTGAATGTAACACAGTTTCATATGCTAAGTAATCCGATCTAATTCGTGTGATTCTTAGGTAAGACAATAATGAGGAAAATGCTGACAATACAGTGGCTTTTTCGTTTTCACCCAGGGGTTGATACCAAATTTAATTAGAACAATTTAAGATTGCCACTGTGTTTGGTTAATGAACTTCCTACAACATTGTTCCTTTTATAGATAATATTCCATAGACAATTCGCTGTATTACCACAATATTTTTTCATCCACAATGTTTATAGCAGGTTCTCTCGTTTTGCAAGTTATTCCGATCTAAAAATAATAAATTGTACCAAAATAATTCATTTAAGGCACAAGCTGACATGAGTGATTAAGTCTAACGTAACGTTGTTATTTAATGACGAATACGTTTTTCATTACTTGATTTCTATAGATTTCTTATCAGGTTAATTTTACCATTTTAAGGATCATTGGACATTAGTATAGTATACTTTTCTCTAGTATGATAATATTCATTTTATCCTTGTGATTTAAATAGTGGACAGTGCTGTTATTGACGTGAACAGCGACAAAAAAAATAGTGGACAGTGCTGTTATTGACGTGAACAGCGACAAAAGTGCTCCTTCAGGAGAGCGGCTATTCTCCAGTAGTTTAAAAACCCACTGTTTTGACTATTATTTCCTCGGTTTCTGAACCAAAAACGATAAAATTAGAACATATTATTTTAATTAGCCTTTATTTGATCCATAAGCGGGTTTAGATGTTTTTCAGATAAGGTAGTTTAAGGTAGATAAGATGTTTAGACGTTATAGATTAGGTATGTCTATTTAAGATAAACTTGATAGTCCTGTTGGTATCATTGCTCTTAATTGAAAATCCGACAAATACACTATCACTGGCTACGTAACCCCAATGCACGACAACTATTATGTACAGTGAATCCTGGGACTTAGCTAGAAAATAACTAAAACAATGTATTTAGGATGCGAACATAAATAGTTTGCAGGATGAATATTATCATATTTTATTTATTTTGGTTTGATTTTTGTGTAGCTATGTTTTGCACCCTCAAAATGTCTCGAACTGGAATAATTTTTGTGTCTATATACATGTCCTGCGCTACTTTACACCTAAAGCGTTTAATGGTGGAAATGAGTAAACTAACTAGAGTACCCCGTAATATTATATACAACAAGGTTTTATTTTGTATAACAGCTAATAGTTAAGCAAATATTTAAGAGATCGATAGTAATGCATTGTATATGGTAAAATATGGAGCCGGCGTAGGAATATAACATACAATATAACATAGCTCAACTCATGAACAATTCGTTGTCATACGGTGACACTTAAATGTTATAACTTTAATAATAATATATTGTTCTGTGTTTCCTTTATGATTACGCTAAAATACCTCCAGTTAAGTAGTATAATAATGTAAATACTTTTGTATTTACAGGTAAATAAAGATATTTGTAATTGGGGATTGATTTTTTAGAATCACAACGTTCGTACTATTACTTGTTCGTAAGCAAAGATGATAGAATTACCAATAATCCAAACCTGATTTCAAAACGCATCCACCAACGTAAATGGTGAGCGAAGTGTTTATTTTTCATCTAGTTCTCTATAAAGAAGGAAAGCATCCTCTCAACCGGCCACTAATGGCCTTCCAGGAGGGGGGAGACCATTGGAGAGGAGTCCGGTATCAAAGTGACGGGTTACTTAGGTGTAGGAAGGCTGAATGTGCCACATTGCTTTTGAGGTTATCTTGAACGAAGTTATAACATTTTTTGTAGGATTCAATGTGACTTTATGATCAAGCATTCTAACTCACGGAGCAGTTGTCTTTATATTACTTAGTTAAATAGGTAGATAGATAATTAAGTTGGTAGTTATGCAGTTAGTTAATTAGGTAATTATGTCGTTATTGAAGTAGTTGGTTATATAGTTAGGTAGCAGTAGGTTGTTATTTAGGTAGTTAAGTATGTAGTTACGTAGCAATAGTTAGTTATGTAGATAGTTAAGTAGATAGCTAAAATATTAGGTACATATATAAGTTTTACAATTTATTAATCTCAACTTCATTATTTTTACTAGTCATTCAAGACTTACTAAACGATAAAAGACAAATTTTACAGTTCAAGCAAGCCTTAGATTGTTTGTATTTTTCAGTCCCCTTTTCATTTCTCGAGGGACTTCACTAATGGAACTTTTGAAATTGTACTGTAACGGAGGGAATGTCGCTCTCGAAGTTGATTAAATAAACTTTGGCTCTTTTTGTTACTATGTTACTGAAAAATGGACGATTTGTGGTAAGTAGTTTATAACTCGTATATCCCGTTTAATTATAACATAGCATGCTATTCAAGAAATTATTTAATAACAAATAAATAAACCGTGCACTCCACACTGATACTAAGTATATTAAGCAGCTTTTATACGTAAATAAAACGTGGGTTCAAACTAAACTGTCTACCTTTATTTAGTAAACTATTTATCAAATTTAACACTATTTATGAGCTACATGTTACCTATGTGCTTATTACACATCTGAATTTGGATTAAGTAAAAACATGATTAAATAGAGTATTATTGCTACAAAAACCATTATAGAATGTTCTATAAAACTCATCTTTATTGATAGGCAAGAGAACAGTGTATAAACCCATGTGAAGAATGATTTTACCGTGTTTACACAAGTGGCATGTAATATACTCGTACGTTGTTAGAGGACTGCGGTTCAAATCTTTTTTGAGTTATCAAGTCAACTAGGAATTCAAACCCGTAAACCTCCTGCAATGAAACGAAAAACAATAACAGCTAGGCTAGCATGGAGTTTATTTGGTATTTGGATAGCAAGATAAGTAAGTGGAAATGTCACCTATATAATATATTTCACGTTTTATACTTGTTTACATTTGTGGACTCCCGTTTAAAAGGTTCTGGCAATATGAAGAATATCAAACTGGTCAGTATATTTGTTTTAATAATACACTGTTTATACTTAAATTTCGAGAAGGTGTCAAAATAGTTATTTCCTATAGAGATTTTATTTAGGAAAGGAAATTTTACTTTAGAGAACTCCCTTACTCACATGAAGTATTTTAAACAATATAATTTGGATTATCTTATACAAAGCGCCCCCCCCTCTACAAAGCACACACACTGGGAACCAATCTCACTCCTCTTACGTCCATTATCTTCAGAAACCAGATATTGACTATCTATCTTCTTTGAAACTCTGCTCCTGACATTTACATCATCCACGTACATCACCTCACGACCTTACAAGTTTATAGATCCATCCTGGGTCCGTTTTAGTAAATGAAAATAAGAAAATTACTGAGAATATGTGTGCGCAGCACATGTGTGTTGATGACATACTAACTAATTTAAATATACTACTAAATTAATTAGAGATTGCCATTTGTGCGACGTAAAAGCATTGCGACCTGAAGAAGCAAGTATTTATTTGTCGATTCAAATTGTGTTAGCAGGCCTTTTACAGGAGTTTGCTTTGAAAAACAGTTGATGTATGAACTTCACAGTCTGGCAAATATAAAGGTAAATTGACTACCATTATTTATATTTACTATTGCCGATTAAGTTTTTATTACCTAAGTAAAATAATAAACTCAATATTTAATACCTTGCAGGATGTTAAAGTGCAAGATCAGAGGTACTACTGAACCGATTTTTATATGCTTGATGTGATAAATAAAAGGGGTCGAAATTTAAATTCTACAGAATTCCTTATATTTATTTACATTCCTTTTAGGCAACCACCAATATAGCTTAAAAACTGCTATGCAAATGTAATAAGCAAAAATCAATTGCATTGTAAACAATACATCTTTCGACCCTTTAAAAACATAACACGTCAAGAATATTTTACAGAAATTTTAATTCACAATCGTGAGAAAAACGCATTAGATCTAGTTTGAGAAGCTAGTAAGAATCAATTTAATGATTTACGTCAATGATTTCATAAACCATTTGAAACCAAATATATTTAACAGTGTACGTGTACACTGCCTTATAAATAATCTTCCATGAACTTTTTATAAACATACAATTCATTTAATTGCTACTGTATTTTAAATATTTTACAATTACAAATTTGTTTGGAAAAAATTCAAAACGATGATTCAAACGATGTCGCAAAATAATGAACTGTGTGATGAGTGGTTTGTTTATTTAAAGTACGGGATCGTATTGAAAACTACGTTTGAAATGTAAAATGCTTAACAAACATACAGTATGATATTTAAATTCAACAATGTGACGTAAGAAGTCGGTTGGTAACTCACTTTATATTTAATATTTGTTTATTTATTTTAATACTAATATTTATTCTCTACCTACGAGACTTAACATTGTAGTAACTGTTAGCACCATGCCACCCGCACCTTACACTTTTTTAATGAAAACCTAAATAATCTGTTGTGAGAATTTTAAATTTTAAATATAAATTGTTCAATGGGATATTAGATTTGGTTTAAAACTATTACTAACATGGATGAGTGCTCTCGTTATTTATTCTTAACCTCATATATAATGGGGTTCCGATCTTTTAATGAAAGCCTTGAGATGCTTTAGCTGGGTAAATGTTTTATTTGCTAAAAACCTTTCTTCAATTAAATAAGTTGAATTATATGAATATATTAGGACATAGCATATTGAATGCTTGTTTGCATGAACAAACCTTAGTTGCTCTCATATTAATAAGAGTAGGATTAATTGTTATGTTTATACAAAATGGTGTATCCGTTGTATAAATAAATAAAACTTAACGTTCATCTAAAAACTGTACTCTGTAACATACTAAAAACTGTACTAAAAACGTTTTCCTCTTTTTCTGGAAAATACGGGTCTTTAAAGTTTTTGGGACACTTACCCAATAAATATAATATGTTCATATATTTGATAGATACATATATCGATATAACGTATTAAATAGATATACAGTATAGGTACACGTTTAACGTATATATGGTTTTACTGGTTTATTCAACTGCCCATCACTGAAGCGCGCCGACAAGCTACATCCGGCTAACTTCCGACATCCGGCCACCAGTGCAATGTTATACACTTTGACCTCATCTCCGTGGGTTGAAATATACTAGAAACTGTATATACAGTTACAAAATTATTATTTACTGTTTTACCTTCTGAAGTCAACAGTCTGTATTGCCATTATACAATATTAAACCCAAACCAATTAGAATTTTCTGCTACGTTTGTATTTTCACTCGGAATTAAAAACATGTAACAACATTAATTACGAGTATAAATATAAACGTACTAGGTTTTGTAATACCTAGAAAATAATAATGGTAATCTAACTTGTCAGTATTTTGTAATATATTTGTTTTCAAACTTATATTTGCATAATAATATTACCTAAGCCTCGATAATATAAACCTAGATAACACAAATCATAAGTTATCACAACGTTTAAAAATGTGATACTATATTAAATGACTTATTGGTCGGTATACTATTTATTTAAACCTTTTGACTTTTATAAATTTGAACTATTAACTTCATAATATTCATTTACTGAAGGCCAAACACGTCATTGACTGTTAAAGAAAGGTGGAAAACGTTTCAGTTGAAGGTTAAATATCGTGTTTGTTTCATAAAGTGTTTTAAATTTATCGGCTAAAATGCATATTTTTGATTATTTTCCTGCACACGATTTATATTAACAAACAAGTTTATCAAAAAATACAAAGAAACAATGGAGTTTAAAAGTAATATTTTTATACATTTGTAATATTTATTTGCGATATTTATGATTTATTTCTATCTGATCCCTTCATATTATTTGAACATTTTTCAGACTTTTAAGTAAAACTTTAAACAATTATCCTTATTTTACATTTGGAAAACTTAAGCTATATTTTTTTTAATTAATTATATTTTAAAAATAACTTTATTAACTAAAATCGAAGAACTAACTGCCATTTCCCATAAAGGATCCCCTAACACAAATCCCCCATAATTGAACAGGAATGGCAGTTAATATAGCACCCAAAATAGAATAATATTTGTATTTAACCAAAATAGGTGGATATTGTACGTTTTTGAAAACTGTATAAAGTGTCAAAACTTGTTAAAGTATTCTCTTTGGAAGTAACCCACTAGAGTAGTTTACTCGTGGCCTAAAACCCTTTTCCAAGCAAACGTTATGCAGAAGTCGATGCCCATGGTCTTGTAACATTTTGTAAGCTGAGTATTTTTGAACAAAAAACTTAAGAACCTGAACACCTTATTATCTCACTTGTATTATCCATACATATATTTTTTATTTTTGAAACAATTAAGATTATTTTACGAGATATTTCATAGCAATACTTGTAATATCAGATAGGCATATCTTGAAATTATTTTGCAGTTAATTTGATTTAAAATGATGCTATGCACATAGGTGCATATCCTTTTAGAATATAATAAGTTTTCCTTGTCTGAATAACATTGAAACTAGACAGAAGCAAGTCACTAAAGGAGGGGCATGTAAATGCGGAGGTTGTCGTTGATTTAGTGTAGATTTCGACACGCGAACGTGACAGGACATAAGTCAAGGATAAACAGGACATTGACGAGGGTTCAAGTCTAGGATGTTCCGTTTCCTTCGATTTATTTTTCAAACCCTAATCTTATCTTGTTGTAAACCCAAAGTTTAAGCTAAAAACTATCTTAAAAAAATATTTGATTAACATAAATTTCTTCTAAGCATCAGTAAATGTAATGATTTTTTTATGGATATAATTTGATAAATAATTGTATTTTAAAGTCATACTATGCTATACTATATACTGTATAAATACTGCATATGCTATACTATACTATACTATGCTGAAACTGCAAATGATGTGTATGAAATAATAGTGTCCAAATAGAACTTGTAAAACTTTATTAGAAGAAGGTAAAATCAAATATAACACGATATTGTCGTCGTTATTTGCATGCGCCTTCCAATGTTCTCTTGATTTTCGTTTATCCCCCTGGCTATTTGGGGTTGAATCATTTCCTTTTTAGAAAATAACTTATCCTGCTTATGCTTAAACTGTTTTTATGATTTGCATTTTACTTTAAAAGAGGTTTGATTTGTCCCCAAGTTGAACTTTAGATTTTAATTTATAAATTATAAAAGCTAACAGTAGTTCGAATCCACCTATAAATTATTAAACGTGTTTTTATTATTCCTAGTACTCTAATTTGCCTCTCATATCGCAACAAAAATTATTGTTAATGCACTTCAAGTCCTTCTGATGATGGCTTCTAGTAGGGTTAAAACATTATCAGTAACAATAAAAAACCTTAACAATAGCCATGCCGGGAAATATTAAAACCTATATATTTTAATTATATAATATTAAGTGGTAAATAAGCTTTCATATAAGTTTAATATATTTAAGTAATATCTGTAAGTCTAACATTAATTTTAATAACATTCACATTATCCAATAACTATCGTATTTGTATAAAAAAGGCCAAACATACAAAAACTTATAAACATTATAATTGGTTTTTAACGAGTAATTAAAATAAAGGAACATGAGCTCACCTTCAATAAACGTTAAGTAGTAGTGAATGAAATAGGTCCTGTTAGTTTTCATTATTTTGAATCACACACATCACGCAGTAAATCAAAACAACCCATTTGAAGATGGATTGTTATTGCAGTAGTTGTCACAACTGTATCTGAATGTCCATTAATACCAACGTAATAAACAAATAAATATATCCATCCATTACATTGCCAATGCTGTTGACTCTAAAATACAATTTTTAATTTATTTTAAAATCCGTCGTAATTTCTTTCGGCAAAAGTTACAAAAACTATAACTTTCAAACTTGATATATTATACAATTTAAAATTTAAACTCTTTTACCCTTACTACAGTCAGTAACTCTACATATATTTTTCCAGTTTCTTAATTTAGCATGTAGGGCCTAGTGTTGTATTCAGTTTGAACTTTCATTTAATGTATTTAATTTATTTCATTTCTATTTATTCATCAACGGTGTGACGCTTAGCGTCACCCTATTTTATATAGTGCGCGCAAACTCCGTCGCGCAGCCACTGCCTGGAGCACTTCGCCTGTCGCGCCGTTGACAGAGCGAACAACTTTTTCCGTCTTGTCAACGAAATCTGGCTTAGCGGCGTCCTCTCCCCCTTCCTACTGCCGGCGTCAGAAAGGACGGACGTGTTGAACCTCATCTCTGCAACCAATTCGCACAACCGATAAGTTTTCATTTAAGTATAGGGTAATTTAGAGACAGAATGGCTGGCTAAACAGCTTATTAAGGGGAAACCCATAAGGTTCGCCCCGATACAGGAATGTAGGAACAAATAGTAGTGTTCGGGCCTGGCCCGAACACTTTGCAACAGGTTGAATTTTCAGCACGTTTAGACCAAATTAATCAGACTCCCCAGAAGATTATCCATAGTTTTTGATTAGCTTGCAGTATTTCTATACATTCATTTACCTTAAGGATTAGTTACCATGCTTAGATCAATATTGCAATAACCTCAGATGCAGATTTAGTATATATCAGTTTTGGAAGGATCTTAGTTAGTTCATTACAGTTATTTAGATTAAATCAAAGCTGGCTAAGTAGGCTTTCTGGTCTCGGGTAAAAGATCTCCGAGCCTCTGGTCCCCCAAGCACGTTTTCCAATACAATTATATAGTTTGGTGCCGGTATTTCGACACAGGTTTGGGAGACAGTCGTACTTCCATTTAGGCATTACAGTTCATTATTTATGCTTAGTAGCAGAGTCAGCACGCCCAATAATCTAGTCCACCATATTAACCATTTAGTTCCCCCTCATTTTTATCCCACACATGGGTAATACATAATTAACTTATTCTCCCCCTAAGCTACATATGGTAGCAGACATAAGCCTAGGGCCAGAGAGCTTTAGGCAGCTTTGTTTTTTGTAGGTTAGAAAACTTAGGATTTAGTCGATGAATCTTCTGGGGAGTTTATGTCCCATATCAGACTTTTTTAGAATGCTAGACTGACACCAGGAAGGTAGGGGGCCTAGCCCTCAATTTTTGAGGTTAAACCTTTTCCAAATTTATCTAACTAGGGTGACCAAGGGAAAATAGTGTGTCTTAGGTAGGATTTTGTATTTGTTGTTCTGTTTTGTATTTCAGTGAGAATCCACAACTCATCAGGCCTTGGCAGCAGTACAAGTGTTTCAGTGATGTGATTCAGTGTTTAGGATTTTAATTTGTAAGCCTAGCAAGAGGCATATCTGGTCTATAAAAAAATGTATTGGGTACAGGTCTCAGGTATGGTGGTTTAACGGCCATAACCCAATTTTTATTACAATTAGAATGGCATTTGGCCAAAACCAAGGTGTTTTGTTTTGTTATACAAATAAAGACCAGTTTCTATAGTTAAAGCCAACACCTTGCTATGTGTTAAATTCAGTGACTGTTTTTTATGTTATTTAATTGTTCAATAAAATATATTTATAATGCTGCAGCCTCATCTTTTACAACTGTTAGTCTGTGGCTACAATCTGTGCTGTTTGTCTGTCCAATGTTTAATTTATTCTTTGTACTATGTGATTTTGTCTTTAAAATTATGTGAATATATTTTCTCACACTATTGGTCATCCCTAGTAACAATAATATTCTTTTAGTGTAAGCATTCAGAGGGCCAGAATCTGCCAATAGTAAAGTTTTTAGGGCCTAGCAGTTTTTGCAGTAGGAAGTTTTTTGCAAATTTTGGATCAGTAAAACCCTTTAGGCTAGATTTTTATGGTATAAAATTGTAGAATGGGTTCTCAGAACATGTCTAACATAGGTAACCATAGTCAATTTAGTTTATATTTTGCATTTCAGTTGGTTTTTAACTCAGTTCACTTTTAGGCTAAGTCAGATATCTGGCTTGGTACAGCTAGCATTTTACATCAAGGCATTACTGTAGAATATATTTTTTCTTTTTCCCTCGTGCCAAATGTATTTATAACTAGGCGTTTTTGAGCAACAATGTGCCTCTAGTAATTCGGTCGGGGCTAGTGTTTATAAGTTGGTCGATTCTCCGGCCGGTCACGCTACGTCACAACTACGTCCCTCGCCACCAATTCTTGTGCTGAACTTAGCTTACCTACAGCTAACGTCTGGTTGGGCGGCCAATGGATTAGCGCTGCACCCACCTTTTTTGCTAGTAAAATCTTTTTCAATTAGTTTAACTGAAGTTAAACCGGCACTTTTATCAATTTTATTTTTGCTTGTGTGCAGTTACTTGTTCAGGGAACCGAATTTTGCATTTGGGGAAAATTTAGGATAGCTCTTGCGCTTTTGTTTTCTAATGTAGTTAGATACGGGACATTAGGGGCCGACCTTTTTATTTCATTTCACAAATAGACACCTTCCAGTGTCGGTCGGCGTAGCTTGGGTTTTTCCCTTCGCTGTTAATTTATTTATGGCCCAAGCAAGTAATTTGATTAGTGTTCAGGTCCTTGGCGACTCATATGCCACCCGTTTTTGCAATTTTTCTCGAGCAAATCCCAGCCTAACTGGGAGTTTACGGCCAATTTTAATTCGGAGCATCTCTGGAGCAAGAGTATCTCACCTTAAGACTTTTGTTAAGTTAAATGTTTCAGCCATACAGCCGCATATGCCCTTGTTATGTTTCTTAGGTACAAACGATTTTTTAGCAAACGTAGATATTACAGTTTTCAAGAATTCTTTTTTGTCCTTTTTGAGACTGATACGGCGTTTATATCCTAGGATGGTCATTGTTTTTACAACATTGCCGAGTTATCCACGGATAGGAAACTACACCCCAGCAGTTACCATTTTACATCAAACAAATAGGTTTTTGCTCACATTACGTACACACTTCGTCAAAGTGATAGACCTCCCCGACGAATTAAATCGCACCCGATT
The DNA here is from genome assembly GCA_963675035.1 of Allygus modestus. Classification (NCBI taxonomy): domain Eukaryota; kingdom Metazoa; phylum Arthropoda; class Insecta; order Hemiptera; family Cicadellidae; genus Allygus; species Allygus modestus. The sequence continues at coordinate 469,979,762 of OY776112.1, forward strand.
TTTTCATGCCTATTATGGGAAATCAATGCGTCGTGATGGAATACATTTCAACAACGATGCATTTATAGAGTTGATTCCTGTAATAGAAAACTCTTTATCACCAATGCCGACATAGATTCCTTTTTGTAAATGGTTTTCATCGAACAGCAATTTTATGCTCCAGGGAAAGTCTGTTACGGCCAATTGTTTTGCAATTGCTCAACCCCCAATCATTTAGGGATTTGTTTTTCCGTTATCGAAATTAATGGGATTTTTTTTGGGATTCTGAATTAAAATTAAAAAAAAAAATTAATTAATTAATACCTCTTTTCTTGTGTTGGGCGCGTTGCCTGGGTTACCCTTTTTGCGCAATTTGAATTTTTGAGCAACGACTCTTGATAAGGGATACCCATAGGCAGTAGGTGTTTTGTGTTAAAATTTTTTTTTCTCACTTTGTAGTTTTCCTGGTTTTTAGACAAAATGCCCTCAAGGGTATATTCGCCCGAGGAGTTGCCAGCAGGCACTTCCTGGATTTTTACCCTCAATGCTTAGGATCCCTCATGTTTCACAGTTAAAAAGATTTTTTCAGCCAAAATATTAAAGACCTTTTACCCAGACCAGAAACGCTCTACAAAAGTGATATTAGGTTAAGTCTTCTCTCTCTGTCGCTGTCCCCGCCAACGCCCGGGGGACTGTGAGTCTCAGGGTATCCTTCCCTAGGATGGGCTGCCCTACACGTCCTCCCCCGTGCGTTGTCGGCCAAATCTTTCCCCTCCCCTTTTCGTCTCCGACACCCTCACTGGGTCTTGTAAAGAATTTTTTTTCCTGATTGAGATTAACCTTTCTGCGCATGGTTACCTTTTTTTTTTGTTTTATTTTTTTTTTCATCATCGCAGGAAGAGGCTCAGTGGTGGCACCTTCTGTGGCGACCTTTGTACTAGTCGAGTGTTTGGAAGACAAACTCTTTTACTATTCTTTCCTATTTCTCTCCCTTTGCTCTTTTCACACTTCTTAGCTTAATTAGTCACTAAAGTAGTAGTAGTTAGGTTTAGGAACAGTCTAGAGAAGATCAGAAGGTAGTTAAGTTAAAGATTTTCATGTTATAATAGGTATACCAAGACAAACGTCGATTGTAAGAACGAGTAGGGGCAGGATTTTTCTCAATTAAGCAAGAACCGGGCACTAGGAAGATTTTTTCCCCCAAACAGTCCACAAGCACCTATCCTCACCTGAAATTACCGCTCATCATAGCGTAATTGCGAGCGCAATTTTTTTCTGCATGCGAAGCAAAAAAAATACAAAAAAAAGGGTTTTCAACAGTTTTGCAGATCCTTCCAAACTCCACAACTCTCACTCACTTCAGAAACAGTTTCCGCGGACCTCACCAGTCTGGCCTTGGTAACCCGGCGCCAAACATGGGACAATCCCACGGTACCCCAGTTAAGAAATGACCAACCCGTCAGTTATCGGACCGCCGCCTTGCGATCAACCTTTCATCACCTTCACCACGACAGGTTTAGCAATCATCACCGATCAATACAGTTAATACCCCCAACTATTAAAATAACACCATGACAACTGCACAATCAAAAATTTACATTAAACAGTACAACCGGCAACCAAATGATATTATTTAAAGACAGAATAATAAAGTGATCTCAAGCAATATCAGTTACCAGTGCTTTATTTGGACAGTGTCAGTTACTTGGACAGTAAAATAGACATTTTCTCAACCGCAAGTTCACATCATCAGCTCCAAGTGACAAAAGTCATATTCCGACACCAAGTTCCGAGGGGATGGCAACATCTTCAAAGGCAGATCCAGCAGAGCCTCAGCATTATCCACACCAACAGCAACGCGGTGATCAGGACCTGCTGGGAGCACATCTCACCCTGCTGCCTGCAATCCTCGGCTATTCCAGTTTTCTCCATCACCTGTCAGCGGGGAACCAGCCAAGTCGATGCCTGAGCAAGACCTCCTCTCGGACACCCCCCAAACAAAAAACATCACCAAAGACCACGTTATCTTCTCCAACTCTGTGCGATTTTCAACTTATAAAAAAAAACAAAAAAAAACAAAAAAAAACATGTTTTTGTGCGTGCAGTTGTCCGTCCCTTTTACTGTCGCTTTCCGACTTTCTGTTTCAGCTGAGCCAAGATCACAGTAGTCACAAGTTTGCTAGGTTAGGTTAATTTAGCTGTCGCACCCAACATACCTTCCTCTATTCGCGAGGGGGGGTGGATCCCGATCCCTGCCGTGGTTGGTCAACCAAAACAATCAGCTTTTTCCCCAAACAAACGTTGCGAACGAGGTTCCAAGTCGAAGCCGGACTGGTCAGGGGTTTTCGCCTTTCCTCATCTGTTCTCGGCTTCCCTTGAGTTAAAACCGGGACCATGACATCTCGGGACCCAGAGCACGATAGAGGGAGGCAACTCGAACAAAAACCACTCAAAACACTCAACAACCTCACACCTTCAGCAAAACTGATTCTTTTCTTTTCTTTTGCCGTAAGGGGGGTGGTTGTGACGCTTAGCGTCACCCTATTTTATATAGTGCGCGCAAACTCCGTCGCGCAGCCACTGCCTGGAGCACTTCGCCTGTCGCGCCGTTGACAGAGCGAACAACTTTTTCCGTCTTGTCAACGAAATCTGGCTTAGCGGCGTCCTCTCCCCCTTCCTACTGCCGGCGTCAGAAAGGACGGACGTGTTGAACCTCATCTCTGCAACCAATTCGCACAACCGATAAGTTTTCATTTAAGTATAGGGTAATTTAGAGACAGAATGGCTGGCTAAACAGCTTATTAAGGGGAAACCCATAAGGTTCGCCCCGATACAGGAATGTAGGAACAAATAGTAGTGTTCGGGCCTGGCCCGAACACTTTGCAACAGGTTGAATTTTCAGCACGTTTAGACCAAATTAATCAGACTCCCCAGAAGATTATCCATAGTTTTTGATTAGCTTGCAGTATTTCTATACATTCATTTACCTTAAGGATTAGTTACCATGCTTAGATCAATATTGCAATAACCTCAGATGCAGATTTAGTATATATCAGTTTTGGAAGGATCTTAGTTAGTTCATTACAGTTATTTAGATTAAATCAAAGCTGGCTAAGTAGGCTTTCTGGTCTCGGGTAAAAGATCTCCGAGCCTCTGGTCCCCCAAGCACGTTTTCCAATACAATTATATAGTTTGGTGCCGGTATTTCGACACAGGTTTGGGAGACAGTCGTACTTCCATTTAGGCATTACAGTTCATTATTTATGCTTAGTAGCAGAGTCAGCACGCCCAATAATCTAGTCCACCATATTAACCATTTAGTTCCCCCTCATTTTTATCCCACACATGGGTAATACATAATTAACTTATTCTCCCCCTAAGCTACAACGGTTACACCATTTTACATTTGTGGAACATACAAGCAAGACAATATGTAGCTAGAATACATAAAAAAGAAAAAAATTGTCCAAGTCAGTCTGTGATCCAAGTATTCCTAAGGAACCCATGCTTAATTTGAATTTACAATCACTAACTATATAAACTATTTGTCTTGTTGCTCGAATCCGAGCAAGTTTGTACCCAACGAAAGGTTTCTTCAGTTGCAAACAAACATACTTACCTTATAACTAAACCTTACCTTATACTAAACCTTATACTAAAACATATGATAACAATGTACTTTCAATCAACACGTAGTTAAGACTTCCGCCGTCAAATAGCACCACTTTTTCGAATCTTCAGTCCTTTCCTGTGTTTAAGTGATGCCTTTTCTTAAAATTCTGAGATGTATTGGCAAATCTACATAAAATTAACTTTAATTTGGCACCTCAAACGTTAAAACCCATCCAGCCGTTATCAAGTTATAACTGTGCAGAAAAAACCCTAGCGTATTAGTATATAGATGCCTAACTTGAACCATAGTTAATTACCGTAGTTATTCTGCACCATTTAAAATAGGGGCATTATCCAATTTACTCCCAAGATTTTGCGGCTGTTCCAGTGAGAATGTATGTGTGTATTTGTTACTAATTTGTATATTTGGACAAAGCCTATTTATTTTTAGCTGAAAAACTTCTCTCCTCAATATACTCTTTTACACTGGTATAAGGCCAGTCTGAGGAGTAAAGTATTAGCTTCTTGCTGAAGTTAATTTTTTTACTATGGATTTTATACCGTTTGGGAACCTTAAACAAGGGTCTTTATTATTTTTCACTATCAAAATATGTATACCTTTATACATGATTGACAGTAATTACATGCCCTGTAATGCCATAACTAATGAAATTGCTATTATTACAAATAATAACCAATAAGGATTTCACCGTCCAGTTGGATACGCCTATTATACAGTGAATATTGAGCTATCCAGTTGGCGTTCTGTGTTACCAACAGACTCGTTCACGCTCGGCATCGCGCTCGGCGGACGTAAAAGTCGTTCTTGGAACGAATTCTCAGTAACTAGGCTATTAACCATCTCCCTTGGTCAGCGCACATGCGGTATTCGTTTGTAAAAGGCTGCGTATCTGTCAGTGTGTTCTGTTTGTATATATTGTCGCTCAAATTGAGTGCCTTATTGAATAAAATACCACATTAAATTATTAGTATAGAGATTTTTAAGAGGAAATCATATTTGTTGTAAATAATTTGTATTTAATTGTTTCGGTAATAGCAATATATCCAGTTCAACCAACAGTCATACATATCCCCCAATTAATCAATGATATGAAAATATTTTGTTATAAATTTAATAAACTCATACTATTCAAGTGTCTAATTATCTAATTTATAATGTTCACTCTTAAACGGGGTTTTTGAAATAAAATCCTTATATAATTCATAATATCGTGCAGAAATTGATAAAAATGTTCCTAAAAAATATATCCTTTAACGCTTAGTTTTATAGTACCTGTCTAAATGCAATTTTAAGTTAAGGGTTTTAAGTTAATATGTTACTAAATACCTGCATATAAAAAATATGAAACTTTGCACAAATATTATCATTGTAAAGTCGGTATTTGGCATAAACAATTAAAAACATATCTTTCAAATGCTGAACGATATATAAAAAATTAAAATTAAATTAAATTTGAATTTGCAACTGCATTAATTAATAAGATCAGCTGGTTGTCAATGAAGGTCTAGATATTCATTGGTAATGTAAGTATTTAATTATAAATTATAAATACGACTTTTATTAATTACTTTAAAATAATTAACTAGGTATTGACAATTTTGATATTTGAGCAATTTAACCTATTGTATCACTAGGATCAATAATATTCATAATCTGTTAAACTTTACCGGACAATTAATAAGATATCGTATACATTTAAAAAAAATTACCAAAACTTTGGCCAGTCCGTCAGACCGTTTCACTGGGCCGATTTTAATGATTATTTTGTAACTTTAATTATATCTAGATACCCATCAAAACTATCATATCGTCAATGGGCTTCGCCCCAGCGGCTCCTAAAGTTCCCATGTTAATCTTATGGAGGAAGTTTGTTTACATCAGATGATTACTTAAAACATATGTTCATTAAGTAAGAAAGTTCATTTGGTTTGCCAAAGAATAATACAGCAAAACAAATAGAACTCCTTTCTTTTTCTCCTTTCTAAAGGTGTATATATATTTCACGATTTACATGTAATCCAGTTATTTTTGTATGAATAAGACAAATTAAGAAGATAGCTGCTTTATTTATGGGCATTTATACATTCAATAATATACATGAAATCCATTTCACGATGATAGATTGAGGAAAAGCTGTTACATAAGAGAAATAGGCAAGCTATTTGTGTTTGGATGGGAAAGTTTTATTTCTTGAGGTTTTGGTGTTAACTTAGGACCCTTTCAAAAACCTTTGACGCATTAGGACTTTACCTATAGAGCTATCGAAAAACTCACGCATGTTCATCGAATGATTTCTGTAACTCATCGGCAAGCTCTCCCCGGGAAGTGACATAAACTTACAGAATTTCTAGAAAAATCTTCCGCTCCTGTTTGTATTTTTTTTAAATTGCGTTGTATACCTTAGGAATCAGTTGAGATATTGATTTTAAACTTGACGTAAGAATTGTATATGGTTCAGTCTATAATTTTCTTTTAAATTTAGTTTTCCAGTTTTTAGTGATCTCAATTGTTGGTTTTAGCACTATGGTATCATTTTTACTCCCAAAGTTAGCATAGTGGACTCAAACCTATAGCTTATTTGACAAGAAGTCACGAAACGAGTGTCAAAGCCAAAAGAGAAAGTAGTGACTTTATTTGTTAATTCGAGGTAACTCTTAAAATTTGTATTTAGATGCTATAAGTTATATCTGGAGTGATTATTTTTTCTGTAATTACTCTCTATCAAGTTTGCCAGCATTGTTATGCGCTGTACTAAAAACAAATAAAGAATCCTGCAGGACGCTTTACCATTAGCTGTCATGAAGCGAAAACAATAATTGATTATTATTAATGGTTTAATCTTTTATCGTGTAATGGGGTGAGCTTATAAACGACACTATGAGGGCGAACATTGGCAGGTCGGGCAATGTCACTCATAGCACAGATAAGGACCTCCTTTATCTGTGCTCATAGGGACATCATAGTTTTAAAGATGGTTTCTTCTTACTATAGGACACAACATTGATGGAAAAATATATGCATAATCAACCAGCCCCGGGAAGGAAGACCTGAGAATATTAGTGTTAACCTAAGTTTATACATATCAAAAATATGTTTTGTACTTTCCCTTAAAAATTTGAAGTAGGTCATATGTTATATCCGCATAACTGTTTTAAGCAGAAAAACTGGTAATAAAACAAAGCAGCTGTTAAATTACATCTGAAACCATTTGCAGCTGCACTTTAGCGGAGAAAATATTAGTACTAACGACTCCAAGGTTAAAAAGAACGTTATCTTTATTTATAAACACCCTGGTTAATGTTTTAAGGCAAAAATTATAAACATTACAATCAATTCACGAAAATTTGGAAAGAATTGCCGTTAAAAGATACGATGTTACTTTTATATTTTACAAATAAACATATTATACATCTGAAGTTATTTTCTTTAATTTAAAATTGTAAAGCTGTTTCTATAACAATAATTTTGTTTTGTATGATGCCTTACTGAGTATATATAGTTTACAATTATATTATGATGTTTTTATTACTTTTAAATTATCTGATATTCCAACTATTAACTTAATTTGGAGTGGAACACTTATTTACGTAAATACAATCCATGGGAAGATATGTATAAACTGCTATAATATTTTAACTTGATTTGACAATCTCATCAATTACGTGACTTTCAAATTTCAACATTGACTGATGCTCCAGAGCAGCACGGGTTCTCTAGTTATTGTTTAAAAATAAACTCACTTTACAAAAACTTGTAGCTGTAAGCATTCTGGTTTAATTAATTTTGTATACCAGTACGAACTTATATACATAAATGTATAAGGGGATCTTTTTTATTACCATTAGATATTATTATATCTTATGCGAGGTATAATCAGAGATGAAACTGAAAAGCATAATGTTCAATCACTACGAAATTACGTCTGTTTTGTGCTGAATCCAAGCCAACACTTTAGACATTGAATTTCTGATAAATCTCAGGTTATACTGCGATTCCACGTATTAGTCAAGGAAAGAGTGAAAAGTCACTAAACCACCGAAGCATCCACTTACTTTTTATTATTATTTTCTAATGGGTTGGTTATGATCGTAAATAAATATTACTATGCTACATTTAAAAATTGTAGTCCTAGTTTTATTATTTATTGTTTTTGTTTCATCCGTACTTTTGTTCATTCGGAACTTACTATCACTATGATTGTTTTGGATATCTGCTATCGATTTCTTTCTGGGAACGCCTATATTATCATATAATAAGCCGTAGTATGAAGAATTAATTAGAACTTATATTTTGAGCTGCTTGTCTTCATAATCATTACGGGAATCTGTTTGACTAATATGAGTGAAGTGTTGAGATAAAAGCTTCATGCATAGATTCTTATTTATTAATTAACTACTAATTTATAGTACGCATTTTAATTATAATATTGTATTCGTTTTCACTTTTGTGTATTTCGCAAACGGTGAATATTACTCTACTATTAATTTAATAAAGATATTTACATTGAGGAATATACAATCTTATATAGAATATGCTTTAAGTTGAGTTTTTTAATTAGCAATGACCTAAAAGTAGACTAAACAAGAAAAACTTTATACGCCAAACCAAACTTATATTACAACGGTCCATTAATAACAATTAGTATCTTATTAACACGAGTCAGTAACTACATAATAAAAAATACCCAGAGTTTAAATATTTTAGATCTGTGTATTTTGTCTGCTTCTTTTAATGGTCACCCGTATGCTATCTAAACTCCTTATTTTAATTATAGTTAAACATTCGATTTCCAAATAAGTTGAAGTCATTAATCATTTTATACTCCAAAAAGCCTTTTATGAACTCACCTTGTGTTAACGTAAGGATAATATGGTTTTTAACATTTACAAGTTTTTTTGGAACTTTATTTCGTCAGTCGCAGCAGGACGCTCCAAGCTTCCCTTCAGTTGCGGCGAACCCTCCCCTCGGGTACACCTAAATGGCCCATTACTAAACCTCCCCTCGGCCATGGGGTGGGTTCATTGTGACCACCAGACTGTGTTAATCTATCGATTCTCAAGAAATAGCACGCGTATGACAGCGACACGGGTTGAACTGAAATTGATATTTCATATACTCGAAGGCGGGATATTGATAGGAATATGCAAATACCAATATGTATTGCCACCTGTTATTTAAATAGTATTTACAATACAGTGACCGATACTGTTATTATTCATACAGATGTACATATAAAAAGTTTATGTACAGTGTTGCCTGGAATCTGTTGTAATTACCATTGTATAGAAGAGGTATTAAGTTTGCTAGTAGTTGCTCCCCAGCCGAACTTGAGAATACGTCAATATTAGATATTACAAATAACTCATATTTTATAATTACAAAATCAAAAACAAATCGTAGCTCACCTGATGTGAATACATTATTAATTATTATTACTTATTATGTTGTTTGAGGTGAAATGTAATATAATTTATAACACTTCGTAGTTCTTGCATTAATATTTTACACCAATCAGAAACTTTTACTCTCTATGCGTGTCTTTTTGGGAATTATGAATAAACCACACTTTGAAAACCTTTTAATGGCTTTCATAATTCCAATGTAAATGTTAGTGTTCTTAATCGGCTGGCTGTATTGCCAAATGTGTCAAGTATGTCTGTATTCCTGACAGATCCCCTTGTGGAGAACCGGCCACCTTAAGTATGTTCAAAAGTTAATATTAATAGATTCGATAATTGGCAACTGAATTAATCATTGAAGTAATTATCTCATCTATTTAGCCTTTGTTTGTTTGTTTATTGGGGGATTAGGAGGCCCCGGCATAGCCGGCAAGGCACGTCTGCCTCGCTCCAGAAGAGAGAGAGATCCTGACCTAGCTCCCAGGCTCTGAGGGGGACAACACCCCAGGACGATTCGCCCTCTAACCCGACGTTCCCCTAAGTCCACCAGACAGGGACCGCCATCGCACAGTGCCTCCAACCTCTCAGGGGTTGGGTGGCCCCAGGACGGTTCGTCCCCCAGCCCGGCAGACCGAAGACCGTCGGGTAAGGGCCCGTCCTCCCAGGCACCCATCCCAGGCTGGAAGGAAGATCCACTACTCCCTCCAAGGACTTGGACTAGACTGGGTATCCAGACTCAACTGGTAGTCAAGCCCCCAGAAGAGACAAGGAGGAACCAAGGAAGGGATGTTGTCACACTGGACAGCCAAAAGACTTACCAATACTGTGACAGCTTCATTTTGTTGTACCCAATGTCGACCTCTGTACTAGTATAGACCAGTCAGAGAGCCGTCGAGGGCTTATTTAGCCTTTATTAATATATTATTCTTATAATCACAATGTTCAAAAATAATTATAATATAGCTTCTTCCACCTGTATACTATACTGTAGTGCTATTGTTATTTTAAATAATTGTTGATGTTTTTTTAGGAGGTGAGGCTTCCAACTCTTTTCTGCGATCATGCGTTCGTAAGTTATACTAAACCCAATATTCTACTAAGAAAATATATCTGTTTATTTCAATATGGTTGATAATTATAATGGTATTGTTGCAACAAAATATTCACCACAGCAATATTCTATGAAGCAAATTAGTTTACAACTGCATTAGTTGACCTACAACTTATATTGTAAATTGATTAAGGCATTACAAAATGGAAATGGACTTAGTTAACAAAAAGGTAAAACTAACGAAATAAAGGTGTTACCGTTTGCTTTTAGACGATATTAATAAATTATAGGGACTGTTATTTTGACGTAGATTTACTATTAAAATGGACGAACTGAAACTAGGATTGGAATGGATACAAAACATTGCTATTTGCTATCCGTTCCATCTGTAAAAGCAATTTTCAAGCTGATTGGAATGGACAAACCAACTTCTCGTGTCGGATTTGGGTGCCTTTGAAGTCTAATTCCATTAAAATTAATAGCATATTATTATTTGTTTTTGTTATTATAAGAAGAATATTTAGGTGTTATTATTATTTTTTTAAGGGTAAGGCCTTCTAATTTTTTCACGCGTAAATATTTAAATATTGTATTATTTACTGGCTCATGCAACGGATTTACCCCGGGTGTTCATAATTTTATCGAAATAGATTCCCTACAAAGTAAAAAGCTTTTAATTATTTTCACACAAGATACAAAGTCACTTATGTACCCCACGTAGTCACATAATTCATAGGGCAAGATGTGGTACACTCGGCCACTTCAGACTCTATATTGACCCGAAGGCATTATATTTTCATAACCCTTACTCTCTTGACCTAACAGCGCGGAATATTCCACCTCATATTTTACATTCATGAGCTAAAATTGCGATATAAAAAATTGGGTTGGAAAATGTATCAGTATTTTATAGTAGTTTAGTTACATTTTATATATTTGTATTAAGTATAAATACATTGAATTAAATAACTTAATAATACAATTAGTTTTTAGGGACAACGTATTTCGTTAACAAAGTTAACATCGTCAATGGTAATTTTTGTATTGACTTACACCAAAAATATATTTTGCTAAATATCCAAGTAAAAATTCAATACCACAATATCACTTTAAGAACCAATACACATTCTCTCGTCTTTGAATGCAAATATCAGTAAACTGTGGGTATATAATGAGTGAGTTGTCTTGGAAAGCCTTGTTACGAACCAAGCCTTTCTGATTTGTTAGCCAATAATATCAGCTTACTGATATATTTCAGTGTATAACGTTATAAAACCAGTAGGACTAAACTACGCGCGATGAATAACTGAAAAGTATGGACTATGTATGGCTCTTCATCTCATAGGGCATATTTTATTAAGACACTCATTAAATTTCAACCAAAATAAAGCTTGACCATTTCTTAATAAATTATAAATAAATACACCGTAAAAAATGGAATTTATAAGTATTTATTATGTGAGCTACCGAACGGGATACGTTGGTTTTGATCTATATCACATTCTAAGAGTTCAGTTGTTCTCGTGTGTTGGGATCGATTCCTCGTTGATTCTTCGGTTTGTGGTATGAGTATAGGAAACAATGCACATTTTTTGGACATAAAAAGCAGTTTAAAGCCATAAAAAGCGTTTTTGTTATTAATGGTCTCTTGCGAATATTTGAACAAACTGTACTATGTTGTTTAACAGGTCAAATTATAAATAATGCAATATAGCGTGTGTTCTAAATAACTCAATAAATTGTGTTCTACCTCTTTTAATTTTCTGTCTGTTTTATTTATTTTTGATGCCACAGTTTTGCGAATGTTTATTTCGCCCATAATATGAGTTATGACTAAAACGGGATAAAGGAGTAAAGTCATTTTAAATCTAAATATTAATTAAGAAAATACTTAATAAATGCAGATTAATATTAATGAAAATAATGCTTCAGCTTGATAAACCTAATTCCTATGTGGATATGAATAGTTTAATCCTAGTTTGTGAACCTATAGTTTAACCTTACCTATCAACATTTGATGTAACCCACACATTTTGAGGAACATATAGTACATAACAACAAACATCTTGACTGCTTTGAGAGCAGCTAACAGCATAAAATCACTGTCATGTTCAGTTCATTTGGCAGCTGTAATAAGCAGCTTGTCAGTTGCTAATAGTTTGCCCTACTTACATTGAATGCTGTACATTACTTAAGTGTATTTTATTAAATCAAAAGAGATACATTGGAATGGGATCATAGCAAGTTATATGTTTTTCTATGTACTAAATATAGTATTTTAAACTATCAGATGCATGTTTTAAAGTAAAAAATTCTATAAACTGTAATAATTACGTACAACAATCATACTTAAAATTTTGTTTCCCTATGCAACTCGATTTAAGGAGATTTAATTTAATAAACAAATAATAATAAAATAAATATTTGAACAACATAATAAAATCGAGTTCGCACGTAGCACGCTGACGTGAGGGAAGTGAATTTCCACATACAAAACTTTTAAAACTAAAAAAAAATGTAAAAACATACATTTATTCCAATTTTATTGAAATCCGAAAACATTGATTTTTCGGCTGTTCTGATGCCCCTGGTTTCATTTACCTGCAATGCGTGGAATACAACTTTGCGCATTATAAGGTTATAAGAAGGTCCAGTCAGGCTTGAAAGTAGGCGTGAGGTTGATGGGAATAATAACAGTACACCAACGAATGATAACAGGCTTTTCTAATGTAAAAACCCCTTAAGACAACGTACTGTGTTTAGTGGATACACCTTTTCTTTAATAACTCGGTGAATGTTTATGGTAGAATGACGAGAGATGGCTTAAAACCTTTGCCTCATTTAATAAATTCCCATCTTTTTACATGCATTAATGTTACATACAGGGCTTTACTGGCCCTTTTTGGGCCCAAAAACTCGAAATTTGAAAGATTAATCCCCAATAAAGGGGTTTAGAGTTTTCCGATTGTTTTACCCAACGATCTTCTTCAACTGATTATAGAAAGGAACGTCCCTACTAAATTTTATGAAAATCAGACAAAAACCGCGACCGCTGGAGTGCATACACACACTTATATATATATATATATATATATATATATATATATATATATATATATATATATATATATATATATATATATATAATTTTGAACGACCCCCAAAACGTGTTCAAGGGGTCACGTTCGGAACTTCTATGGTGGTCTCGGGCTTAAGTTTCACCGTGCAGGTCATGCTAATAGTTCACTTTCCATAAGAAATTCACTAAAAAGGACAATAATTGTTTGAATACTGTTAGTTGGTCAGCGTTGTAACTTTATTATCCAAACAATGAAAACAGGTTAAGAAGCGGGACTGTTGGTAGACCTGGTATAAAGTTAAACTTCAAAAGCCGTTCCAAGAAGCCATTGTTGCTAGTGTTTAATATATATGATCCTCAGAGATAAAAAATCCGCCACCAGATGATTACAACCTTGACCTGTAATCGGACCGTCCTTCAATCCGAGATACATTACAGAATATCTATTCCAAACGCCTAGCAGATTTCCCGTTGTCCACACGGGAATCTAGCAGGCATGGAGCCAGATGTTTTAAAAGTGTATTTGCATTATAATCAGCTGACTAATTAAATCAAATATAGCTCCGTTAGAACAACGTTAGACAAAATACTGTGTTTAGCACTTTCAATATCTCAAGTAAACAATTGACATAGAGTAATGATCAATATATATATATATATATATATATATATATATATATATAGATGTAGGCGTTTTAAATCCCCAAATGAGACGTTTGGAGAGTAAGAGCTTGTCATTGATACCAAATACGTGAACAAAATAATAGTTTTAAAGGTCTTAAATCGCCGAACAATAATCAAGAAATTATTTTAATAATATAGATATTGTTCTCAAAAAACAAAATGTATGGCTAGTTTATTTATTGATTGTCTTTTGCATGCTGATATCAACTGTGCACTTGAGTTGTATCTTCATTTTTCAGTTTTGATTAAGTGTATAATTTAATATAATTTTACTCTCCTACATTGTATTTTCTGGAGAAAGAAATTTATTTACCAAAGTGAATTTTTACAAATTTACAAGGTTTTCCATTACACATTGTTTTAGAAAATATTTCAACAATCTTCCTTAATAATTTATTTTGTACCTTCGCCGTGCTGTTAACAACTATGTTTTTGTTAGCTCTTTATAACCACATTTGTCTCTAAAACCTAATTACTTTCTAAATGAAAATATTGATTCATAAATGTTGTGCACTCATAAACTAATACTACCCACTGTATATCTCTAAGTTAACATTTTATAACGTAATCGAAAATGCGACAACCATATAATGCCAGCAATATTGTATTTTAGCCCTGAAATATTTTAAAACAAAGCGTAGGAGACATTCGTAATCATTACATTCTGTGTAAATTACAATTCACATTCTATGTTAATACAATTCGAACTATTCCCACGAGCAGCAGAAAAGACAGTTTAGGGCGTGGCCTACAGGTATTTTGACCAATACCAGCCAATAGCGGACGTACTGCATTGCCAAACTGAACGGAATAACACTCAAGTGATATTGTTTGTGGCAAAATTGAAACAGAGCAGCGTGGGGTATTATTATTGGATGGAGACCAACTGTCAGCTTTCCTGCTCCCGATAATATGAGGAGTTTTGATTTTGTTTAGTGTTTAACGAATAACACAAATTAACTAGACAATGTTTCGAATGTAAACACCTCTACAAAATGTAGTGTTGAAATTTTTCTGCATCCTAGTAATTTTTAAAGATATATTTAATTTTAAAGTCAATAACGCTCAAAAAGAGAACAGAGCAAGTTTATATTTTTGTAATTACACTGATAAAACACTGAGATAGGAAAGACAACTTGAGCGAAGCGCAGTAAACATCAAAAGTGTTGTGAAATTTGTATTATTATTTACAAACGTCCTGTTCAGTCTAGTGTCTAGTATAAAGAAGTGGTGCAGCTTATGTATGAGGAGGCGGCCTTTGTCAGTGTTTGCCGCAGTGTTATCGCTTGGTGTGGACAATAGCCGCTGCTGCAGTGGGGCTAGTGGCCAACTAGATACCGCTCTGTTATCAGCAGATCAACCGTGTTATCTAGCAACATCAAACAATACCTCCGCTGCAGCAAACCTGCGTACTCATATATTTTCCAGTGTAAATTTGTAAATACCTCACTTCCACATGAAGCATATTATCAAGTCTCATTAAAATTATAATAAATACGTGAGATTTACAGAAATAGAGATTACAGTTTATTTGATTCTGAGTTAGAACAACACTGGATGAGATCACAGATTTGCTGTAAGGGAGAAAAGAAAAACCCGGTTCTTATAATAATATTTATAAACCACAACTACCTTAGGCTATACACTAAAAGTTTCATCAAAATTTATTCTCAAATGTGAGAGATATCAGTTTTTAGCGAATTTCCCCTATAGGGAAGAAGCTATTACCGTAGGTCTCATGGTAAGACTTAAGCCCGAGACCATGATAACTTTTTGTTTTGAGGTCGCCAGATGCCAAAAACACTATTGGTTCAAATTATATATATATATATATATATATATTAATTTTACTATCATTATGAGAATAAAGTACCCTTATTTAGTTTCATAATTTATATATATATATATTATATATGTGTCCGTTAACACGATAACTCGAGTAAAAACGTCCGATTTCGATGAAATTTGGCTCAAATGTGTCAAGTGACATTCATGACTTTAAGTTCGAAAACCAGAAAAATCGGACCATGGGAAGGGGGTTTATGGGGGTTTTAAACTTTCCAGAAATCAGTATTTTGCACTTTTTACCCAAAAATGTTTAAAACACTCAATTTTGGTTTTGAGCATTTTATAGAGCTTGCAAAACAAATAATATAGTATTTTCAATTATTAACCTAGATTAAGTGGTTGCAGAGAAAATCCAAAAAAACCTGCTCATAAAATTTCCCATGTTATGGGATAAAGGTTTTTGGCTTTTCCTCAGTTTATTTTAATGTAAACATCACATTTGCTTTTACCAGTCTGTTCAGTTCCACAAAGCAATCATTTTGGTGTTTAAATTGTGATTCTACGCCCAACCGTTGCAGAGATATTCAAAGTGCTAAACACAGTACGTTGTCCCATGTTATCCTTATGGAGAATAAATAAAATTTAATATCTCAATTATTCATGAATAAATTCATGAAACTTGGTATGTGGCTTCACGTAGTACTGGTATATTGATATTTGCACAAACAATTGATTTTTTATTGATCATCCTAGTAGCAGCAAACCTGCATACTCAGCCCTAATGTTATTCTTATGGAGAATATGTAAAGTTTTATATCTCCCTTAATTATAAACATAAATTAATAAAACTTAGTATGTAGCTTCACCTGGTTGAGATATATTGATAATTGCATAAAAACACATATTTTGTGTTCCTTGTTTCAGCAAACCTGCGTAATCAGCCCTATGTTATTCTTATGGATAATGAATAAAATGCTAAAGATCACTTATTTATTTATGTATTTTTATGAAAATTGGTAAGTGGCTTTATGTGGTAGTGAGAAACATATTCATGCATTAAAATTCTTTGAGTACGCAGGTTTGCTGTGACGGGGGTATTATTTATTTCCTATACGAATTACTGGTACTGTGTTTAGTGTTTTCAATATATCATTAACCTTCCTACGAAGAGTAATAAATCCAAATTCTTAGGTTTTTGTTTGTATTCAACTGGATTATACTATAAGCCGTCTCACAACACTTACATAAATATTCACACTCATAATGTATTTACATGATAGAAGGTAAATATATACATAAATTGTACAAGGTTTATATATGTATTTGTTTATGCAATTATTGTTAGTTTAATACAACTCGATTCAGACGATTGTGCACAACCACACACCGTATAAATTATAATTGACTTTTTTGTATTTCAGTACTTTTTGAGCACATTAATAACGTTATATTTGTAAATGTCAACTATAATTAAGAGTGCAAGGTCACCTGAGATGGGGGAAAACTTGTAATGTTAGGGTTGAAAATGACATGTCATCTTGTGCTACCATTGCGTGAGAAATATTGTTGGACTACTGATTCTGATACGTAGATAGTTATATTACATACACTATTCGTCGAAATAAATAGTCTCTTACGGAAACAATTTAATTTTAATACTTACCAAGTTGTTTACAAAAAAAAATAAACATACAAAAAGATGCTGACTGATATCACTGTGTATCTGAAACATCATTCATAAATCACATATATAGAGGGGACCATATACTTATGTTGTAGGTGAGTAACCTCTTGACATTTATGTGTTTAAATGCCCATTAAGGCCGAAACTCCAGTCACCTTATTGTGATACTCAAGATTGTTGACGAATTAAGGTCAACGATCTTTAGTTACATATTTATTTACTATACAGTTATCCTTCATAGACAACAAAGTTATGCTCAGCCAATATAGACAGTCTATTTAGTTGGTAAAACGTGAAGGACCATTTGCTCTAAAATATCAGCCTGAAATATGACTCATGTTTGGGGTAAGGTTGAAGGGTGTGTCCGGGCTATTGTAGTCCCCAACATCAACGTTTTCTTTGTGCTTGGACATTATACTTTTGTGTTTTACGGTGCTTTGTTGTGTTGAAAATATTAACCGTGATGTTTTCCTCTTTTAGTTTTTATCTGTTTAGAGTACAAAGGGAATAAACGATGTAATATTTTTGAATTATTCAAAGTAAGTCATCTGGCTACAATAATAATGCTGAAAAAGTTCTCATTATTTTTTATTTACAAATTTTGGTTAACTACCTCAGTGTTACATCTCTTATTACTGATACTAGAGTAGAAAAACTAAGATGATAGGATGTCAGAATTGATGTAAACATCATCATAGTTCTTGGCCTCACTGAGTAGTATATCATTTATATTTTAAAGCTTTATTCGACCTGCCAACAAGGATCACGTCTGCATTGTTTCTTTATTTACGTGGCTTATTTTGGGCAGTGAATGTGTATATTTAGCGAACTGTGGGTGGTATTTGTCCGGAAATCACATTTATTTTTAGTTGCTTATAAATAGAAACTAATTTGTAAAATGTTTCTGGAAAATGGGGCGATAGAAGCAAAACCGCAATCACATGATGTGCCACCCTGACTGGCCATTACTTGTAAAAGGTTTTCCAGGAATGTTTTATGAAAAATGTTGACCTTTCCTGGAATTTCCGATAGAACACAAGTTCAGCCAGTGATTATTATTAGTACTGAGTAGTATTTTGTCATCAGTGAATAACTAATCTTTTAATATAATAAGTTATAGTTCAGTTGCTTAAATAGTTGTCTTTATATATGTTGTTATATAATCAATACGTATGTAAAGATAACAAAATATTATTGTTTTAGATGAAAAATCATGTACAAAAATGGTTACTTTGTTATTTTTGTATGCTATAAAATTTTGACGAACATATTACAGATTTTATATTGAATACAATATGAAGGTATTCGCGAATGTAGTTTGAACATTTAATAGACGTGACAGTAGCAAAGGTTGTAAATTAATTAACTGATTAATACATTTTTGGCTATTAAAGCATTAACCTGTTGCTGCTCATTTTCAACCATTTTACTACCAGATTCGCTCAGTTGCAAATGAAGAAATACAGTTTGTGATAAGAAACGTTTAAAACCGTTGCAATGCTTGGACGATTTATTTTAATATAAAATATAATAATTGTTTTCTGTGTATCTTCTTACTGGAGTTTCTAATTATGGCCTTGTTATGGCAGAGAAATATATGTATATTTCAAAACATGACTGTAGGCCCCTAATGTTATGGTGATAGACACTACCAAAATGTTAACCTTTTTTTAACAACATGTAACCAAATATAAATTAAAACCAAAGCTAACTGAAATACCAAAATTCAATTGTCTTCTGCTCCAGTAAACCTAGGGAGCCAGTCGTGAAGCCAACCTTGGTTGGACCATTAACTTGATTGCAGACTTTACATTAATCTCCTTCCAGTGCTGAGTCTCCTTACGTCTATCCCTGCATTACAATCAGTTTGAGTTACGACTTGGCACATGCGTAACTAAATATTCTGTTGGTTTCACACTAATCAAATGAGTGGGTAAAGTTTAATCAATCCTCATATTGTTGTACGACGTATTGTAATATTTACTCATTACATAACGTAATATACTGTATGTATATTATGTTAGAAAAAATTTAAGTTCACGTTTCATTTTTAAATGAGCCTTTTGAGTTGATAAATTGTTGTAAATGAATGAAAATACGTGTTTTTTTAATTTATGGTTTTTAAAATAATACATGTAGTAGGTAGTAAATAAATGCATAATTGTTTACATATTGTTTACATTTTAAATATATATAAAAACGAATGTTTCTGCGAAATTATCTGTGTCATTCTTATTGAGTAATGATTTTATTTTAGTTTACATGTTAACCTACGAGAAAAAGACGGGAATAAACAATAAAAAACCTTGAAAAAGGTACCAGTCAAAAAAATACTTTCAATGAATCAAACTTTTTTTATTCTAAGAGTTAGTTTTGACATGACAAGCCAAAACTAATAATCAACTGCACATTCGCAACAGGTGCGTGAAAATACCACGAAATTGGAGTCAGCATGTGAATATATTTGACAGCGTAATCATCGTGTTGTCAGCAGGCGCTGATTTTCTTACATGCTTTCAATATTATTATCGATCAATAAAATAACATATTGCACTCGTGCATATACAAAAACCAGTATGAATGTTATTTTAAAATATGATTTAGGTTATTACAACACATATCTATAACTTTATAATACAGTTAATCTATTTTGATTAATACAATAGTTTGATAATATAGTTTATTCGTAGGTTAGTTCATAGTTTGTTCAGATTAGTTTTTAAAACTATGTAAAGTTATATTTATGCCATGCATGCTAAATATTGGTTATATTTTGTAAAGTATTATTGATACCGTGAAGAAAAAATAAAATCATTACACCATGAGGTTTAACGCTGATAGTAAAGCAATTCCTAGAAAGAATCCTAGAAACAAACCTTAATGACCATGTTTAAGTTTCATTGCAAGTGAATGAATTGTGGAAACACAACGGACAACAATACAAATAACAATAATTTTGATAAAGCGGTGTTAACAAACACATTTTCCTTTAAAAAATATTACAGTAAACAACCAAAAAAGTACTTTGATCGAATAAAACTTTAACCTAATAACTTCTTAATAAACAATATCTTTTGTAAAAAGTGTTTTATTTACATCCTGTAATTTTAACTTAATAACTAGTTCATTTGGAATATTTTTCAGTATAAAAAACGGAAAACTATTGTACGAAAAACGTTACACCTAAACCTTAAAATGCATCCATGGCCAGTACGTACTAATGTCCAGCCTTTAGAAGAAAATGTCCATACCGAAGGTAATGTGGGTTCATTAAAAGCTTGAATAATTCTTAGATATTTTTCATTGTAATTTTGTGATTGGTTACACATTTTGGGTAACTGGAGGGATACGGCGTGAATGGTGCAGCGCTGTCACTTCTATCCTCATACCTCTTTGAAAGGAAGCAGGCTGTTTCGTTGACAAATAGAGGTCAATTTCAGGAGAATTGGATGATGGAGTACCTCAAGGTTCTATTCTTAGTCTTTTTCTATTTTCCGTATATCTAAGTGACCTTCCTGCTAATATAAATTCTGACATTGTTTGTTATGCTCACGACACAACTGCTCTGTCTTCTTGTAATAACATGCATAACCTAGAGATGGTAATAAATCAGACATACACCAGTCTAAATAGATGGTTTGAATCAAATGGTCTTCACTTGAATGACGAGAAAACTAAAATTATGGTATTATCAACAGTTAAACGTGATCTAATATGTAAAAAGCTGTCCTCGTTTACTTTCTCTTTTCGTGAATTAATGGTTGTAGTTGGTAAAGAAACTACCCTTCAGATTTACTATGCTTATGTATATCGTAGAATAAAATGTGCAATTGGTTACTGGGGATTGTCTAGTGAGTTCTTGAGAGTATTTAGACTCCAAAAAAGGATTGTTCGTAGTATGTGTGTTCTACCGAGTGCATTGTAAGCCTTTTTTCGACAACTGCATCTTCTCACTCTCCCAAGTATTTATATTCTGGAGGTTTTATCCTTTTTAAAATGCAACTTCGATCTCTTTGAAGAGAATATCGCTAGACATCCCTATAATACACGTCATAAGTGTAACATGGTCTACCCTATCCATAGATTGACACTACTTGAAAAGGGTATCCACTACTCTGCTCTACGACTATACAATGCTATGCCCCGGCACCTGAAAAACATAGCCAGTGCAAGCATTTTTCTTAAAAAGGTGAAAACTATTCTGATTGAAAGGTGTCCGTACTCGGTGGATGAATTTCTGTCAGGCTGCACAAATATGTGAAGGAATGTGCACTTTCTTTGCTTGAGAAAAATTTTAAAATTGTCAATTTAGTATTTAGTATTAGTTAGTAATCTGACTTGTTTCACATAACAATTTGTTATTCACGAAATAAATGATTTCTGATTCTGGTTCACCGATTGAACGTCGGTTCTGTGACCTTACTAACTAAGAAAAACATTAATTTTTCATTCCAGTTTCCTAGGAAATTCCATTACCCTTACTGTCAGGTTAAAGTGTATCAGTATACTTTTCATTTTACGATTTTAACTCACATTTGAAACATCAGACCTTATTATCATTCCTAGTTATATTAAATATAGTTGAGGTAGACTATTTCCATTACCATAGTTATTGTATTCATAATCTTATCACATGATTAAAAATTAGTGTCAAATTTTAATTTTGGCGCTAATTAACATTTTTGTTTTTGACTGTCGAGTATTTTAAATTAAGAAAACTAGTTGGGTAATTAAATATAAAGACTCAACAATAAGTCTAGTATTTGATTTGTTTACTTTAAAACAATTTGGCAACAGCCAGAATTTTCAATTCTTGGAAAGATTTCCTAATAAAAATAAAATTTATAAACGTAAAAAATGATTAAATGTCCTTTAATGCCATACCAGTTTGTTAACAGTTTTAGCGACAGTAAAGTTTTAGCGACAATTTTGTATTATAAAAAACTAGTACATTATTTCTTGAGATTTAAAAATATTTTAGTTCAATTTCAGAACATATATTTTTGTACCAGAATGAACAGAATGTCAGTGGAACTAGTGCATCGCTCTAACGGAAATGGACCAAGCGAAGTGAAAACTACATCACTTCCATCTTTAATGTCGACGAGCACTTTTGTTAAATGCTATCCATAGTACGTTTGATGTGTGAACATGGACAATCTTATAAATATGTAAGAAATGTTCAACAATTTATAATAACTATTTGAGTTCTAGAATATTAAAATTATACTTATATATTTTTTCCAATTTTACCATAACAATTAAATTGTAACAAATATACTGTTTAGTACTTCACAAATAATATTGGATAAAACTGCTAAAAATGCACGCTAGAAATGTTAAGTTTGTGTTGGTTGGTCATGGATAAATTTCTTTAGTGCTTCTGTTTATACTTTATATTTTTTAATGGCTCAAAGGTTCTGCTGTATTTTTACTTAATATAACATCATACAACCAATGAAACTATACTGATTTCGGAATATTTTTCTTTACCTTCGTTGATATTGTAGAGCCAACCTATTGAATTGAAGTAAAAGTCGTAGGCCTAACATTCAATAAGTAAATCGTATTTATCGTTGATAGGGGTTACTAATAAGTCTTATTTATTTGGGAAACACAATACAAATCTGCGCGAATTGTGCTATCGAGAAATTAAACTATTCTTGGTTTGTAAACTGGAATTTTAAAATACTGTTTGAAATGGCTATAGGGGATTTAAAATTTTACCGTAAAGGCGGTCCCACACTTCTCGCGAACAGGCCTGAACATTTGGCCAAACATTCTCCCGAATATTCACTGAACATTCCGTTCCGTATGTTCCCGTATGTATTCAAAAGTTCGTGCAGCTTCCGCACTCCTCGCGAATACTCAGGACATTCGGGTTTGGCCGAATGTTCGAGCGTGTTCGTGAGAGGTGTGGGACCTTCGTAAGTTATATTTGTCCATACTACGTCACTAAATGTTGGAAACTGTTATTTACTTTAAATTTAATATAAATTAAACAAGGCAGAAAGTTAAAACAATACCTAATATAACAAAAATTATAACAATATTATTGGAGATGTGTTATGTCAGCCTACCTTCAAGCACAGAGGAATGTTAGTCTACTAAACGAACTACCTAATCACATAAAATAAGAGAAGAAATTAAAAATTATTTTAAAAATGTAATGTAAAAATGTTTATTGGTATAGGATATTAATTCTGTGTGCTGAGGGTGTGAACCTCAATCACGTAAACCGCACATTGATTGACTCATGTTTTTTTTATAAAAATCATAATATCCTATGGTAAACAAGTAGCACCTTATCCATTTATTTTATTTCAATTTAAATGAATTCTTGCTACTTCTGACGTAGTTAACTTGTATTTATTTATTTATATATTATATCTTTGTTATTTTTGTCCTTTGTTTTGAAAATATGTTATTATTAAAGTTGTCTGAAAGACCTGCTGTTGTATTTAAGTCCAAACATTCTGATTATTAATACAATTTTTTTTATTTATTTGTTTGTATACAGGGTGATTTTCTACTCACAACAATAACCTCGCCAGTGAGGTTTACTCAAAAAAGGAACAAACATTTTCCAATAGACTTATGTCCGATTCTTTAACCGTTTGGCTGTAATTGGGAATTTTGGATTTCTTATAACTTACTTGACTTGGCCTTATTAACTGAGCTTTAAAATTGTAACCCGTTATTTATCCAATTCGACTTAACACCAATAGAAAGAGCATTAAATTTGCACAAAATTTTTAGTTTTACAAAAGGATTTGTGTTTGAAAATACCAGGTTGTAACGAAAACAAAGTAAAAAAATACTCATAAATAATCTTTTTATTGAAATTTTAAGACCCCATTTTATTATCTAAAAGTAATGATGTGTGATGTCAAGTTAAACGGAAAACTTCCTTATTTAATAACCATTAAAATGATGAGCTATTAATAAGGTTTTTTTGGACAAAATACAGTATAACTACCTAAATAGTTAATAAAAACCTTGTTTACCATTTATTCTTTCATTGATATTAATGAATTTAAGAACATTTCGACGTTCAGCTGGTTAACAAAGTTATTTTATTAAATTGTAAAAATGTCCACCATTTGCACCGATGCACGCATGGACTCTCTCCTTGGTTCTCTTATAACCGTTATCCATCCCGAAGTTGATTAGCTGCTCTCACAGTTCACTGTCTCACTTCCCCTGCAGAGTGCACAGAGGCAAGATAGACTTCTGCTTTGAGAAACACCCATATATAGTAAGTAGTTGATTTGAGGTCTGGTGGCTGTGAAGGCCAAGGACCCAGCAGAATGAATGTGGTGATTTTTTAAATGTAATGTGTCCTTGTTCAAACGGGATAGCGTTTTCAACTATCGCAATGATCATTATTATGACATTGAAAACCCACACCTTGCCCAGGAATTGATCAGTCAGACTCGGTTTAAAGTAAATGTATTATTGGTATGATTGGCAACCAATTTTAAAGCCCTTATCTTGACCATCCTACGTCACTATGGCGTTCAGTACCTTCAGTTCCTCCGTGAACATCTACCAGAGTTCCTTGAGAACTTGCCACTGAATTTGTGCAAGGGAATCATTTTCAAGCAGGTGGTGCACTTCAACCCTGTTGTATGGGAGTAGGTGCATCAATAATAACTTTGTTATTTGGACTGGAAGAGGAGGGATGGTTCCTTGGCTTCCACGGTCACCAGACCTTACTCAAATCGAGTACTACATACTACTACGTTGGGGGGTACCTCAAAGCAGATGTCCTTCGAACCCGTGTACACTCTGCAGAGGATGTGAGGTAGTGAATTGTGAGAGCAGCTAATCATCTTCGGGATAGATAACGGTTTGTCTAAGAGAACTAAGGGGAGAGTCCATGCATGCATCGGTGCAAATGGTGACAATTTACTAAAATAACTTTGTTAACCAGCTGAACGTCGAAATGTTCTTAAATCCGTTAATATCAATGACATAATAAATGTTAAACAAGGTTTTTATTAATTATTTAGGTAGTTATACTGTCTTTTTGACTAACAAAACCTTATTAATAGCACATAATTTTAAAGTTTATTAAATAAGGAAGTTTTCCGTTTAACTTGACATCACGCAGTATAACTTTTAGGTGATAAAATGGGGTATTGAAATTTCAATAACAAGATTATTTAAGACTATTTTTTACTTTATTTTCGTTACAACGTGGTGTTTTCAAACTCATATTTTTTTGTAAAATCTCAGATTTATGCTCTTTCTTTTGGTGTTTAGTGGAATTGGTTAGAATAACAGGTTACTGATTTATAGCTCAATTAATAAGGCCAAGTTAGTAATAAAAAATGCAAAATTCCGAATTACAGCCAAACGGTTGATAATCGGACATGGGTCTATAGGAAAATTTGTGTTCCTTTTAGCGAGTAGCGAATTATTTCTCACTATACCGACCCCAAGGAGTAACGTAAAAATAGTTTTAACTTTAAAAAAAACAGAGTGTACCAAAAACTGAGGGTCACTGATGAAGTTAATGTTGCGAGTAGAAAACCACCTTGTATATATTTTTATTATGATTACAAATAAATTCATGATTAAATGGTAAATGACACATTTCTGTATTTTTCTGTATGTTAAGTACACAAATACAATTTTCTGAATCTTGAAAAAGTTCAATATTTTGCTTAAAATATGTTGTAAGCTCTTCTGAGGCAATAAAATTCTTCAGTGCCGGAAGAATGATGTTGCATATAATTATAAACAAATCAGGTAAATTAGAAATAATTTAGAAGGTATTTTATCTCATTATTTTAAAATTATAACTGAATTATTGTAATCTCCTTAGTAATATGTTAAATTGAATCACTGTGGTAATTTAATAAACGATTCATTCCAAACATCACGTTCCACAACCAATTAATATTCGCCCTCGATAAATCGATGGCACGTGTTTCACTACTCAACATTACACATCATAAACAGCGTATTTTCATCGTTACCACATTATGACGCAATCACAGCGACCGAGATGACGTCATCACCATAAATAAAGCCTCATATCGGTTCTGATGGTAGTGGCCGAAACTAGTCACTCTCATGTTATTACAAGCCTCGATGTTCTATCACGATATACAGGGTGTCTCACGTAAGGTGTCTCAACCCGATTGCAGACCAACCACTTGACCTTGAAGGATGAAGTAAAATTATTTCTCACTATAACGACCCCGAGGAGTAACGTAAAAATAGTTTTAACTTTAAAAAAAAACAGAGTGTACCAAAAACTGAGAGTCACTAATTCGAATCTCGGAACTTTAAAATATAAACATCGGTCATGTTATACACCATTTTAAAGCCCTTTAACAGAAAAACATTGTGGTGAAAACCGAACTCACTTATCCCTAATCGTTGTAAAATGGCGGCCAATTTCACGAAAAAATATTAACATTTACGTATTGCCCTGTAATTGCTAAACCACAAGACATAATATTTTCATTCAAATTTCTTAACTCAGCTTAACCCTGATATGCTACATGCTAATTTTCAAAACATAGTAAAAAATAATACAAATTTATTTTGTTGAAAATGTTTATATGCCCAAAATTAAAAAAGTCAAATAGTAACGTGTAACAAAAAGTATATCATTTTAAAGGTCGTAGAAATCCTAACAACTTTATAATTTACATCAATTTATGCAAAAATCGCATCCCTCTTTGGTTTTTAGCATATCAACAAAAATCGTCATTTCCTCATATAAAATGCATGTTATTTCTACATAACTCATTTATAATTGAGGCCTCAGAGTATTTGGAAGTGTCATGTAGAAATAACATGCATTTTATATGTGGAAATGATGATTTTTGTTGATTGATAAAGAATAAAGAGAGAAACAAGATTGATGTAAAATAGAAAGTTGTTAGAACTTCTACGACCTTTAAAATAATATATTTTTTGATATACGTTACTGTTTGACTTTTTTGAATTTTGGGCATATAAAAATGTTCAAAAGAATAAATTTGTATTATTTTTTAGCATGATTGAAAACTAGCATGTAGCATATCAGGGTAAAGCTGAGTTTAATAGGAATAAGAAATTTGAATCAGAATAAAATTATGTCTTGTGGTTTTGCAGTTACAGGGTAATACGTAAATGTTAATATTTATCGCATAAATAGCCGCCATTTTGAAACGGTACGAGATAAGTGAGTTCTGTTTTCACCACAATGTTTGTCTGTTAAATAGCTTTAAAATGGTGTATATCATAACCTATGTTTACATTTGAAAGTTCCGAGATTCAAACTAGTGACCCTCAGCTTTTGGTACACCCTGTATTTTAAACACGTTAAAACTATTTTTAAGTTACTCCTTGGGATCGATTTAGTGGGAAATAATTTTATTTCATCCTTCTAGGTCAAGTGGTTTGTTTTCAATCAGTTTGAGACACCTTACATGAGACACCTTTCATGTAGCGTTAAAGGTGACGTAGATTTGTCTCCAAAATTGCAAAAAAAGTTTTATAAAAAAATAATTCATGTTTAAAATTTTGCATTCTCAATTACAGTAAAATTAAATTGAATATATTTATAACTTTCGCGTTAGTAAAACTAAATTTTAAAATATACAAGTGTATATGTTAAAATTTAGTTTTACTAACTCGAAAGTTAGTAAAACATATTCTATTTAATTTTACTGTAATTGAGAATGCAAAATTTTAAACATTAATTATTTTTTTATAAAACGCTTGTCCAATTTTGGAGATAAATCTACGTCACCTTTAACGCTACATGATGTAGACCATCGAAATTTTGTATTTCCAATTACATCACCAGACGTGACTTACCTTCATGAATGATTTTTTTAATGTGTTTTCTAATAGTAACAAATTAGTATTTTTTTACCTGAAACCATAAGTTTTATACATTCTGAAAGAAATATACTTTGTTTATCATGAATTTATTTATCGCTTGATTTAATCACATCCAATCTGAATGTATTGACAAACAATATAAACTGCACTTTTAAGTGTTTTAGCGAATTTCCCCTGTGGGATTGAAGCTGTTACCGAGGGTTGTATCGTGGAAGGGTAAATATTCAGTATAGCGTACCATTGGCAAACATATAAAAAAAAACTCGTATTTTACTCGTATTTTAATCCTTATTGGGTTCTGTGTATGAGTTCTTTCGATGCGTATCCTGTTTGAAGATTAATAAAAATTGCGCAAAAGAACACATACATTTAAGTTTAACCCATTAGTACAGTATATACAATATAAACGAAGGATTCATCGTATGTATATGTTATAAATTTAAACAAACATTATTTGTGCAATTAAATGTGAAGTACCAAGATTCAGCCCGACTTATCATGATTTTTGTCAAAATGTGCATATGATATCGACGCCTATTGACAGTGAGTACATGTTACCTTAGCAAACAAGTAGACGTGTTTGCAGTTATACGTTCATTACCTAACTCCCACCTGCCGCCGGCCGTTTCAATAACAAACAACACGTGAGCTTAACCGGCTCCGGCTGTTTCCAATTATTGAAAACTCGTTTGCATTCACTGTAATAGGTTTTGTTGTAAATTTCGCAGCTTCGGTTTACAATTATTGTTGATAATTAATAACAATAATTAATGAGTTTTTGAGATATCTACTTACTCAGATAATTAGTTAATAGGTTGGTTATTTAATGGCCAGTGTGGCTCAAAGGTAAAGCGCTAACCTCACAAGTCAGAAGTGGTTGGGAGCGGGTTCATTCCCTGCTAGATGTTATCATAGATTAAACATACTGTTGAACGGTGAGACCTCTAGCGCCCCTAGCGCCCCGTACAGAACCACGTGGGCCAGCAAGTTCGCCGTACAAGCAGACCGAGCACACCGTTCCCTGTGCCGTGGAGAATCTAGTTGTGGTATTCTTAATCTATGATGTTATGATGGGTACTCATCATGAGTGGTCGCCACTGTCTTGTCCATCTCACTAAAGTGTGTCAGTTCTTCATCTGCGGCAACAAATAGTTGAAGGTTATAAATGTACAAGTATTACGATGGGCAAATTATATAAATACCAGGTGATAAAAACAGTTGTTCTACCATTAGCCAACTATAATTTTTTATATTTCATGTTTTATACGATTGTATTCGACATATAACCAATGAAAAGATAATTAAGTAAACATAAATTATACATTAATCATCCACTAATAAATTAGTTATTAGATTTGCAACCGATTATTATTTTTCAAATAAATATTGGTTTTCAGCAGTAATAATATATGGATAGCTGCGTGACTGTGAACAAAAAAAAATGCCCCCATCGCAGCAAACCTGCATACTCAGCGAATTTCCAATGCATTTCTTGATACCACATAAATCCGCATACCAAGTCCCATAAAAATATATTCACAAATAAGCGATATATAACATTTTAATTTTTCCCCATAAGAATAACATTGGGTATGAGTACGTAGGTTTGCTGAAACAGGGAACAGAAGCAATTGTTTTACATGAAAATATCAATATAGCTCAACTAGGTGAAGCCACAAACCAAGTTTTATTAATATACATTCATAAATGAGCGATATATACTATTTTAATTATTCTCCATAAGAATAGCATGGGGGATAAGTACGCAGGTTTGCTGCAACAAGGGACACGAAAATGGGTTTTTATGCAATTATCAATATAACTCAACAAGGTGAAGCAACTCACCAAGTTTGATTAATTTATGTTCATAGTTAAGGGAGATATTACATTTTATTTATTCTCCATAAGAATAGCATGGGGGCTGAGTATGCAGGTTTGCTGCTACCGGAATCTTCGGTAAAAATTGATTTGTTGAGCAAATAACAATAGAACACAACTAGATGAAGCCTAATATTAAGTTTCATTAGTATACGTTAATAAATAAGCGAGATATAAAATCGGTCTTATTCTCCAGGACAACGTACTCTCTTCAATATCTCTGAAACCAATAGACGTAGTGAAATTATCAACAAACAAAATTGTGTGTTTTTTAAAGCTGAATCGAATGTTGAAAACTAAAATTTGACTTTTTAAAATATTAAATTTAAAAACTTCAAAAAAACACATTTTAGGGGTACATAATCCCCCCCAAAATACCACTTTGGATGGGTCGATCTGTCTGATTTTCGAACTTAAAGTCATAAATGTGGCTTTACATGTTTGTAACAAATTTCACTATAATCGGACTCTTTTAAAGAGAGTTATTACACCCACGGACACATATATTTATAGATATATAGATATATCTAATTTATAAAATTCTCGTGTCACAGTGTTTGTAAGAAAACTCCTCCGAAACGGCTTGACCGATTCTTATGAAACTTTGTGTTTATATTCGGTAGGTCTGAGAATAGGAAGTAAACTTTTTTTAGATAGGCGAGTGAGCGAAGCGAAGAGCTCATATTGAAAATGAACGAGTATTTGATATTAAACAAATTCAATGACATTAGGACAGGACAACGTCTGACGGGCCAGCTAGTTTTCTACTTTTTTTCAGTGCCGGTACCGGTTTTTCTGTTTCTTTCAGATCTCCCCAATCAGGGTCGTCTTTATCCTTCCCCCACTTAGCGTACTTTCTCTTCTTCAGCATAGCACGGAAATCCATTCCACTGGAATCTACACACGAAAATTAATCATATTGAAATATAGCTGCCATTTAGTAGGTAAGTATTATAAATAATTATTAATAAATGGGAGGATAATTTAAATGATTAAATTTGAAAATTAAACTATTCAGTTGAATTTAAATTATTACCAAATTGTGATATTGCCATTAAAAAATTCTCTGAGACATCTGGAGTTTCTTCTAGAGGAGTCATCATCACGGGATACGATTACCAACACTCGCTGTCCACCTCTCTGGCACTGCTGTGTCTTTTATGGAAGCTGCGGAGCCCAGACCTCCCCCTCTCCTACCTCCTACCTCCTACCTCTCCTCCTGTGTCCTACTCTCTTACCTCTCAGCCTCCCCACCCTCCTCTCTTACCCAACAGAATTATGGCCTAAAATAGTACATTCGGGCATTTTCTCAGTGGAATCTCTCACATTAATAATGAACAAAGTGAGAAAACAATTTATGGATAGTACAAATAACATTTTGGAATCTAGATTTTACAATATTTTTAAGGTATTTATAGATTAACCATATTATTTCCCTTTTTAAAAAAACTTGAACAAATAAGTCAAACTATTTGTAGAACCATTGTTAAAATAATGCAAGAATTACCTGACACGTAAAGCTGCATCTCAGCTGAATCTTCTCCGTGGCAGTTGCTAACGACAATTTTGTATTTTCCTTCATCGTTAGGCTTGACTTTCCTTATGCAAAGTGTGATGGAGTTTGTGTCTCCTTCAGTGAGGAATCTAAACCGCCCTTCATCAATAATTTCCGTCATGCCCTGAAATATACAGTTTCGAATGAATGGTGTTTTTGGGGTCTGGGGACCTCAAAACGAAAAGTTATCATGGTTCCGGGCCTAGGTCTTACCATGCCGACTACGGTATAGTTTCTCTATTTTTAGGGGAAATTCGCTAATAAAAACGTTCATTCCTTGAACTTTAATTCAAAATATTAGTTTGAAACTACTTAATTGTAGTTATAAATTGAAATAACATTATTTATTTTTCTACAAAACATCCAAGTACAAACATAGATATTCAATTCCGCGTAAAACATGTCGTGGAACGCTCTTTAATACATTTAAAAATCACTTTTGTTTGCCAAAACGGATGGTTTTATTGAGAAGTGTTTTCCATGTTCTTGTCTTCGGTCAACAGGAAAAAAACTAAGAGCTATATTTTCCACTTGAAAACTTCCACTGCTTCCACTGGTAACAACATTGGCTAATACTAAGCTAGATAACCTAGTAGAGGTGATAGTTCCTGTAGAAGAGGAGCTATATTGTATCTATTGTGCTTCCCGCACCGTAGTCGTCTTTGTAAAGGAGAATGAAACTCTGTCGTTACTTTGTAACATAAAACAGCGTAAACATGCCTTTTCACTACTGATATCTGTTTTATACCGATGGTAAAAACTGAATATTGTTTTTTTTTAGTTAGACAATTTAGTATCACTTTTCGAGCATATTAAAACAAAACAATTGTTAAAAATAAGGTTTTTCTACTTCATGCTTTTTAAAAGTGATGAAACATCTAAGAATTCTCGTGGTGTGTTTGTATTTGGCCAACTGTAATTTCATGTGTCCAGGGAAATAGCTATAAGTAAACGCTGGCAAAGAAAACAAAATGTTTTTATAGGATTCCTATATTTAAATATTATCTTTAAGCATTTACCTTCCTTAATTTGTATTTTATACTTTGGTTTCAGATACAATACAATGTTCTATACACGCCCAATATGTTTTTATGTGTGAAAGTAAACTTGTATAGTTAAGGGTAATTATGAAATAAATTGATATTTATGTAAACTTTGCTTGTATTCTTCATTAAGAATTTCGTATAACAATTTGTAAGAAGGTTTGTGAGGAATAAAGAATTATTTTAATTAACTCATTCATTCAAACTCAAATATTAGCATATTACAGTTAAGTTTTTCATTAACTTAACATTCCTTCTTTGAATATATCTTTGAACTGTACTCCATCCCGGTTCGAACCACAATTCATATTTAGTATTTTAGTTTTTCAAAGTCGCAGTCCGGCGTCCAGAAAGTGCTTTTAGACTTAATCGAGCAACACTATTGCAATCGTTTTGACGGAAATGGACCAACCGAAGTGGACCAACCGAAGTGGACCAACCGAAGTGGACCAACCGAAGTGGACCAACCGAAGTGGACCAACCGAAGTGGACCAACCGAAGTGGACCAACCGAAGTGGACCAACCGAAGTGAAAACTCCATCACATCTTCCGTTACGGTGACCAGTCCCCAACGTTGAATGTTTCTGGGAAAAGACTTTCATGGTACAAAAATAGACTATTAATATAAATATAAATAAAGTTTTACTATATGTCTTTTAGTCATATTTATCATGAGTATTTATTGACATTTTTTAAACTTATGGGTGCTTTACAGTAATTAGTTATACTGTAAATTTATTAAATGCCTAATTAAGAAGTGTTTTAAAATGGTTTGAATGTTTTTTTCTTTCCATTAGTTGGCAATTTAAATAGTACTGAAATTAGGATTTTTAATTTTTAGTTGTGAAACAGTAGGATGTAGACTCAACACAGACTTCGCAATAATTTGATACATGCTGGTTTCCTATTACTGTTTGGTTACGACCCTTAGATTTAACACACTGTGACGACCCACCCACGAACTTTAAGCATGATTTGTGGGCGTTAATATCCAATCGATTTAATAATCACGTTTTAACTTGAATTACATTTATTACAAGAACAATATTAAACATCAATATGGTTGGATATCCCTCATAAAAATAAACCCTTAAATATACGGTTAAAAAAGAGTCAAATGTGAATAAATTACAGGAACGTGACAGATGAAAACTGATTTTGTAACTGGTAAACTCATTTTTTGAGGTTGCATAACGGCACGTACAAGACATCTATACAAAACTTAGCCTACTTATAAAACATATAACAAGACATATATCGTACTTCAGTACGGAAACTTGGTCCTGATTTGAAATTCAGACCTTCCTTTCCTCTCCTCTTTACTTTTCCGCCGTGCATGGCATCTTTGCCGCTCTGCACACATGAATAATTAAACCATTGATTATACACTTGTAGTCAATATACTTATACACAGGTTATAAAATTAGTCAGTGATAAAACCCATCACGCATTTACTGTAACTTAAATCCAATGTCATTACGAACTATAAAAATTGACATTAATTAGGAAACTAAAATCAATAACGTATAATCAATTAAATTTATAGTAAATAATAAACATATAGTTATCATAATTTATTAATCAATAGCTTCACATACAGAACTACTAGAAACAGATTAATAGACCAATTAAAGTCAAGGATTCAGAAAGCACTGAATGGCTCGTATTCACTGTTGAATGGGTTCACAAAAACGTAATTTAGGACGCACATTTAGATTCAGCCGCTTCGCAATTTAGAACCAGTCAATAAAATAAACTATATTTGTGTTTTTACACCGACTTTAGAAGCACACTTTTTTATATGGCTTTTTAATGTATATAACTGAATTGATTTAGTGAGTAAATATGTTGGTAGTTGGTATTTCTTACCAACCGTCTCTTAGCTAGTTAGCTTACCAATCAAAAGTATACTTATTATAAGTTTAAAGTAATAATTTAATGACGAATCATTATGGATGGCCATTGAGTTGTCTACCATCGTTTATGTTTTTTCTATTGTTTTTTAACCCAATCCCTTTAGTGTTTCTAGTATAATTCTAGGATTTTCAAAAATTGTTGTACAATAGTGTATTGCTATTTATGTTAAATAAAAAATAGCACTGTTGGTTTTGCGCAAAATAAAAAAAACGAGTTCGCACGCAGCACGCTGACGTGAGGGAAGTGAATTTCCACAAAAAAAACTTTTAAAACTCAAAATCTGTGTAAAAACATACATTTATACCAATTTTCATTGAAATCTGAAAACACTGATTTTTTGGCTGTTCTGATGCTCCTGGTTTCATTTACCTCCAAAGCTGGGAATACAATTTTGCGCATTATAATGTTAGGAGAAGGTCCAGGCAAGCTTGAAAGTAGGCGTGAGTTTCTTGGTATGATAAAAGTACTCTAACAAAGAGTTAAAAGGCTTTTCTAGTGTAAAACCCCTATAAGACAACGTACTGTGTTTATTCAAAACACATTTTCTTTAATAACTCGGTAAATATTTATGCTAGAATGACGAGAGAGGGCTTAAAACTTTCGCCTCACTAATTCCCATGTTTTTACATGCATTCATTTTACATCCGGGGCTTTTCTGATCCTTTTTGGGCCCAAAAACTCGAAATTTGAAAGATTAATCCCCAAAAAAGGGGTTTAGCGTTTTCTGATTGTTTTGCCCAACGAACTTGTCCAACTGATTACAGAAAGGAACGTCCCTACCAAATTTTAAGTTAATCGGACAAAAAATGCGACCGCTAGAGTGCATACACACACACACACACACACACATATATATATATATATATATATATATATATATATATATATATATATATATAAATTTTGAACGACCCCCCAAAACGTGTTCAGGGGGTCACGTTAGGAACTTCTGTGGTGGTCCCGGGCTTAAGTTTCACCGTGCGGGTCATGCTAATAGTTCACTTTCCAAAGGAAATTCACTAAAAACGGCACTAGCCAATTACTTAAAAGAAAAATCGAATTAACTCGATTAATTCGATTTTTCTTTTAAGTAATATAATTTAATATTACATTTTACATATATACTTTCGCAATACAATGAAGAGCACCACGTAGATATTACCAAATATAAAAAGCATAGATACTTATTTCCATGACTTACAAATTAAATTTTATCCTTCTAGTAATTCCATAAACGATTCAGTCAATACTCTATGCTTGAAAACGAGTTAATATGCGCCCTAGATAACTTGACGTTACACGTCTGACCACTCCACATTACACAGAATATAAACAGTGCATTTTCATCGTCACCACATTATGACGTAATCACAGCAACCGAGAATGACGTCATCACCATAAATGATGCTTCATTATCGACCCTGATCGCGTGCTTGAAGCTAGCCTTACTCGTTATTACTCGCTTTAATGTTGTTTGACCAACTTTATGTTTCGTGTAGTATTAGTGATCTAATAATATGGATAGTAATGTTTTGTTCTGTTTGGCCCCTTTTTCAAGAATGAATTAAAGGAAAGATAATACAGATAAAATTAACTCCATCAAAATCGCGTATATATTTTATAACATGAATTTACGTTTGTTTACTTAGTCATGGATTGTAAAAATGAGGAAGTAGTACATTGTAGTTTGTTCTTATGTTTTATGGATGATTATTTACTATCGCATCTGATATCACATTGATAATTCATTTTCAGAGGACTATTCTTGACTTATTTATCCCAGTATATATTTCAATACACCCTTACACCCTTTTTTTATGTTTTCCCAATCTACGTGTTACCCTAGCAGAAATCTTACTTTCAGTGTTAAAAACTATTCTCTTCACATATTCATTAAAGTATAACACCAAAATGCCTACACCGATCTACTATACCGATTATCCTCAGACACAATAAGAGATCATTGTAATGGTTTGTTTCAGCGAATTTCCCCATAGGGAAGAAGCTATTACTGTAGGTCTCATGGTAAGACTTAAGCCCGAGACCATGATAACTCTTCGTTTTGAGGCCCCCAGATGCCAAAGTTACCATTCGTTCAAATTCATATATAGGTATATATATAGGTATATATTCATATATATAGGTACATATATGTGTCCGCAGGCACGATAAATTTCCTAAAAATGATCCGATATTGATGAAATTTGGTATAAACGTGTAAGGCAGGATCTATTTTCATGAGTTATAGAACCAGACTGGTCGCTCTATTTTGAAGGGGGTTTTGGGGGGTGTTGTACCCCAAAAATTTGTTTTTTGAACTTTTTACATGTAATTATTTTTGAACCCAAACTTTTCTTTAGACTAAAATAGGTTGTACATAGGCCTACCGAAATTTATAAGAGTGCGAACTATGTGTGAACTGTGTTTGTGTTTTTTTTTTTTTATTCTGACGAGTCCTACTTGGATAAAAGCTCTTGTATTTAATCACTTGATAATGCCGTGTTTACGGCGAAAAATGTTGTGAAACTCCTTCACAATTATGAACTGTTTGTCGGAAGGTATGTACAACCTATTTTAGTCTAAAAAAACAGTTCAGGGGCTTTAACATGGATTTTAATTTTGTTTGACCATTAAATTTAGCTTAAAAAATCGGTATTTTGATCATCGCTCTACTTCAATTAGTTACCGAGATATTAAAAGTGCTAAACAAAGTACGTTGTACAATGTTAATCTTATCGAGAATAAGTAAAATTTTATATCTCGCTTATTAATGAAACTTGGAATGTGGCTTCATCTGGTTGTGGTCTATTCTTATTTGCACAAAAACAATTTTGACCGATACTTCCTGTAGCAGCAAACCTTTGTACTCAGCCCCCGTGTTATTCTTATGGAGAATAAGTCAAATCTTATGCCTCCCTTAATGATGACGTAAATTAATAACATTTTGTATGTAGTTTCACCTCTTGTTGAGTTATACTGATGCTTGCATAAAAACCAATTTGTTGTGCTCCTTGTTGCAGCAAACCCGCGTACTCATCCCCCATGTTATTCTTATGGATAATAATTAAAATATGGTATACATCGCTTATTTATGAATGTAGTTTGATGGCACTTGGATGTGGCTTCACCTATAGCCACAGTTGAGTTATATTGATATTTGAATTAAAAACCATATTTTGCGTTCCTTTTGCAGCAAACCTGCTTACTCAGCCCCATGTTTTTCTTATGGAGAATGATTCAAATGTTATGTATCGCTTATCATGAATGAATATTGATAAAACTTGGTATGTGGCTTCACCTAGTTGAATTGTATTGATATTTGCATCAAAATTGTGTCAGCAAACCTACATACTCATCCCCAATGTTATTCTTATGTAGAATAATTAAAATATCGCTTATTTGTTAGTATATTTTTATGAAACTTGGTAAGCGGCTTTATGTAGTATTAAGACAATCGGAAATTCGCTGAGTACACACACTGAAAGAAATATTATAGTAATCCAAACAATATTGCATAGTAAACGCAATTCTGGTAGTTTTTACAAGATTTATCTTAATTTACACAACAGTTATGGTAATGTCCTACCATCACGTCTGTCATAACTACAATAATATTCTTGCTAAATTATTTGCAATGACGCTGGTAATTGCATCAACATATTATTGTTGCTGATACATTATAACGATAGTAGTGTAGTAAGTATAAATGCTTAGAGAGAATATTCTGATATATTATACCAGATTCTGCTATTGATTACACGACAATGTCTCAAAGTGTAAATGAGTTGTCACCGGCCTGACCTGAAGCGTGAATGCACCACAACAAGTAATGTTAATGTTTATCGTGTAATCGGTATCGGAATGTGTTATACTGCAATATGTATGTGCTAATTGTCTCACTGTCTCAGTAATGTTGTAATAACATGAAGAATTAACTTGAGGATTAACTGAAGATGTGGCTGTAGCCACAAAACATGCAATGGCATAACCTTAAAAAGCATATTGAACAGGTAAACCTTTTTATTTATGTGATAATAAAAATCTAGCAGTTTCAACATGAATTAAGAATCTTATTTAGGCTTTCTATAGCCTAGGTTGGATATTAACGAGGTAAAAGTAGCAAAGAGACACTGATATTAAGTTATCAAGACTTAAATAATCAAAAATTATTAAAGCCAAGCAAACGGTGGTCTATTGACCCCATACGCTTCTGTAGCTTTCATGTAAGCAATTTTATATAACTGATTTTGGTTAGTTTTCAGGTTATGTTCATTAAACTCTTGGATTTTACGTAATCACTCCACTGTAGTAACCACAAAAACAACTTATTGTAGAAATAAAGAAAGGTATTGCCATAGCTACTATACATTCTGAGAGGAGAGTCAACCGAACTTATAGCTGCAACAATAACTTATTGTAAAAGTAAAAATAAGAATTATTGTTATAAATACTATAAACTCTTGTAACGCTTATCATAATGCTTAGTTTTATTAACGATACTTATTGCTCTGGCAGCAAGATGTATTGCTTGGGCTCCAATTTCATTATTGTAATATTTGCAATACTTTCTGTTGCACGCTACAATAAAATATTGACAGTAACAAGATTGTAGCTGCTACCAAGCACAATGCTGGGACCATATTTACAATAATTTATTGCTCCACATACCATATTCTGGTTCATATAACAATAATCCTTTTTCAGTGCAGGTTTGCTGCGACAGGGGTATTTCATATGTTTGTGTAATGACTGGCATTTAGTAAGCCTATCTGTAAAGATTGGCTTTTGATACAATTCTACAACGAATTTAGGTCAACTGCCCTAAAAAACATTATATGAAATAAGTTGGTATAAATATAACATCAGTTTACTGATCCAGTAAGATTATTTAAATTGGTTAGTTTCCAATCAATGAGCACAATTTCGTGCCTGAAATCATCCCTCAGACTGCAAATGAGTCATTACAATTGATGAGCTTTATAATTGACTCCATAATAAACCGCTGACCCGATCTGTGATAGTAGTAGCAGGTAATTATTACTGTAGAATAACGCGGAAATAACCTCCTTCAAGTAGAACTTTTAAATGTAAATAATATTGCAGGAGAAATAGAATATACGCTCAAGACATAACAAGAAACACGCTAATTATAACCTAACACGCCTTAGTTAAGCTAATAATTTGATATACTCTGTTTTTAAAATCTGTACAATTTTCTTGTTTTAACATAAATATACCTTAAAAATCTGCGAGTATTGCGTGGAAATTCTACCATATTTTGGTCTGGAGTCCAATAAAAATATCTTAACGTTGGATACCGAGTTTTCGGGGTTTCCAGGTTCAAGGTTCATTCGGCCAACATCAGTTTGAGAAGTTATATGTAAACATTTTAAAAGTTTCACGAAAATCTAGGATACAAAATGACAACTGGTCATTTAGACCTAGACCAAAAACAGAACATATTTGACAGATGTAGAGACCAATTTTAGTAATGAAAAATTATACCCAGGAAACGAGAAGTATTCTTGTGTCATCCCACAGATGTGGCGGGTATGGGGGGTTAATATGAAAGGCTAGAGGAAGGTTCAGTACCACCAACAACAAGTTCCCTAGACCAAGAAAACGCAAATAATAACTCTTGATTTCTAGACCTTTGACCTGTTGTTTTTTGTTTGTTTGTTTTCTTCTTTTTAACACGAGGTTTATGTATCGAAAGTGAATATGGCTAATCTATGATTTTTTATATTCACTATGAATTATTTATTGAAGTGAATACCTCCTCATTGCACTACCTTTTCAAACTACTCGTTCACTACAATATTATAATAAAACAGTTACAAACATGTGTCTAGTCATTGCCATTCGTAAACTAACATTAGCTAAAACAAGAGCGATACTTTTATAGTCACCAAAAAGGACAGAAGTTACTTTATAATATTTTACCCTTGGTTTTATTGGGCTAAAATTTTACAAATGTGTGTTAATTGCATTTGTTATAACTACCATAAAATCACATATTACCTTAGCCAAAAGTAAACCCCGTTTTAAAATCTAATCTATACTGCAATTTAATGTAAATACATATCTTAAAATTCTAAGAGAATGTGCTATTTTTTGCGTTTTCCAATAAATGTCGATTCGTAATTTCGTATTGTCTTAGTCATATTTGCAATAAAATTCAAATAAGTTGAAAATTTTTAATAAGGACGTGAATATTAACTCTTTCTATCAAAAAATGTAAATATATTCGCTGTTATACGTTCATTACTACTCTCCTACCCATCAGCGTTTCAATAACAAACAGCAAGTGCGCTAAATCGGGCGTTTCCAATTACTGAACTCGTTTGCATCCACTCCAATGGGTTTTGTTGTGTCTTTTGCAACTTTGATTACTAATTAAAAAATAATTACAATAATTGAACCATCATTGCTCTTCTTCTGCAATCACCAGACACTACGCAACATTTATACTAACGATGACCTTTTGTCAGGAAGCATCATTAATTAATATCCAAATGGCAAATGACAGCTGGATCGGAAATTGAACCGTCACAGAATGTATTTATTTTTAGCCATTGATAAACAAAAATTAAATTATGTTTGTTTATAAATTTCAAGTT
Organism: Allygus modestus; assembly: GCA_963675035.1. Lineage (NCBI taxonomy): Eukaryota > Metazoa > Arthropoda > Insecta > Hemiptera > Cicadellidae > Allygus > Allygus modestus. The sequence continues at coordinate 470,020,924 of OY776112.1, forward strand.
GTATTTTACATGGCCGAGATACAATTGATCTATCTTTCACTATATTATTAAAATATTATTGTCATAATCAATACTGCTAAATGGATATTTATTATTATAAATATACTAGATAAAAACAATTTTATTTAATGCCATTTACTCAAAATTTATTTATTAATTATTTTATCTGATTTAATCATATCTCTCATAAAGGATGTAAAACACTGTGTTACGAATTGAAATGTTGCCTACTGATTATGTATATCGTATTATTATTTTGAAACAAAAATACTAAACAATTTCTTTTGTAGCAAATTACTTGGTATTCTAAAAATGGTTAAAAAAGGTATTTAGTTTATTTAAATCAACATATTACATCATAAGAGAGTCAACACCATTTATAATATTGCATTGATTGTCATATTTTTGAATGGTACTAATCAGTTCATGTTAAATTGAGATAAATGCTATTTACTCCTAAAGATAGTGCCAAATTTACTCATAAGATATCGCCAACGCGTCTTACTCCTAAAGATATCGCCAACCCGTCTTACTCCTAAAGATATCGCCAACCCGTCTTACTCCTAAAGAATAATAACACTAAATATAGAATACTCTATGTAATGAGTTAAAGCAAATAATTGTCTTTTGTTAGAAAAAGTCTGAGGTTAATTGTAGTTCATTTGAATATTGACAAAGCCAAGTCAACATTCGTTGAAGCTAACATTGTCAGATATAATTAGTGCTTTCAGCGTTTGATTACAAAAAGGCTCTCTAGGATTTTTAGCAAAACTGTGTCTAGAAGTTTAAATGCAAACTCAAAATAAACTGACACAAGGTCAGTTTTACAAAGTCTAATGCTTAAAAATAAAATTATGTAGTATAACTGTAACGTTGATAATTTTTAACATGTTAATGAAATGATTCAAATATTAAAATATTGTTCACGATATTAAGATTGACTTTATTCGCCATACATATTTATTCAAAATATATAATTCTCTTAAAATATTTTTTAGCAATTTATAACTTCATTAATAAATGTTTGATTAGCATGACAAGTGTTGTTACAACTAAACCGGATAAATAATCTACGTCTCACAACACTACAAAGTATAGTTGTCCTTATACTGTACTTACATACAAGACGGTAAATATACACAAAAAATGGTATAAGGCGATCGATTTAAACCAGTTACACCGGTCATCATCAGGCCCAATCAGAGATTCTGATGATGACCGGTGTAACTGGTTGAAATCGATCGCCTCGTACCATATTTTGTGTATATTTACCATCTTGTATGTAAGTACAGTATAAGTGTGGATATACTTTGTTGTGTTTTGAGACGTAGTTTATCTATGCTGCTTAGCTTTAATAATGAATAAACTAAGAATATTTTACTTGTCAGATGTTAAATTTTAAGGAGTTGTTTAGGACAATGTAATGAAATAATAAACAAATATAGGAAAAATCGTCACGACTAATAAAATAATATAGTACAGCACTCATATAATGTTTGCGATCTATGTTATTCAATGTAAAATAAATGTTAACTTTAATTTGGAATGCTACACAGCGTATCACAGCTTTAATGTAGGAAGATTTGATATAACTTGTTAGGTGTTCTAATTTCTCATCTAATCTTTAACAACAAAATAAAATAAAAATTTAAGATACACACCTAAAGCACCAACTGCATGTATCCGTCCATATATACAGTAATGGCATCCTTAATGCGGTCGGCAACGTTTGTTTAAACGGAACTACCTGCCAAGTCTGCTTTTATCCTAACAAAGCCATCCTGATTTTTTTGTTAGGCGTGTATTTTATCGGCACGTTCTTATATTTTGTTCGTAATGTTTTTTTTTACAATAAGAAAATCATTATAAATTGAACAAAAAAATTATAGCCAATCTTCGGAACAATTAATTTATGTTTAATATTATGAATTTAAATGCCAGTCAATTTAGTCAATTGGCTTGAAACGGTACAATTTTTTGAATTAGATCAAATATTTTCTTAGTAGCCTTACTAATATCGATGCATTACCAGTCTGAATATGGTAATTAATTAAATTATAATAATAATGTGTTACCATAGTGTCATAACAATTAAATAACTAATAATTAATGACTACTTAAACTGTGCTATAATGCTAGAACTTTTATTAGCTCCAAATTAAGAAAAATCAGGATAACAAAGAAATGCTAAGTTTAAGATTTAAAGTTGTGTGCATGTTCGAATTTAAGCTAGATAACTTTTAGCTTTCCACTTCACTAGATTTTATTTCATATTTGAATGATTGAATAGTTTTAATTTAATTTTTTACATAAAACAGAGCAAATTAGGATACAGATAATTTTTAATTGGAAAAAAGACAGAAGTAGGTGGATGGGAAAAAGCTATGAATTCGTTATATCCTATTTTTGGCCTAATACTTATTATTAATAACGCACAAAATAATGGTAAAATTCAGTATTGCATGAAAAAGAGGAAATTATACTCCAGCTAACGTTTTTTTACGAGAAGTATTCTATAGATTCTGATCTTTAGAGGGTGGTTTTATCGAGAAAGAGATCAACGTTATTATTAAATAGCTTGGTTGCGACGTCACCACAACTTATCGGCCTCCCTTCATAACAAGAGAGGAATGCCTGTCTTGAGACTATCCATCTACATTACATCTACAAGTAAAATTATCAGAAAAATAAAGTTATTTGATTATTTTTAGATTGTTACAGGATGTATGTTTTTGGTGTTTAATATTTTTATATCAATATTCACATTTTTGACCATAGTACTTAGTTTTATTAATGGTAATGGTTTTATTAATACAATGTCATTGATGAGTAGTTCGTGTCAATCCAATATTATTTTTATGAAAGTCAGTCAAACAGTTTTGTTATTATTATTTCAACACACATGCCATTTTATTTTTATCCAAGTATAAATATGTCCCCACACTCTCAAAACAGCTAGTTAAGTGCAATTGTATTTTTAGCGACCAGTTAAAACATCACATAACAGTGGTATTGGCAGCCTGAAGTTTTATCCTGATTTTTATACTCAAAGAGACTAATGGATACTTTTGTATTCAAGAAGTATTATTTTCTTTTTACGGATTTTTTTTATTTATTTGTTTTTTATTTTATTTTTAGTTTTGTCACTGCATTTGACAGACACATTTGGATTCTATACTCTGAATATTTCACTGCTTTTATTTATTTATTTGTTCCTAAATAAAAAATCTAAACACACTTAGCCGGCAGTTATTACAAACAGGGGACAAAGTTGTTTTCGCTGCTTTTGAGTCTAAAATTCATAACATTTTAGGGATAACAAACGTATATTTTAATGTACCCTGATTAAATTTAAATCCTCATTTACTTCGGGTGATCACTAAAACTTTTATGGCTACCAAAACAAATCCTAGAAGTTTTTATAGTTTCAAATTGGGTAAAAATCAAGAAATATAAACGATCATTATACATATAATGTTTATGTGTAAGTAAACATAGATAAGTTTTGATCACAGGCATTTAAATATAGTGTCGCGGACTTCTAACTTCATAACATGCGTTGTAATACCAGAGTTTTATTGATGGATTATACGTAATTAAATATACTTACAACACACTCTAATACTTTAAGTTGGTTACCCAAGAAAATTATATGAAGTGCTCTCTGAAAATATTGCGTTTTACCTATGTCGATAATGATTTTTAAATTATCTATATTATCGCTAACCGATACATGAATTAAGTCATAACAATTAATAATGAATTTTGTTTCTTTGCATGTATCGTAAATTTTAACAAAATACACATACTATACTATGTGACTGGGCTAATTTAATTTGTATCTGAGTATTTTGTTTAAATTGATGAAACGTATTGCCATAATACTTGCTGATCTTATATCATTTTATGACAGGACTGGGGTCCAATGATCTTGCCTGGTAAAAAAATAACATAAGCTGTTGGAATTTTCTTACTATATAAAAAATTATTTATCTGTGATCAACGAAGAAGTAATAAAATACAGCGTTGATGTTATATAGCCACATGTATGCTACCTAAGTTCATTATTCCCAAAATAAAATAAATGATTCGTAGTGTGAGAGGTATAGAGTACTGTATTTATATGTAAGTTGGTTTGTTCGGTGAACTAAAACAAAATAGACAATCAACTCTTAACGCCATCTTTACACTGCGATGAAATTTATTTCAATTGCAAAACACTAGCACATCAAATACCCCTGTAAAGTTATACATATTTGATTACTTTTAATACGAACGTTCAGTAACCGTTAGAAAAATTGGTTCTTTACGTATATCAAAGATAATATAAATAAAACTGATGTAATTAAAAAATAATCAAAACCTTTGCTTTTGATATGAACTATAGCAAAACTCCAAAACTGCCAATCGTTGGGTGTCGAAGAGGTAAAAAGTAACAGTTTAATCAATTTGGGGTGGAAAAAGCAGGTCATTTCAATCCAGTGGATGGTTCCGACTCGAGTTGTCCATTCCCGGCGCTCCCCCCCCCCTTCAGCTCACTCCCAAATTGAATTGAGAGACCCATCCACTCTGATTGACAGATTTTCGATGGATTACCCCGGTGATATAAAAGAATTGGCTAAATTGTTACGAAATCAGGGACAAATATTTTTAATTATCACTACGTTTTAATTTAATTTATAATAGTTAATAGAATTGTGTGCCATATTTATAGACACACTCGTCAATTTTTGCTTTAATATCATGAGTGTTATCGTTCGTTTTCAATCGTTTTACAGTTTACATTTCATCCGTCATAACTGGGTTTGACAAGCTAGTTTGAAACACAGTCTGCAAACGATTTATCTAACCTTATTTTTAACTCTTATCCTAATATATAAAATCCAAATACCACTGACTGACTGACCTCACGAAATCTCCATAACTATAAGGCCTACAGAGGTGAAATTTGACATATAGTGTCACAGATTAGTGTCACACATATATGTTCTATAGTCAATCATATGTTCGATAGTGTCACACATTTGATTCCTCTTTGGCCCTAGGTGCTTGCTAAGAAACGGTATTACGAAATTCCCCCTGTTTGCCGCCCCGCTGGGTCCCAAAGTTACCATGTATTCCTTACAGACATTCACTTTGGTTTGAGCTGATCACAGTTCAAACAGCTGATCTTGATTCGTAGTAGTTTCACGGGCTAACCACAGATTGAAGCACACACAACGATCATATTTTACGCGAGCAAAGCTGCAACGGGTCGGCTAGTTATAAGAAAACGTGATGTTAGCTCTTGATAATTTTTATTTAATCTTACTCAATAGAAGGTACCAAGCTCGTAAATATATTATCCTGCAAGATTGGCACATCTTGTAACTGTTTAACACGTTCCCTATCGACAGCGAGGAACCTCTGTGTCACGATGAGTTTGACGGCCGGTTATGAATGGAAAAAACAACTTTTGTACGTTGCGTCAATAATCGTACCAATCAGGCAAGTAAAGCCATAATATATGCATCGCTTGGTATGCAGCTTTATGTGGTATTAAGGCATATATATTATGCATTTGAAATTCGCTGATTACGGAGGTTGCGGGTTATGGGAAAAAATTAGGGTAAATTTCTTGAAAATAAAGGCATAACGAATTGAAAACCTTCATGAACAATAAGTACCCCCATCGCAGCAACCTGCGTACTCAATGAATTTCCAATACATAATATATGTCTTAATACTACATAAAGCTGCATACCAAGGGATGCATAAAGGGATGGCTTTACTTGCCTGATTGGTACGATTATTGTAAAGCTAGTTGATCATCAATTAGGCTACAAAAGCGTTACACTGGAATGAGGATCATTAACAGAACTCCGGTTGTTCAAACCACTCAAGTTAAAATAATTTCTCTTCACGAGTTCATTACTAAAGGAAGTTGATTTACACGTCCATTGAAATTCTCTTTGATGATTACAAAATTTGAAAACGTCAAATGTCATACAAAACCTTCGTGTATGACAAAAACTATGTTTATTAAAACACATAGTATTGTATATGAACCTTTTTGTATATGCCATAATATTCAAATTTCTTATGACCGCACTGACGACCAATATAAATTATATTTGCAACTTCTCTTAATTTTATACTAAATAGATTATAACCTTTGTACAATCCAAATGTTTACATATAACATTTACGTTTTTCACGATTCAATATTTACTGATTCTGTCAAAAGATTTAATACATTTCTTTACAATTTCAACGGTTAATATTTTGAACAATTTCTGTTGTCGATATTTTTCCCAAAAGAATTTTACGATTGACGTCACCGTGTTTCCACTGATGCATTTCGTTTTCATCCCTCGTCGCAACACCAATACCGGGGGGCAGCAAAAACAGGCGTTCTGCGAGAGGGAGGCAGCGATGTGTGCTTTGTTTACAAATCAATACGAGTTTTGAGGGGATGTTTTGATTTATTCATGCAACCTTGATTGGGAAAAGATAAACTTTTTCAAGTCAATTAAGAATAAAATATGATTCAAATTCGTATGTAAAATCTAAAAGTGAGAGTCGTTCTCTGTAAAGAAATAAAAAATAATTCTTTGTTTGCACAGAGGTAATGTTTTTATGTTATGTACTAACTTATGAATGTAAGGAAAATCATAAGGTACTCTGAATAAATATAAAGTTGGAATATAACAGGATTGTCGTGTTTCTTTGAATTAAGGACATATTCTTGTTAGTAATGACATAGGAAAAGAAGTAATGGGGATAAATTGTCGGATTCCATAAAAAATAGCTCACCACATTAAACTCTTAGAAATCCGATACTCTAATATGAGTAATGTCGGTCAAAACCTAGCGGAATGATTTTCTTAAAACTTTGGAATTAGGTGATTTTGGACCTAAAATATCGATTTGAATAAAAATTCCTTAAAACCCAGGAAAATGTCTACTTTGTTAAAAATCTCATTTGAAAATTGGACATTTTAACATTGGGCTTATGGGGTTAAAAAAACAACAAAATAATCATAACAGCTGTGAATAAATTTACCAGTGATTGGTTACAGTAGTGCTTGTACAAGGTAAAGTATAAATAAATGGTTTCTTGAACACAGTGACTAAAACTATTAAAAAATGGTTGTATTTAAAGTGGACATCGTTTAAACCCACTAGTCAAATCAAATATCACCGAGTATGTAAACGTCTTATCCAATTTATTGTACTGTATGACTTTGCTGTAATACTGTCCGCTCTTTATACTGCCAAACTATAATACTCTGTAATTCATCATTAGGACATTATCCCCGCCACAACGCCAACGGAAGGCGAGTTCGTTGCGGTGTTGCAGGATACATAACCTACAAACCGCTTGATTATTTGATACACGTCAAGTGGAACAGAATACATAATGACCTTGCTTACTGGTACCGGCTGGCATCATGCAAAATACAACAGCCTCCATTTACTATGTTCAGGGAGGTTTTACTTTGGGTAAATATTTATCTAATTTTATTTATTACTTTTGAAATTTTTCCAACTCTACGAGAGCCATGCACGTTGCCAAACAGCATGAACGTTATGTTCCTTGTTTCGTAATTTCTCCATTTTCCATACAATATGGATTACAACAGAGCAATCTCATATTGGGCTTATTATTAGTGAATTTCCTTTGGAAAGTGAACTATTAGCATGACCCGCACGGTGAAACTTAAGCCCGGGACCACCATAGAAGTTCCTAACGTGACCCCCTGAACACGTTTTGGGGGGTCGTTCAAAATTATATATATATATGTGTTTGCACTCTAGCGGTCGCATTTTTTGTCCGATTTACTTCAAAGTTGGTAGGGATGTTCCTTTCTGTAATCAGTTGGACAAGTTCGTTGGGCAAAACAATCGGAAAACTCTAAACCCCCTTTTTTGGGGATTAATCTTTCAAATTTCGAGTTTTTGGGCCCAAAATGGTCATAAAAGCCCCAGATGTTAAATCAATGCATGTAAAAAGATGGGAATTAGTGAGGCGAAAGTTTTAAGCCCTCTCTCGTCATTCTAGCATAAATAGTTACCGAGTTATTAAAGAAAATGTGTATCGACTAAACACAGTACGTTGTCTTATGGGGGTTTTACGCTAGAAAAGCTTGTTATTCCTTTGTTAGAGTACTTTTATCATCCTCAGCAACCTCATGCCTACTTTCAAGCCTGTCTGGACCTTCTCCTAACCTTATAATGCCAAAAAATCAATGTTTTCAGATTTCAAAAAAAATTGGACAAATGTATGTTTTTACACTTATTTTGAGTTTTACAAGTTTTTATGTGGAAATTTACATCCCTCACGTCAGCGTGCTGCGTGCGAACTCGTTTTACAGGTGGAATCTGTCATGGATTTAGTTCCTGGTTACCTTAGCGTTTTCGTGCAAAATATAATAGCTCTCTAAAAAGATCGCCATAGCTTTAAAACTGCACCTATTTTTTGGAGGTCTTTCCTTTTACCCAGGATGGAAAAATAGAATACGATTACGCAAATCCACATTTATGCTGATATACCATTTCAGTAAATTTATTAGCTTTCCACCTCTAGTGTAACAACCGGTGACAAGGTGGAAGTGAATTATAAGCGAGATGATATTTTGCGATAACGTTGACAATACAACGCCGCAAACCTCATTTCAAACGGATTATTACTGAGTTGGAAGATTGAGGTCGGTAAATTATTTAATAATAATGACCTTTTATTTTTTTAATTTGACATATTCTCGGCCATTCATTGTTAAGAGCCAGCGAGCACCCTGAAAAACGTAATTTTGAACGAATATAGATTTTTAAGATTTGGAGCTTGTGACATGTGTCGTTGGAAAAAGAGCAGAGAATAAAATTACTCAAAATTCACCCTTTATAATTAAACTGATCATATACAATATATTACAGTAATTACACTCTTTTTCTGTAGATGTAAAACTGTATCAACAACTTTAATAATCCATAGTCACTAATGAAGAAAATATATTTTTTTACTTCTGTGTGACTATTAGCTACAATTATTTGATTGCCCATAATGTTACTGTGTATAATAATAAATAATTAAGCTTACTAAAGTGTACTTTATGTTCATAAAAATTACATTTTATTAACAGGGTACCGTAGCAATTTATAAATGTTCTATGGTAAGTGGTAATAAACAATTTTCTTTTCCAGAATGTTTTATGTTTATGCTAATAGTGTTTAGAGTTTTTTATGAATTTGTATAATACGTAATTGTATTAAACAACAAATATTTGTTGGCACTATCAAAGTAAGTATAAAAGGTCAGGATTGATACGAAGCGGGCAGCAATTGCAGCTCTTATCCAATTTAGACTGCACTTGAGGCAATTCCCAACAGCACGAAGGTTCCTAAAATAGATTCTCATCCCAGCTATAATTTCACAATTGTGTAAATCATCTTGTGTTCGTTCTCCAGATGATTGTCTGTATATTATAATACGCGGGTTGTATGTGAATACACTATAAATGTAAATATACTTTGTAGTACGGTGAGACGTAGTTTATGTACCCTGTTTAATTGTAACAACACGTATCATGCCACTAAAGAAATTATACATTATAATTACCATCTAATTAATTGCATTATAATTATAAGTGTAATAAACTTTATCAGAAAACTAGTAACTACTCTCTTCCATTTAAACTACATAGTAATCAGTAGACGTTTATATAGTTCAGGAACAAACAAACGTCAAAATAACAAAGAAAAATATTGTTCAACGCACAATTTTTACCAACAAATCGAAATTTATATTTCAAAATTATGAAGGTACTAATTTACAGTAATATTTGTCACATGAAAATACCATTTCAGTAAAATGTTGACTCCAGGTTAATGGTGATGAACACATCTAAAAGGCTAATATTTACGGTAAACACAAACTTATATTGGATATAATGGGTTATCTTTAGCATACCAAATTTCTTTACTATCGGGCAATTGGTGTAGTCTCTAGGTCTGTAAAAATCCCTACAGACGGACAACACCTAGAAAATAATTCTTTTGGGTTCACAGAACACCAAAACAATATATGCTTAGTATCCGATTTAACTTTTATATCTTTAATATTAAAAAAAAAACATTTTTCACAAAAAACTGAAATTTAAGAAATTTATTAACATAATAACTTGTTTTGTATACTAGGCATGGTAAAAAATAATATAAAAAATGCCCAACATGTATGCATGCATTAACAAAAATACATATTCATGCATTAAAATAGTATTAAAATATTTGATCAATAAATCTATACTAAAATTTGGGGAAAACTGTAGATAAGAGACGAGTATAAAAACTAATGATTATTTTGAAACTATGAACTTAATGGCATAACCTTAAAATCTACAAAAACCAACTACGGAAGTAAAAATACATTGTTTGTATAACAATATACATTATCTATTTGTTACATATTCCAGTTGTTCATATTAATAAAATAAATCTATTAACCGATTTTACCTTTTTCTCTTTTATATTTTTATTTTAAAACATGTTTTTATCATAACAATGATGAAAAAACGAATAGTTTCCTTAGTTTACAAGTAAAATTTAACTTTAAAGTTTCCAAAAAAGCTTAAGTAATTCTTAGAGTTTGCTATTTTAATCAAATGGGCCAAAAACCCGTAAGAAGTAAAATCATGTTTCAGTATAAATTTATCGCACAAAATAAACGTTTGTCAATTTACATGTAATAGAGGGGCATCGTTATACACATAATATTTGTTTACATATTCTTAATATTGCATGATTTATAAAATATTTAATAGACCATTTCAAATTATTTATTCTGTAAATATTTTTAAAATAAAAGATTTTAGAAATTATAGTGAACAGTTTTAGTAAAACAAATCAAGAATTTCCTAGAATGTTGCTGTGCTGGAATCATTACGTATTCTGAAACATAAATTAATGTTTGCTGTTCGCAAGAGGGAGTTTAAACAATGACGTAACTAAATTAACTGGAACAATATTTCACTGTCAAAATTTATTATTATAATAGTAATACAAATGCTAGTAAATGTAAGTTACGAACCTGACTTGATACAACGAGGCAGTTAAGCATTTTCTTATTTTCTGATATGTAAATGTCCATTGTAATTTTTTTTTAGATTTTACCTTTTACTGAATCATCTTTTAGTAATTTGAAACTAAATTGGTATTTTTACAAAACCCATTTTTACTTTCTCCCTCTATACATAGTATATGGAGAAAGTATTGTTTTCGTCAAAATTTTCGAATTTGAGTTGTTAGTGGAAATATTCGTTTTGGTGCTCCCTGAACCCAAAAAAGTGGTTTTTACGTGATGTCTGTCTGTGTGTGTGTGTGTGTGTATGTGTGTGTGTGTCAGTGTGTGTGTGTGTGTGTGTGTGTGTGTGTGTGTGTGTGTGTGTGTGTGTGTGTGTGTGTGTGTGTGTGTGTGTGTCTGTGTGGATGTGTACAGAGCTAGAGCCCTAACCAATGGGCCGATTTTGATGAAATTTGGTATGTAGGTACTAATCCACAATATCTCCAGGTGTATTTTTTTCATTTTTTTGAATTTTTGATTTTTAAGGGTAATTATCCCCCAAAAACCGCCAAAAAACATGAAAAATCCAAATTTCTCAAAAACGGCTCTAACGATTTTGATTAAACTTTAGTCGTTTGTAGAACTTTAGTTTTCCAACAAAATGACACCACCCGCATTCCTGTAAAAATTCGGATTCAGAAATTACGGGACTTAAAACATCCAAAATTAAGTTTTTTTGGATTTTTCATAAAAATACATAAATATAAAAAATATTACTATTCACCATTAAAAAGAGCTCAAAAAACTAAATAATTTAGTATTTTGAATTACTATTCTACGATTGCTGGTTTCGGAGAAAACTGGAATTTTCATTTAGCGGTAAACACAGTACGTTGTTCAATGTTATTCTTATGGGGAATACAAAAATTACTATTTCTCTCTTATTTACTGATCAATTTCATTCAAACTTGATATGCTTGTAAATTAAGCATGACCAACAGAGTTAATTCGAAATATGTTGCCCCTTAATATCCCTGGGGGGGAGTAGGGGGCATTTCCGCTCTTAAAACCCCGAGTGTAGCAATGGATCCTGTAGTGCCTCCAAAGCAGGGATTTGGGTGGATGTTTCTTAAACAACTTGTTTACAAGATTTTCTGTACATTCGACCGTGCTTTGTATTCTATATTTAGTAAATAAAAAGTAATTTATTCATTAAAGTTGGGCTAAAAGGGAGAAAGTATGTGTCAGTTTCCTGATACCGTTTATTTCAAGAAGCAAAAGTCACTGTTGAAGATCGATTAAGGTTTATTGGTTAGTAATGCTTCTTATTTTATTTCATCCTGTTTTAGCTGGTTATCGCATTGTGTCAATTTTTTATTGTAGTTTATGCTATTTTGATGTTACGCACTACTTTAAAGTCAAAACACGGAATTTAAATAGTTCAAAAAAATTAAATTTGAATGTTGCATCACCTCTGAAAATTCTGCTGTACCTGGTCTAAGAATAATGTTTTTGAACTAGCAACTATAGGAATTATTTCTAGAAAGTGCTAAAAGCAATTCAAAAATATTTTAAGTAAATTATTTGTAGTTTTACTTCAAAAACATAAGTAGCTTACAACAACTTCCTAGGTTTCTCAACCTTGGATTTTAAAATAAAATCTTCATATATTTTGCGTAATTAAAATATATTATATTGCTTTTGTCATTTGTTTTTACTATTTCCCATAAAATCATAACCAGCCTTTTGTAGACCAGTTGCTCATACAGACCATCTTAAGTAATTTGTATACAGCGTTCCCCTTTTTTTAACCAATTTTCAAACTGAATATTGTCCAATTTATGTGCTAACTGCAAAGTAACTGGAAGTAAAATACTCATAACAGGCAATCCAATAAATAAAACTGGCTGATATAGCAGAAGTAAAAGGGGAAGGGTGCCTTCTTATGAACTTAAATTGATTGTAAACAGTGTGCATGGTACATTTAAATTTGGTTACGTTAAAGACACACTGTTCGCAAGTAAACATAATAGCAGCTTTATTAAAAGAGCAGTAAACGAAAAATACCATAAGTAACTCGAATTCGGCATATTGGTTTCTTCTCAACAGCCAACTCTTCTGATGGGATTACCCGTTTTGCGCACGGTGGTCAGGTTTTTGACGAGGGTCAGTTGTATGGCCCCCCGATGAGTCGATTTGCGCACACGGTCACTTTTCATCGGGCTAGAATTAATTCCTTCATCCCATATCAATTCTTTACTTTCTTTCAATAATTTAATGTATTGAGTATGCATATTTGCATTATGTATATTTACAGCGTTGTATGTAAGTAGCATATAAATGTATATACTCTTTCTAATATTGATGGACCTAGTTAATGCTATCCTTTTTAAAAGTATTTACTAAAAGGCAGTGTCTGATAGATAAAGGGTCTCCTTGTGAAATAGATTTAAATATCTATGTCCTTTAAGTTTGTAAATAAAACAACATTTTTACGCTTTCTTAAAACCTTATAACTTTTAAAAACTGTTTTAAATTTGAACTACATTAACACAGTATTTTAATAATGTAATTTTTTTGATTTTGTGATAGCTTGGTTAAAAACGAAAGTTGTATAGATAAAAGTAATAATTTATTTTGTAGTGATATTTTTTAAGACGTTGCATGTTAATATAGCTGTTTTTTTAATTCAAGCTATTTACTCTCCTCCCTTTATAAACGGTTCATAAATATACAATACGTTTACATTTTAACAATAAGCAAAGAAATAAACGTTAAGTTGAAAATTTAGGTATTGTAAGCATATTAATAAATATTATACAATAAAACACGCTTTATAATCTTAGTCCACTTAAAACTAACCAAAGGTTACTATAATATAAATTGTAATAAGTATTATAACTTTTTTATGCTCAAATTTGCGTACTGTTTTAATAGAGCAACAAATTTTAATTTACTGCAGTTTTTTGGCTCTAAAATACAAATTCCTTTATTATTACTTTACCTGACATTATCAAATACCCCATCTCAAATATCCATGTGATATTAAAATAATAAAATCTAAACAAAACTAAATTTCATTTTAAATTTATAATGACTAGTAGTGTAACGCCAACATAATATATTTAACGAATAACACCGTACCAGACTAAAGAAAGAAAGAAAGAAAGAATTTATTACTCAAATTACACACATTACAAATTAGAATACACATTCACAAATTTACAAAAGGTATATAAAAATGATTGTCACGTTTTACTATAAGATACCAAGCTGACCTTTTTTGTGTATAACAGGGAAATATCAAATTTCTCTAGGCTTATCCTGTTTGGAGGCTTTATTAAAACTTAACAATTCATTATATATTTAGATGACAGCTATAACTAACTATTTCTAACTAATTGTCACAAGAATAAAAAATGCAATAAACTAAGTGTTTTATAAAAAAATAAATTAACAACTTATCTTCCAAAAAACAGCATTAAAGAAAAGCAAATATAACAAATTTGAGTACAATACATTAAAATTTAGCTCCCTTTAATATGAAATCCTTCTAAAACAATCTATATACATAATACAATTATATTAATCTCCAAATAAATGTAAAAACACAACTAATGAACTATATATGAATATTCTTACAGCCTATGTTGTACATAAATTATTATATAATAATATGAAATAACAACTCTTCAATATCCTGAATTGTAAAAAGCCATCCCCTTAGATTTCTAAGAACAAAATTTACAATATTTAATTCTTTTACATAGTTTGGCAGTTTATTGTAAATCCTAGGTGCTAAAAAACTGTAGGTTTTGGTAAAATATGTATTAGATCGTTTTGGTACAAGCACATTTCTACAATTCCGCAGTCTTTTCTTATAACCACCAATTTCCCTACAACTTCTCACATAAAAAATCTTCAGTATCTTGTATACATATATATACCTTAAAGGAAGTATTTTCAAGGAACAAAATATTGATGACTTGATGATGATTTTAGTTTGGTTAAGATGGAAGTGATATTTTTTACGCTTAAAGATAGCGAAGAGGCACGACCTAATATAACTCAATTATCTTGATTTGATCCCTGATAATCCGTCCAAATTACATTGGATATATTGTTTTAGTGTTCTAGCAAAATCAGTCATGAAAACAAATATTAAAATTATATTTACAATTACATCGTAATGTAATTTTTATGAACAAATAGAAACAACAACTTTTTACTATTTCCCATAAAATCATAACCAGCCTTTTGTAGACCAGTTGCTCATACAGACCATCTTAAGTAATTTGTATACAGCGTTCCCCTTTTTTCAACCAATTTTCAAACTGAATATTGTCCAATTTATGTGCTAACTGCAAAGTAACTGGAAGTAAAATACTCATAACAGGCAATCCAATAAATAAAACTGGCTGATATAGCAGAAGTAAAAGGGGAAGGGTGCCTTCTTATGAACTTAAATTGATTGTAAACAGTGTGCATGGTACATTTAAATTTGGTTACGTTAAAGACACACTGTTCGCAAGTAAACATAATAGCAGCTTTATTAAAAGAGCAGTAAACGAAAAATACCATAAGTAACTCGAATTCGGCATATTGGTTTCTTCTCAACAGCCAACTCTTCTGATGGGATTACCCGTTTTGCGCACGGTGGTCAGGTTTTTGACGAGGGTCAGTTGTATGGCCCCCCGATGAGTCGGTTTGCGCACACGGTCACTTTTCATCGGGCTAGAATTAATTCCTTCATCCCATATCAATTCTTTACTTTCTTTCAATAATTTAATGTATTATTGACACCGTTGTCTTTATACAAAAATATGAATTTTTTTAGTATCAAGAATGCGGTACCAAGTGTAGGATGATCTAGATTCAAGTATTAATGCATTTTACATGTTCTCTTGTAATAAAAGCCAGCGACCACAGATTCGAACCTAGTTTTGGGCCCCTATACCAACATGGGGTTGTTTTGGGGATTTTTCTACTTCCAATGGTAGATGAGTTCCCGAATTGCAAAAGAATGCGGTTTGGGTACCGTATGTGTAATCATAATTAGCATATTTTTATATCTTTATCTGTAGGCCTATCTTAATTTATACAGTTTGTTAAACCAAATATGAAAACAATCTCTCAACGTACTTTGGAGGCATGCAACTCTCATCACAAACTTATCAAAAAGTACATAATAACTCTTAAGCAGAAACAAACTATTTTTAGTATTCCTTAAATATTTTCAATATAATTTTCCAGGGTCGTTTTTCACCAACTAACAATATTTTAAAATGTTGTTTTTCTTGCTCCTTTTTATATTAATAACTAATATGTTTATCTTCTACTGATGAACATATAATTTGAACCTGCGGTCAGGCCATTAGAGCAGTACGCATTGACTGTGTGCGCAAAAACGACTAGGACCGCGAGGGATACCAAGTGACCGATGTGCGCAAAACGACCAATGGATTTGACAGATTCCTGACCGCTGTGCGCAAAACGACTAGGACCGCGAGAGATCCCTAGTGACCGGTGTGTGCAAAATGACTAGGACCGCGAGGGACCCCAAGTGACCGATGTGCGCAAAACGACTAATGATTTTGACAGATTCCTGACCGCTGTGCGCTAAATGACTAGGACCGCGAGGGATCCCAAGTGACCGATGTGCGCAAAACGACTAATGGATTTGACAGATTCCTGACCGCTGTGCGCAAAACGACCAGGACTGCGAGGGATCCCAAGTGCCGATGTGCGCAAAACGACTAATGGATTTGACAGATTCCTGACCGCTGTACGCAACACGAGTATGCCCCTCTGATACTCCTAAGCTGATTCGTGGACATTAGACATTACATTCATGCTTTATCATCAATTACATCCATTTATCCGGTAAATATTGATAATACAAACTTAAAAAGCAATGTCGGAGTGAAGACAGCTAACACCTGCAATTATAATAGCTCCTATCTCAAGTGACATTCGCTATAGTATTATACCGGCACCGGCCCTTGTAGACCGCAGAGTTCGCAGCCTGGTCAACATACAGCATGGAAGTAAATTATGCTATACTCTCCAGCTACGTTGGTATTCTTAGTTAGGGAATTTCGTATGAAAAGTGAACTATTAGTATGACCTCAGTGGTGAAACTTAAGCCTGGGACCACCATAGAAGTTCCTAACGTGACCTCCTGAACACGTTTTGGGGGTCATTCAAAATTATATATCAGTTGAATTTCTATTTTCTAATATTTATATATATATATATATATATGTGTGTGTGTGTGTGTGTGTATATGTGTGTGTGTGTGTGTGTGTGTGTGTGTGTGTGTGTGTGTGTGTGTGTGTGTGTGTGTGTGTGTGTGTGTGTGTGTGTGTGTGTATGCACTCTAGCGGTCGCATTTTTGTCCGATTTGCTTCAAATTTGGTAGGGACGTTCCATTCTATAATCAGTTGGACAAGTTCGTTGGGCAAAGCAATCGGAAAACTCCAAACCACTTTTTTGGGGAATAATCTTTCAAATTTCGAGTTTTTGGGACATACAAGGGTCAGGAAAGCTCCGAATGTAATATTAATGCTTATAAAAAGATGGAAATTAGTGTGGCAAAAGTTTTAAGCCATCTCTCGTCATTCTAGCATAAAAATTTACCGAGTTATTAAAGACAATGTATATCGACTAAACACAATACGTTGTCTTATGGGGCTATACATTAGAAAAACCGGTTATTCATTTGATGGTGTATTTTTATCATTCCCAGCAACCTCACGCCTACTTTCAAGCCTGACTGGACCTTTCTCCTAACCTTATAATGTGTAAAATTGTATTCCCAGCATTGCAGATAAATCAGAACAGCCAACAAATCAATGTTTTCAGATTTCAATACAATTGGAATAAATTTATGCTTGTACACTGGTTTTGAGTTTTAAAAGTTTTGTATGTGGAAATTCACTTCCCTCACGTCAGTGTGCTGTGTGCGAACTCGTATATATATTTTTTACTCTTTTTCGAAATCTTATGTTTTTTTACTCGTTTAAATACCTGCTCTGTCAAAGTGATCCTAGTATCCTTAGGATCACTTTGACAGTACAGGAATTTAAACCAGTTTAATTTGCTAAGGTGATTCTTGCTAGGTGATTCGGTGGCTTACAACCTGACAGTTTGGTTTTGTTTATTTTTATTTTTTTTAGGGAGAGGAGGGAAAAATGCATTTACGCACAAAAGAAACCAACCTGTAGTGTGAGACTCCTAAACACAAATGTAGACTACCCACTAAAAACTACCTATACTCGTTAGGACTCTAACCTAGGATTGTTTGTCACTCTATTTATTTGTTTACATATGCATGGAAATGCCAGAATGTTTGTCACTTTATTTATTTGTTTATATATCCACGGCAAAGCCATTTTAAATAAATGATCAAGGTATCTTGATGGTAATAAATGTGCCAAAAAGTCATAAACAGCAAGCAACAACAACACAAATGAACATATCTAAAGAGCAAACAGTTCGTGGATGCATACCAATTTACAGACATGCATTAATACATTGTTCTTATTGTACACGCTAGATAATAATATACAACGACATTAAACAATACAGTGCTAATCATGTTTTAACAGTAATACAAAATATCCCCGTTGCAGCAAACCTGCATACTCAGCGAATTTCCAATGAATATATAACATAACACATTAAAACACTTAACAGGATTCATAAGAAATGTATTCACAAACAAGCGATATTTAAAATATTAATTATTCTCCATAAGAATAACATTGGGGATGAGTACGCAGGTTTTCTGCAACAAGGCACAAAAAATAATGGGTTTTTATGCAAATACCAATAGAACTCATCTTAGTGAAGTCACATACCAAGTTTCATCCATATACATTCATAAATAAGCGATATATAACATTTTAAGTATTTTCCATAAGAATAACATGGGGACCAAGTACCTAGGTTTGCTGCTACGGGAACCATAGGCGAACAATTGTGTTTCTGTGCAAACAACAATAAACCACAGCCGGATGAAGCCATATGCCAAATATCGTCATTTTATCTTCATAAATAAGCGAAATATAAAACTTATTTTTCTCCATAAGAATAACATTAGACACCGTACTGTGTTTAGCACTTTCAATATCTCAGTAACCAATTAACGTAGAGCAATGATCAAAATATCAAATTGTTTGTTTTTGTATGCTGAATTCAATGGTAAAAATTAAAATTTAATTTAAATAAAAATAACATATGAAAACCCTAAAAAAAACATTTTTGGGGTACAAAAACTCCCCTTCGGATGGTGCGATTCGTCTGGTTTTCGAACGTGTTCAAATAAATGGTACTTTACACAGTTGTACCAATTTTCACTAAGATTGGACCTTTTTTAGGAGAGTTATCGTGCTTACAGACATATAAATATATATATATATCCTATATATATATATATATATGTTATATATATACATATATAACAAGTGGAAATTCGCTAAAAAAACGAGAAACTAGAACAATAACAATGTAGGAACTATGTATTCTAATGTTGGTGACAAAACTAAATAAACTGATTAATCGGCAAGTTACCTTAAACCCGAAAAAAATAAGTGACTTATCTTGCAATCTGAATACTTGTAATAAGTTAATTAGGAATATTTTACGAGACTTTTGATGCATGAATAATAAATCATAATTTGAATAACCATTTCTTTGTTGCAGGTATGTATAACTAAGAACTCGAGGCGTGCGATCAGTAAGAGTGAGTAATCAAATACTCATTTTGGTGTTAACTTGTAGTCCCAATAAAACAAATGTATTCAAGCCCATAGTATGTAAGCTGTACGTAATTTTGATTCTGTCATTCTCTGCTTGGCCCTGATGATGACCGATGTAAATCGATCGCCTTGTACCATCATTTATGTATATTTACAGCGTTGTATATAAGTAGCATATAAATGTATATACTCTTTCTAATATTGATGGACCTAGTTAATGCTATCCTTTTTAAAAGTATTTACTAATTAAGGCAGTGTCTGATAGATAAAGGGTCTCCTTGTTAAATATATTTAAATATCTATGTCCCTTAAGTTTGTAAATAAAACAACGTTTTTACGCTTCCTTAAAACCTTACAACTTTAAAAAACTGTTTTAAATTTGAACTAAATTAACACAGTATTTTGATAATGTATTTTTTTTGATTGATTATAGCTTGGTTAAAAACGAAAGTTGCATAGATAATAGTAATGGTTTATTTTGTAGTGATATTTTTTAAGACGTTGCATGTTAATATAGCTGTTTTTTTAATTCAAGCTATTTACTCTCCTCCCTTTATAAACGGTTCATAAATATACAATACGTTTACATTTTAACAATAAGCAAAGAAATAAACGTTAAGTTAAAAATATAGCTCTTAGGTATTGTAAGCATATTACTAAATATTATACAGTAAAACACGCTTTATAATCTTAGTTCACTTAAAACTAACCAAAGGTTACTATAATATATATTATAATAAGTAGTATAACTTTTTTATGCTCAAATTTGCGTACTGTTTTAATAGAGCAACAAATTTTAATTTACTGCAGTTTTTGGCTCTAAAATACAAATTCCTTTATTATTACTTTACCTGACATTATCAAATACCCCATCTCAAATATCCATATGATCAATAATAAAATCTAAACAAAACTAAATTTCATTTTAAATTTATAATGACTAGTAGTGTAACGCCAACATAATGTATTTAACGAATAACACCGTACCAGACTAAAGAAAGAAAGAAAGAAAGAATTCATTACTCAGATTACACACATTACAAATTAGCATACACATACACAAATTTACAAAAGGTATATACAAATGATTGTCACGTTTTACTATAAGATACCGAGCTGACCTTTTTTGTGTATAACAGGGAAATATCAAATTCCTCCAAGGCTTATCCTGTTTGGAGGCTTTATTAAAACTTAACAATTCATTATATATTTAGATGGCAGCTATAACTAACTATTTCTAAATAATCGTCACAAGAATAACAAATGTAATAAACTAAGAGTTTTATAAAATAAATAAATTAACAACTTAACTTCCAAAAAACAGCATTAAAGAAAAGCAAATATAACAAATTTGAGTACAATACATTAAAATTTAGCTCCCTTTAATATGAAATCCTTCTAAAACAATCTATATACATAATACAATTATATTAATCTCCAAATAAATGTAAAAACACAACTAATGAACTATATATGAATATTCTTACAGCCTATGTTGTACATAAATTATTATATAATAATATGAAATAACAACTCTTCAATATCCTGAATTGTAAAAAGCCATCCCCTTAGATTTCTAAGAACAAAATTTACAATATTTAATTCTTTTACATAGTTTGGCAGTTTATTGTAAATCCTAGGTGCTAAAAAACTGTAGGTTTTGGTAAAATATGTATTAGATCGTTTTGGTACAAGCACATTTCTACAATTCCGCAGTCTTTTCTTATAACCACCAATTTCCCTACAACTTCTCACATAAAAAATCTTCAGTATCTTGTATACATATATATACCTTAAAGGAAGTATTTTCAAGGAACAAAATATTGATGACTTGATGATGATTTTAGTTTGGTTAAGATGGAAGTGATATTTTTTACGCTTAAAGATAGCGAAGAGGCACGACCTAATATAACTCAATTATCTTGATTTGATCCCTGATAATCCGTCCAAATTACATTGGATATATTGTTTTAGTGTTCTAGCAAAATCAGTCATGAAAACAAATATTAAAATTATATTTACAATTACATCGTAATGTAATTTTTATGAACAAATAGAAACAACAACTTATATTCCTACAAAACATAAAGCTCTGATTCAATTTATTTTCATTTGTATCAATTGTGTTTGAATAATTGTAATAATAGTATAAAATAAGACATTTTATAATATAGCATTTAAATAATAAATATAATCGAAGTGGATCTAGACTGAAGTAGTTCTGCTCCACTGTGAAAGTAATACTTAAATAGTTACCTCTTTTGTGAAATTATTAGTGACTCCTAATTCCAGATAAGTCATTGTATTAGTATTTATAGTAATTAAATTACATTTATCTTAATAAATTAAATAATCAAGTGGTTCAGCTAATTTAAATACATGTAAATACAGCCCATAGGTTTTTTTACCTAGTTTGATTGCCTACCAACTAAATGTCAAGAAATATCTAGTAGACTGTTTATTATTCTCTTCCGTAACAATAAAATATCTCACGTATCATTAGCGAAGTATCATCTCTCCACTCTCTTGTGTGGTACCGTTTATGTTGTTGTCGGGTCCTTTGTTCCAATACAGACAAAGCCACTGTCTTCTTTTCATGTCGGCTCGTTTTGCCGTCATTGTTGATATGACAGCCTGTCAGGCTGGACTATTTAGGATTAGCTGTGCTCGATGTAAGTGCCGACATTTCTTTACATTCTTTTATCCATGTAGTTCGTAATATATCTACAACTGATATAGCGTTTGACCATGTGTTATTCATGACATCAAGACTTTCATCTAATGAAATACTCAGATATTGTGATTTTCTGAATTTGAATAATTGTTGCGCTTATTACATAGAACTTCGGATATGTCAGTTTTACTATCGAGTGAGTTAGTACGTCATAGTGTTTAGCCTTTATGAAATTCCCCCCTCTACGATGTTAGTCATATTCAACATTTGTTCATTTGTCTAAACAGCTAATGCATGTATCGACCACATACATGCATGGCAACTCGGTGGATAGTCTTACAAATGGCCTGTTGCCGTAGTCAACAATACTACTGCTAGAACCTTCTATACAATTTTAGGTGGAAAAACTGTTAACACCGGGTTTGTAAACAATTTTGAAGTTAAGTAATAAAGTGGATGTTTGACTATATTTTCCAGGAGAGTTTACAATCAAATGTAAATGTATAAAATAAAATAAAGTATTTTATATTTTTCAGAGCTCAACTTAATATGACAATTAGTATGTCATGGTTATTCTACCAACCTCTATTAACAGTAGCTTCAGCAGAGTGACAGCGGCTGTCATATAAAGGGAAGTGCAGTATATATTACAAAACATGCATTATTTAGTTTATTTCAATTAAAACATTTATAGATGCATCGTTCTAGAAAATGCTTGAAAGATATAAATCTTACCATAATGCTAACTTTCACAACCTTTGCTTCGAAAGTGACTAATTTAAGTTGAACTTTGATTAAGACCTGGATTACAACTTTAAAAATATTTTTTGCAGATTTTCAAATCACATTGAATGAACTAATTATCAACTTATATACAGGGTGTCTTATATTTTAAACGTGTATACAATATCATATTGGTTGCAGATAGTTATAAATTATCTGCGAGATTATTCTCAGTAAAGATTTTGGTTTCCCAACCAGGCAATAACTGAGTTCTGGTTTAGCCGACCGATTGCTTCGGCTAATGATCAATAAATACAGTAGCGTTGTCTGCGGTTGACGTATGCTTTTGAACATATTTGATGTTCCTCACCACAGCCTGAATCCTATAAGCTCGATTAGCTGTGGTATACCAGGAAAATTTTTATATCAACTTTTGAAAAATATTATGAATATACAAAAATATTAGAACTTTTACATTTTATCGGAACCATTCGAAATATTAGGAATTTGATGTAGTGTTGATAACAGTAATATATGTACATACTATCACTATATCTGATATTGATTGCAGAATTAACAATGACTTATGACATTAGTACTTATGATCTGAACATTCATAACATTAACTTAAAACATAATGATATAGGGAATAATGCAAGTGGGGAAATCGAATTCAGAATATAAATGGTAAATTATAGTGAAGAATATGATGTATTAAAGAGATTAATTTCCCAATTAGACACATTATTGAATTAATTTAAATTATAATTGGATTACAAGTTTTAAGTATGCATATTTATTGTCAAAATAGCGTGAGCCTAGACAACCCTAAATAAATAAGTCATAAATCGTAAATAGGTTAGTCTTTTTTTGCATTAAGACAAATAAATTACTATAAGGGTTAGTGCCGTTTGAAGTATAAAGCTACTTAATCTTTTCTTAACACAGCATGTTACAAATAGGGTGAGTTATTCTCTTGTGGTATGAATATTTTAAGACACCTTGACGCTTGATTTTAACCCGTTTTTACACCAAGAAAGAAACTTACACATTATCATTAAAATATATTTAAAATTCCCCATAAAAAGCATAGATAGCATTATGAAGAAAAAGAAAAGGAGAATAAAAGCAACTTGTTAGATTATTTTAGAACTAATTACATACTTCAAACAAACATTCGTCCCATACAAACAATAATGAAGAAAATATATCAAGACATTTTTTGTTGTTGCTCCTCTACAAAATTTTGTGACGACGAGAAGATTCCACGCACAACAACACAACCCCTGAAGGAGACAGTTTGGAAATTGATACTTCGGCACTAATACGCGCTTTTGTATCGAAATGGATTCCACGTAGACTGAGTCGCCGAGGGCGTGTAGAAAGTGCTAGTCAATAAAAACCTTGCCTTAAAAATAAAAATATAAGCCTTGTCGGTCGGAGTTTTACAGTATAAATAGATTATATTTTCTGTTATTTCACCTTGGCAAAAGTTTTGTTGCTTTCTATTTGCTCTAAACTACTATTAATACTTATTACTATAAAATTATTCTTTTCACACTTTCTTTTAGACACTTAATTTACTATTCGCTAATGACTGGACTTTTCCAATAGTCGCTTCCAATAAGATCCAACAACTGTAATTTGAATTGGATAATAACATTTTTAACGTAACTTTTTAAAAGGTCTGATAGTGAATGAACGGAATAAAACTCAATAGTGAAATGGTAAAGAACTAACGGAAAATATTCAAAATATAAATAAATATATGTTTTAACACATTAAACCATAATAGCTTTTTAAAGTAATCTTAGTCTTGAATAATCTGTAATAATATTGATATTTTACGAATATGGATTTTTCTCGTTGAATTTTAAGAAGGAATTTTTTAACTGATGATAGTGATAAACTGGTATACATATAAACATGAAATTTCAAGACATTTTGTCTACTATAATATGTGGGCGTATATTTGTTTTAATGTAAGAAATTAAATAGCTACTTTCAACACTAGTATTTTCTTATGTCAATCCAAGGGTAAAAAAAGTTTTAAAACCGTGTAAATGATTAAGGTTTTTGTGCATAAGTAAATTATTTATACCTATATACAACATTGACGAACATTGAAATTTTAAATTAAATTTACTTACATCAATCATATTTGGTTCTGATAACAAATACGAATCACCAAATTCCTTCGTCATTTTAAATTTACTGTTTGCATTTAAAATTGCGGTTTATTGTTATTATTAACGTAAATAAACACTTTTTGGTTAATAATACTGATATCAGCTGTTGAGTAAACTACGAACCCTTAAAATAAATACTTCAAAACATTTCACTCATGAAATCGCATTATAATATGCACACGACTATATGGGGCATCGTTCGTGATGTTCAACGTGATCAAAGAGAGTATAAAGAGTGACGTGCTCAAATTGTTAAAGACCTAAATGTAATGTGTATTTTTATTCGTCTGAACTCTTCTATTGGGAGATTAATTAAATGGTTGAATTTATATTTTACACAGTAAAAGGGAACAACAAACAAAATAGTTCAATGCTCAGTTAGTAAGAGGTAATCTTACTGAGTCATCTGAAACAGTTGTCCTCTCAGCACATTGACCCATGAATTAAAGTGAAGAGAATCCATTTAGTGTGCCACTGACATATTCGACTTGTTTAAATTATTTTGTGTATAATTTAAATACAAAAATAACATAAATCAATTATTATTATTGATTAAATAATCTTGTTGTTAAGCTCTACTCTTTCACAAATCCCCATGATAAAAAGCTTTCAATAATATTCTCTGATATATTTAAGGGTTGGCTATTATTCTAGTATGATCTACAAAAATTGTGTTTTAAAAGTCTTCAAATATTACAAATGGTTTTTAACAAGTTTTAGTTTACGGTCCAATAGCATTTTTGTGTATATAGAAGTCAGAAGCACAAAATATTCCTTATATTATCATCCTCATTTTTCTTAGCTTAAATATCACTAAATTGATTTGTTTAATTCATTAAACTGTATACTTGTTTCGTATGTTATTAAAATACTCAAAATTAAACGATAACATATGCAGATTATGATTATAAAAAATTCGAATCGTTATTAGCTCATTTAAAAATACAATTGGTTGTCGATATAGAACGGTTTAAGTTATACAATTTCATTGAGGAAAACTATTTTTAAAAAATAAATAAAAACATTATTTGTTTTTCAATTATTTATACCTAGTGTTAAAAAAATTGCTACCACGCAGTTAGAGATTTGAAACCAAGCTTACAATGGAAAATTCTGAATTTTCGTTGAATGGATTGGCAACTCTGTTACCACAACCTCAAAAAAATTAATAGCCTACTTTGTTATTCATTTGCTAGCATCAACTAGTTATTTGTTCACTGCTTATAAGTGGTTATAACGAAACACTGCAATGTAAAAAATACTCAATAAAGAAACGTACATTTTATTTATCCGTCCTTGTATGTGGACAAAGTGCGTTTTTTTACTATAATATTTGTCAGGATGAAAGTCAATTTTATGAAGAATGTGGAAAAGCCATTACGCAAAGTCGCCTGAGAGAAATTTACATTCTTGAAAATGTTTACCACTATAGAATTACAAAGTAGCAAACACTAGCAGTAGGGATCCTTTTATAACACACAATTAAACTTTCCAGCACGACGAAACCTTTTTATCTTTAGTACGATAATTTTAAGGATTACAAGCATTTAGATTTTTGCTATACTTACTATTATGTATTTGTATTTTTAGTGACTTTATACTTATTGTTATATATCATTGTATGAGCCATGTCATATCTTGAATTGTACTTGAACAAATTTAGATGTTCTGTTTGTTACAAAAAACAATAACACAGAAAATAATGATAAACATAATGATATTAATGATGAAAATAATGATAAAAATAGATGATTATATGATCCCACAAAGAAAAGCATGGTTGATCAAAAATATTTTTAAATGAAAATGTTGTTCTCCATCACAAAAACAACGATGTTGAAAGCATCGAGAAGATTTCCCGCACAATAACACAGCTCCTGAAAATGACAGTTTGTAATTTGATACATCGGATCTTTTTACACAAAGGGCCTAACGCGCATTGCATCGCGATGGTTTCTACAACACTGTCACCGTGGGCGATAGAAAAGCGCCTGTCAGTACCACCTTGTTGGAGGCTCGTAGAGAGAATATAAGTTTGAGAAAAATTATGATATAAAACATAAAATACATTCATCACATAGAGTTAAGTAGCTTTCAATGAGTAGCTTTGGTTGGTGAAACATATTAATGTAAATATTATTTAATTATTTGTAATATTAAAATGTTTAGTATACAGTAAACATGTATAAAACAATGTTTAAAATATCTTCCGTTGCTGATTACCTTATTAAAATAAGTAACTTTCCAAATATATGTAAAATTATATTAATAATATAGAAGTTGTGGACTTTTCATCCTTAAAGATGCTTATCGCTTTTAGGAAGTTCCCCTACAGTTAAAAAACCCTACTACTAGTCATCATGATAAGACTGAGACACGAGAATTTTCCCTGTGACATTTCCCGATGCAAGAAAAAACCATAAAGCAATTAAAACATATGATTTCTCCATTTTAGCGAATTTACCCTATAGGTAAGAAGCTATTACCGTAGGTCTCATAGTAAGACTTAAGCCCGAGACCATGATAACTTTTTGTTTTGAGGTCCTCAGATGCCAAAAAAACACTATTCGTTAATATATCTGGGTGTGTGTGTCCGAGAATGAAATAACTTGAGTAAAAATCGTCCGATTTTGATGAAATTTGGCTCAAATGTGTAAAGTGACATTTAAGACTTTCATTTTGAAAACAAGAAAAATCGGACAATGGGAAGGGGGGTTTAAAAATTTACTAAAACTCTGTTTTTTGCATTTTTCACCCTAAACTTTTTAAAACACTCCAATTTTGTTTTGTCCATATTATAGAGCTAAAAACACAACTAATATAGCATTGTGAATCATTAAATTAGCTTAAGTAGTTCCAGAGATAATCCAAAAAAAACATGTTCATAAAATCTCCCATTTTAATATTATAGAAAAAACGTTTTAGCTTTTACTCAGTTAACTTTACTGTAAACTTTAAATTTGCTTGTACCAATCATTTCAGCTCTACAAAACAATATTTTTTGTGTTAAAAAAACACCAAACCTGCATACTCAACCATAATTTTATTCTTATGGAGGATAAGTAAAGTTTTATATCTTCCCTAATTATGAACATAAATTAATAAAACTTATAATTTAGCTTTACCTGGTTGAGTTATATTGATAATTGCTTAAAAACACATTTGTTATCTTTCTTGTTGCAGCAAAATTACGTTATCAGTCCTAATGTTATTCTTATGTAGAATAAATAAAATGTTATATACCACTTATTTATGAATGTATTGTTATGAATCTTGGTAAGTGCCTTTATGTGGGAGTGAAACACATATTTATCCATTTGAAATTCGCTGAAAACGCAGATTTGCTGTGACGGGGGTATTTGAGTTACTAGAGCCTTCAATAACTCTACTTTTAAAACCATAAAACTGTACATAATTACGTAAATTGAATTGGGCGATATTTCCACGATCATTGGATTGTAAATGTTTTCGTAATGGAATTTAGTCATTTACCCAAAAAAGTGAAGGTCCAGAAGTAAGCATGACATCCAGACCACTGTTTTATTTACTAACCATCAGAGGGAGCTGAATACATTTCAAACCATTTTGTGATTGCGAATGTACCATTATGTAAAGTATAATAACGTGCAGATAGTATTCATATCGTTTGAGCTTCATACATTGCTTAATAATACAGCACTGTATATTGTAGTTACCTAGATCTCAAAATACCTGTTGATCAGGTATATAGAATATTTCTGATAGAAAGAAATATAAATTTATCGATAGTTCCTTAAATAATAATATTAAAAAGCAAAACAAATAGTTATTAATTGTTCACGCATACTCAAACACTGCATGAATTCAAATAGGCTAGATTAGTTCGAGATTCCTGTTTTAAGACTTGATGTAACAAAGAAATAAACAGTAAAAATAAATAATAACAAGTTAATAATAGAAGGGGAAAACTTAAAAATATATTAAATTTGAATTGGAGTTGAAATTTATTACTTAAAATTCTAAAATGTATATTTACTTGCATACATTCACGAAATAATAGTTTTAAATATGTTTTTCTGAGCAACAAAGCAGTCAGTACGGTTAATATTTTATATGTAAAGATAAACCTAATAACTTTCGTAACCTAAGATGTGATTATAAAAGTATTAAAGTACGTAAATATGTTTTCATATAAGATTAGTGTAAATAAGACTACAGTGTAAATCTATTGCTTAAAATATTTTTGAAATGGCTCTGACAGATTTAGATTTACCTAAAATAAAAGCTTACATGTTTACTTGAAGTAAACAAATCCACATTACGTAAAATATTTGAAGGAGTTGGCGAAGACAGTTCCGGAAACAAGCGTTAGAACGAATCTCGTAAATGTCAATGTTGAAAAGTGAAAAATATTACAGGGAAGAAAAACGATTTCACTACATACGAACAGGGTTTTTGTTTTAAATATGTTCGAAGTAAATAACATACTTCGACGTGTGTTTGTTTTGATTACTTGAATAAAAACCGTGTCATATATCTAACTGTATTTCAAAAGGAATGCAATATTAAAATAATGTTAGATAGCCGACATTAATAAGTTTGAATATTAATTTAAAGCGTTAAAAATTATTTTGCTCAACCCTTTCGCATCCATTGTGAAATTAAATGAAAAATGTTTTTATTTAAGAGGTGAAGTTAGGACTGGCAAGTCAGATCTACCACTTAAGCTCTAACTCTAAACCACTTAACATCTTTGTGAGTATATAAACTAAAGTCCATACATTCCAATTACCAAAATATCGTTTCAAGTTATAGTTTAAACAATAATAAACATCATAGTTATTGGTTGGCTAAGCATGACAATCGTTAACCTGAAAAGGTTAGACCTCTCTCTTTAAACAAAACTGATTAAACAAACATTAAAACTTATTAAAACATTTTAAAAAGATGAATACAATACTACACAATTTACTTGCCAAAGACATGAGTATGAAACATAGATTTTACTTCTAGGAGGAAATTGCATAAACAATTTTAAGGAGGTAGAGAGAAGTACTAAAAGTCCTTTTTTAAATTGTTATAATACTGTCACAATAATCTGTATGTACAGTTACATTTTAAATTCATATATTATCTTAAGATGAAACAACTAATCTGCCAATTCAAATCCTGTATAAGAAGTTTTGACCATTAAAACCTGTTGGTGTACCCTTACTACCTATAAACGTTATAGCACGTAATTTTATTGAATGAAGATTAGTGAGAAACATAAATGTCACTAGTGTTTGCAAACTAAATGTATTCGACGAATACGCAACCTAAACAACATTAGAAAAAGATTTGCTTACTTATAAATTCAATGATTGTACTTATATATTAGAATTAACATCAAATATTCGCCAGACATTTCAGTCTTTTTGTCATTTCATTACTTTTGCCTGTTTTGTTATAATCGTTTGTTATAAATTCTACAAAAGTAAATATACACCAATATCGGTTGTTAGCTTTGATCAGTCAACAATCGCGGAATCATTTAAATATTTAAGACCACTCTACAATATACAGCTGCTGGGGAAGGCGAGTGGCCCAAGTTGGTTGGAAACTTTGCTTACAAGATTAATCATTTAATACAAGTTTGAGCAAACACTTGTAGCTAAGAATATTTTTTACAGACTTGCAAAAATTTACTTTTTGTAATCGTTCCTTCATATTTAACATACATTTGTTATGCATTTTTTATTCAAACTAATTGTATATTCTCATCAAAAAGCAAAATTAGTTCAACGCAAAATTTACTACTATTTGACTGTATTTTAACGATAAAGTTTGAAAATATATTAAAGAGCAGATCGATCGATACCGTGCGTAATATTTCTGAACACCTCTCAGAATAGGACTACGTAGTTGTTGTGTTACACTACCAGGTAAGCTTACCGCTTGGTTGGGCTAATCATCAACCAATATTGTTGGTTGCCGGCTGTTGTTTGTTAGTGCTTCGTCTACGTTGACGTTCCTCATCACAAACTGAATCCATCCTTCATTTGGAATGCGTCTGTAGTACACTCAACGTAACCTGTAAAACCGTACTAAAAACATCTCACTGCATTTCTGTTTAGCTTATGTTAAACTGGTAATATTATTCAATATATCGTGGATTATGTGGGAATTTTCGGCCGAACTGGGAATTTTAGGTTGCGATCGTCAACGGCCTAACCTAAGTACCAGTGATATAATTTTAGTTACTTAAGCTATATAAAAACAAATGTTAGCAAAACATAAACAAAAAATTACTTTGATCCTTATTTTTGTTTTAGTATTGATAAAACTACAATATCAATACACATTTTGCTTATACTGTTGTAGGCGAAAGTCATTTGTTCCAAAAAGTCTTAACTAAAACAAAATGCAAACAATTAACATCAGCTGCTATAGTATTATTTGGTCAATTTAGTCGTTATAATACAGGTTGATTTATATAATATCTTTTATGTGACTAGTTAAAAAAACATGTTACGGCTTATTCGTCTCGAGTTCCTCTAACAGATAGTCTCAGAGGAGAAATGCGACACGATAAAATACAGAGCATAGAATGTCCCAAAGAGAACGAGCTCTTCTCTCTCCGAGTAATCATGATTATAATAGCTACTTATTCCTGCGTTTTATTAATCTTTTTTCAGTTTTAATTTCAATGATCTTAGAACAGAATACCGTACTATTTTTATTTTATAGTGAAACATACGTGTCCAAAAATAAGTGTATGTAAAAAAATATTCATCCAGCCAAGACTTAAAAAATTTCAGGTGTTTGGAATAGAAGTAAAAACTACCCTATAACCTTGTCTACCCTATAAATAAATGTGACTAACATAATTTTTTTTTCTTTGTCTAATTTGGTTGTTCATCCTCCAAAAACCGGTTTAAAAGCATAAAATATTTACACTCAATAACACTGTATCTGACGGTAACAGTTAGTAATTCGATACTTTCGATAGTGTACACCAAATTAAATCAAGCTTTTGTATTTGAATGGGGATTCCAGGCAAATCCTCTTAATGTAGGTTATGTAAATTAAACTTGACACTAAGTATCTCTTTCGTGACAACAGTATAAGTAATTAGAAGACTAAATTACTTATGTAATCCGTCAAACAGCTCAAAATGTGTTAATCGTGTTCAGGAAATGTTTTGTCGTTAATTCGCCATCTTCAGCTGCTTATTTAAAATTAAGTTGTCGACTATTCATCAGGAAAATAAAAAAATAAAAAAATACCCCCGTCACAGGAAACCTGCGTACTCAGCGAATTTCCAATGCATATATATATATATATATATATATATATATATATATATAAGATGTATCTTATAACAAAGTACCCTTTTTTTTATAAAAACATTTTTATTTCAGACTGACATGTTTCGTGCGCTTAGGCCATTATCAAAGTCTATAAAAATATAACTTCACATTTAAAATAAAATAAATATTAATCATATGTTAAAATTAAGTATTTTAAAGTTGCATATGAATTTTTGTTGTTGTCATAATCCATAATATATTATATTTTCTCCTGTTATTTTCTTTAACAAAAATTAATAGGTTTTCTTTAACAAAAATTCATCAGTTGAGTTGACCAGTTGGAGGGCAGAATGCGGGACCCTTGTTTGAGAGTCTTATCCCAGCTGTCTCAGGGGCACGGGAGTTGGCCCTCTGAAGGGTCGGTTTGGCTGCCATCCCATTCCACACTTTCCTTTCCTGCTATTTCCTATCCTTCCGGTAACCTGCGCAATATTCCTGCCTGTGAAAGATGTGCCTACCAGCTATGCTGGGGTTTCCTAATCCGCATCAATTATGATGTAATGAAGTAATCTACATAGAGTGAGTCATCTGAAACATTGAAAATACTCTCAGCACATTGACCCATGAATTAAAGTGAAGAGAATCCATTTAGTGTACCACTGACAGATTAAACTTATTTAAATTATTTTGGGTATAATTATTGTATTAATTAAATAATCTTGCCGTTAAGCTCTATTTTTTCACAAATCCCCATGATCAAAAGCTTTCAATAATATTCTCTGTTATATGCCAGGGTTGGCTATTATTCTAGTTTGATCTAAAAAAATTGGGTTTTAAAGTCTTAAAATATTATAAATGGTTCTTGACAAGTTTTTAGTTCATGGTCCAATAGCATTTTTGTGCATATATAAGAAGCCCAAGTATTCCTTATATTTTCACTAAACTCATTTGACTTAGCTTTAAATATCTCTAAATTGATTTGTTAAATTCATTAAACTGTGTACTTGTTTCGTATTTTAATAAAAATTTCAAATCTAAACAATAACATTTGTAGATTATGATTATAAAAAATGCGAATTGTTATTAGCTCATTTAAAAATACAATTGGTTGTCAATATAGAACGGGCTAAGTTATAAAATTTCATCGAGGAAAACTATTTTAACAAAATAAATAAAAATATTGTTTGTTTTTAAATAATTTATACCGAGTGTTTAAAAAATTGCTACTTCACAGTTAGGAATTTGAAACCAAGTTTACAATTGAAAATTCGGAATTTTCGTTGAATGGATGAGAAACTCTACTACCACAACCTCAAAAACAAATATTAGCCTACTTTATTATTTATTTGCTAGCATCAAGTTATTTATGCATTTCTTATAATTGGTTATAACGAAATACTATAGTGTAAACAATATACTCAATAAACAAACGAATATTTTATTTATCCGTATTTGTAAGACAAAGCAAGTTTTTTTAGTATATTAATATTTGTCAGAATAAAATTCAATTTTATGAAGAAAGTGGAAAAGCCATTAGGCAAAGTCGCCTGAGAGAAATTTACATTCTTGAAAATGTTTACCACTATAGAATTACAAAGTAGCAAACACTAGGGTAGGGATCCTTTTATAACACACAATTAAACTCTCCAGCCCGACAAAACTTTTGGTTAAATCTTTAGTATAATAATTTTAAACATTAAATACATTTAGTTTTTTGCTATAGTTACTATTATGTATTTGTATTTTTATCGTCTTTATACTTATTGTTCTATATTATTGTATCAGCCATAACACAACTTTCTGTTAGCTACAAAAAACAATAACACAGAAAATAATAATGAGAATAAATTATAAAAAATAGATGATTATATGGTCCCACAAAGAAAAGCATGGTCGATACAAAAGAGTTGCAAATGGAAATGTTCTCCATCACAAAAACAACGCTCTTGAAGAAGATTTCCCGCACAATAACACAGCTCCTGAAAATGACAGTTTGTAATTTTATCCATCGGATCTTTTTACACAAAGGGACTAACGCGCTTCGCATCGCGATGGTTTGTACAACAGTGTGTCACCGTGGGCGATAGAAACGCACAGTACCACCTTGTTGGAGGCTCGTAGCGAGAATATAAGTTTAATATGTAAGTATACATTTATGGTACAACACATTAAGTACATTCATCACACAGATTGCGTAGTTTTGATTGGTAAAACTTGATATTGTAAATAATATTTAACTAGTTGCAATATCAAAATGTTCATTATACTATAAAACAACGTGTAAATAGGCTTTTCCTGCTTATTACGTAATAAAACGAGTTAAAATGTGTACTTTTTATCCTTAGATGCATTTGGATTTTAGTAATTTCTTCTATAGTTATAAAATTAGAAATATTACTGAAGTTAGCATGATATAAGACTTGGACCCGGCAATACTCGCTTTGAGGTCACCTGATGCAAACACAATTATAAACTAATCTGAACCTCTATTCAAGTTTTCTCTATTTTCTGATACTGAAACCCTATCACCAGTAGTACTACATTAAAGAAATAATTATATTTGTAAAAAATTAAATATTTACATCATTATAATATTTTAATTGGGCGATATTTCCAATATTATCATTTATTATTATTGGATGAATTTTTTATCGAAAAAAAAACTAACATGAAAAGGTAGAAAATTTAAGCTGCAGTATTTTTAGTCTTAAGATTTTTGTTGTAAAAGCCTTTCATTGTTTCATTGGTTTTCTGCAAATAAATATTATTATTATTAATAATGTTTTTGTAATGGAATTTAGTTATCTACCGAGACAAGGGAAGGTCCAAAAGGAAGTATGACATCCAGCTAACTGATTTATTAACCGTCAGAAGGGGCTGCATATTATATAGCCCCATTTTGTGATTGCGAATGTACCATTATGTAAAGTATAATAACGTGCAGATGGTATTTCTGTCGTTTGAGTCTCCTACATTGCTAAATAAACCCGTACTGTACATATATATAAATGTGTATATGTGTGTACATGTGTACATATATTATATATATAATATTTCTTATGGATAGTAATATATATTTAGTAATATTTCCTAACCGTATAGTAAATAATAATGTAAAATTAGCAAAACAAATAATCATTGTTCACGCATACTCCAACACTATTTTTATTCAAATCCATAGGTTCAAAATTCCTTTTCTAGACATGATGAACCAAGAAATAACAATGAAAAGCTAATAATAAAATAGGAACAACTAAATATTATAAAGTTGTTTCTATGTAAGATTGTTAGTGTAAATACATTACTTGAAGTATTTTCGAAATGGCTAAAATAAATTTATTTTTGCCTAAAATACAAGTTTACTTGTTTACGCTGTAAACAAATCATCATTGCATAAAATATTTTAAGGAGTTGCGAAGACAGTTCCGGAAATAAGCGTTAGATCGAATCTTATAAATGTCAATGTTGACACGTGAAAAATGTTACAGGGAAGAAAAACGATTTCACAACATACGAACAGAGTTTCTGTTTTAAATATTTTTAAAGTAAATAACATACTTCGCCATGTTTTTTTTGATTGGTTGAATCAGAATGATGTTACATATTTAATTGTATTTAAATAGGTATTAATGAAATTTTAAAATAATGTTTTAAACAATAATAAGTTTAAATATGAATATATAAAGTTCTAAATTATTACTTTGCTCAACCCTTTCTTATCCTTTATGATTTAGCGATTTAGATCCAAGCTAAGAAACGAAAACACATGCATACAAGAGAAACAAAATAACTAAAGTTCATACATTATAAATACTAAAATGTCGTTTTAAGATATGGAGTAAACAATGTAAACGTCATTAAAGTTTGGCTAATTGTTATACCTGGAAAGGTTAGATATCTCTCTAATATAAAAAAAAGATTAAAAATGCCTTTTAAGACCTTACGAAACTCATAAAAACTTAAAAAAATCAATTAAAAATTTAGCATTTATATATTAATGACAGGAGTATTAAACTGCGATGTTCCATTTTGGAAGTATCTTCTATGATAGTATATCCTTTTAGGAATTAGTAGGCTACGTCCTTTTAATTTAAAGATGTAGGGAGGAGTAGTAAAAGTTATATTTTTAAAATTTGTATCATACTGCTGCATTAATCTGCATTTACAGGTACTGTTTTATTCAAATATTATCTTAAGATTATTAATCTATCAATTAAATTCTACTATAAAGAGGTTTCAAACATCAAACCTGTTTTTATACCATTACTACCTAAATACGTTATATAACGTAATATTTGGTGAGGAATAGTAAGAAATATAAATGCCACTACGGGTTGCAAACTCAACGTTTTATTACTTATTTGTCATATACGCAACCTGAGAAAAATTAAAACATGTCTGCT
Source organism: Allygus modestus (assembly GCA_963675035.1). Taxonomy (NCBI): domain Eukaryota; kingdom Metazoa; phylum Arthropoda; class Insecta; order Hemiptera; family Cicadellidae; genus Allygus; species Allygus modestus. Next base: position 470,057,984 of record OY776112.1, read on the forward strand.
TACTTATAAACTGAATGGTGGTCATAACTTCAAACATAAAAATTTCCGTCAGACATTTTAGTTTAGAAGTAAAATAAAAGGTTATTCTTAATTTGGTTTTTCCTTTTGCCCGTTGTCTAGATAAGTGTTTGTTATAAATTGTACAAAAGTAAATATAAACCAATATCTGTTGTTAGCTTTGATCAGTCAACAATCGCAGAATCACTTAAATATTTAAGACGCACTCTACAATATACAGCTGCTTGGGAAGGCGAGTGGCCCAAGTTGGTTGGAAACTTTGCTTAAAAGTTTGAGCGAACTCTTCTTGCAAAGAACATTTATCAGACTTGCAAACAAGTACGTTTTGGAATCGTTCATTAATATTTAACATAGTTTTGTTATGTATTTTTGTATTTAAACTAATTAGTACTGTATATTTATTGAATCTAACTGGCATTTATGTAAGGAAAAATTAGTTAAAAGAAAAATATAAAACATTTGAATTATTTTAACTATAAAGCTTAGAAAATGTATTCAAGATGTGATCTTATCAATTTATATGGTATGTAATATTTCTGAACACCTATCAGTGTAAGACTAGGTAGTTTTTGAGTTGCGCTACCTGGTAAGCCTGCCGCTTGGTTGGGCTAGTGATCAGCAAATATTGTTGGATGTCGGCTTTTGTTGATGTTAGTACTTCGACCACGCCGACGTTCCTCATCACGAACTCAATCCATGCTTTATTTGAAATTCCGTCTGTAGAATACTGACATAAACTGTAAAACAATAGTAAAAGAACATCACTCTGCATTCATTTTTATCTTAAGTTAAACTGATATAATTTAATACAACCTAAGTACTAGTGATATAATTCTAGTTAAGTGAGCTATGTAAAAACAAATGTTAGTAAAACATACATAAATTACTTCCATCCTTATTAGTGAATTAACAATGGAAAAGTGAACTATTAGCATGACCCGCACTTGAAGACTTAAGACCGGGACCACCACAGAAGTTCCTAACGTAATTCACTGAACACGTTTTGAGGGGTCTCTAAAACTTATATATATATATATATATATATATATATATATATATATATATATATATATATGGGTTCGAACTCTAGTGGTCGCAATGTTTGTCCGATTTACTTTAAATTTGGTAGAGACATTCCTTTTTATAATCAGTTGGACAAGTTCGTAGGACAAAACAATCGGGAAACTCTAACCCCCTTCTTTGGGGATTTTAAGTTTTAAATTTTGAGTTTTTGGGCCCAAAAAGGGTCAGAAAAGCCTCAAATATACACTTATTGCACATTAACTTATTGTACGTAAAAAGCCAAATATTCTAATTCCTCCTTCATCATTCTAGCACTAGTACTTACCGACTTATTAAAGAAAATGTTCATTGTCAAAATACGGTACGTCGTCTTATGGGGGTTTTACACTGAAACAGGATTTTTGTTTTTCATATCTTAATATAGTTTTATCACCCCCCCCCATATCCCTATACCAACTTGTTATCCTGACAATACCTCCTTCTAACTTTATAATGTACAACATTGTCATCCTATTAGTGAATTCAAATATAACCAGGAGCATCAAAATAGCCCAAAAATTAAATTTATAAATTAAAAAAAAAATGTAACCAGTGTTGGCTTAAACCCTTTATTTGATCTTGTTAAGGCTTTCATGCAGAAATTCACTTCCCTCACGTTGGCGTGCTGCGTGATATTTCGTTTTTGTTTTAGGAATGATAAAACTACAACATTAAATACACTACCTACACTTAGACAGTTATAGGCTAGTAGCCATTTGTTATAATAAGTTTTAACTATAACAAAATGAAAATAAATAAGTTCCGTTCTCCTATATTATTATTTGATCAATTTAGTCATTATAATATAGGTTTAGGGAAACTTGATTTGTAAAATAACTTTTATGTGATAGTTTAAAAAAACAAGTGTCGGCTTATTCGTCTTGGGCTCTTCTAGCAGTTAGTCTCAGAGGAGAAAAGTGACACGATAAAATACAGAGCGTAGAATGTCCCAAAGAGAACAAGATCTTTTCTCCCCGTATAATCATGATTAGATGGTTACTTGAGAGTTATTACTGCATTTTATTTTAATGATTTTTCCGTTTGAATTTCAATTATCTTAGTACTAGATACCTTTTGATGTTGCTGTTTATTTATAGGAATTTTTCAAGTAAAAAGCAAAAGAGCCAAAAATAAGTAAAAAACAATATTCATATAACCAAGTTTTGAAAAAATTCAGGTGTTCGGTATAGAAGTAAAAAAGTCACCTTGACTACTCCATAAATAAAAGTTGCCTAAAATAAGAACATTTTAATATATTTTAAATGTGGTTGTTCAACCTACAAAAAGTGTTTGAAACATTGAATATTTACACTGAATAACACTGCGTCTGGCAGTAACAGTTAATAATTGGATACATTCTATCGTTAGCACCAAAATAAATCAAGCTTTTGTGTTCGAATGGATTCCAGGTAAATAATGTTACTGTAGGCGATGCAAATAAATCTTATTCATTTATGACTACGGTATTATTTTATAATATCTCTTTTATGACAACGGTCGAAGTAAACACAAGTTTTATTGAACTAATCACCGTTTGCACATTTTTTGGCAATGTTAAGGTTTTGTTTGAAAAATATAGTATTTTATTAAATAAACACATTTTGATCTGGGATCACTGTTTAATTAACCTAGTTAATAAAACCTGTACACATGTAAGGACAGTACATTTGACCGTTATTTGCTTGAGGAAACCCTCTGAGATCCATAACCATATTAATTAACACTAATTAATTTGATAAAATTATAATCGGATTATTACTAAGATGTTTATCGAGTTAAAAGCGAAGAAAATCACAACGAAATATGGGCCTTGTTATCAAACGATTAAAGAAAGTACTTGTTAAAAATGTTTGAGCATTTTTTTCTCAAGATGAGTTTAGTATATGAAGGATGCCTTCAACAATCGCAGCAAATATACAGGGTTTTCATAAAACCATGGTGGGGTTTTAACTGTCTATAAAACTGCTATGAGACAAATCAAACATTTAAAATTGGTAACCCTGCATCCGGTAGCTCAAACAGTTTTGTGTACATAGTTTAAAACAACTGGGTTCATTGTTGTGCTCATTGGTAATCTTATTCTTTAAAATAAACTTCAGAATGTGTTTTCTGTACAAACCATGTTTTCTGATCAAGAGAAAGCTAAGTGTGTAATGTTGTTATGTCAACTCAAGTCAGTGAGTTTATTGCAGCGGGCATTTTAGAAGATCATTTATAAGCTCCACCTCATGAAAATAACATTCGGCGTTGGAGTAAGCACTGGAGTAAACACTGGATCAGTTAAAACGCAAATTAGGCTGGGTAGACCACCAGTCTCAAACCAAACAGTTGAAAACATAAGACTATATTATAGTAGAAGACCCAAAAAATCCATTCCTCATCATAGTATTAAATTAAGAATACCAGTAATTACACTTTACAAAGCTTTACACAAACGGCTCCACCTTCATGCCTACAAAATTGAACTATTGCCTAAAATTGAACTTCTTCAGAAAATCAAGCCAACAGTTATGGTTAAAAGAGCCCACAGATATGGATTTGCTACGTTTGTGTTGAACCAAATAGTAGAAAACGATTCATTTTTGAATTATGTTATTTTTTTATGAAGCCACGTTTCACACCAATGGTTGTTTTGATAGACACAATGTACGGATTTGTGATCTCAAATCCTCATGACATTTTTTAGAAAGAAAGAGATTCCCCAAAAATCAACGTTTGGTGTGGTCTGTCCAAAGAAGAAGAAATTGGACCATTTTTCTTCGCTAAAAAAATTATCAAGGGGAATGTCTACCTGGATATGCCGGAGAACTATTGTTTTCCTCAATTCGACGAAATGGAAAATGTAAATCATTTGTATTTTCAGCAGTATGGAGCACCTCCACATTATAAAACCATTGTTCGCCTTAAATGTTAAGTTCCCAAACAGGTGGATTGGCTGAGGTGGCCCTGTAGCATGGCCTCCGAGAAGCCCAGACTTGACTCAGTGTGATTTTTGCTTATGCGGGTATGTCAAGAAAATCGTTTATTCGCAAAATATTCGAAATTTTCCTCACCTGAGAGAAAGAATTCGATTTGCAGTCTCCACTGTAACAAGAGAAATGTTGTATTACGTGTGGGCTGAAATAGTCCATCGACTGGATGTCTGTAGAGCAACAAATAATGGCCACATTGAATTGTATTAGATATGTAACAAAACCCGGTTTATGTCAGGAATTCAACAAACAAATTTATTTTTAAAGTTGTATCGTTTTATTTTTATTTAATAACTATAAAAACCCTGTATTTGAATACGGAAAAATATTCCTAAATTTGTAGTAGTCACAACCGTTAAACTCTCTGTGAACGTACGTGAACATAAGTTAATTTGTTCCGATATTTTATTTGTATTTATCGGCAGGATATATTTAATGTCTGCCGAGTGTAAAATCTGGCGTAGGCCTTTGTCACTTATGTTTTTAGTGAATTTCCTTTGGAAAGTGAACTATTAGCATGACCCGCACGGTGAAACTTAAGCCCGGGACCACCATAGAAGTTCCTAACGTGACCCCCTGAACACGTTTTGGGGGGTCGTTCAAAATTTTATATATATATATATATGTATATATATATATATATAGATATATATATGTATATATATATAGACATATATATATATATATATGTGTGTTTGCACTCTAGCGGTCGCATTTTTTGTCCGATTTACTTCAAATTTGGTAGGGACGTTCCTTTCTGTAATCAGTTGGACAGGTTCGTTGGGCAAAAGAATCGTAAAACTCTAAACCCCTTTTTTGGGGATTAATGTTTCAAATGTTGAGTTTTCGGGCCCAAAAAGGGTCATTAAAGCCCCAGATGTAAAATCAATGCATGTAAAAAGATGGGAATTAGAGAGGCGAAAGTTTTAAGCCCTCTCTCGTCATTCTAGCATAAATATTTATAGAGTTATTAATGAAAATGTGTATCGACTAAACGCAGTACGTTGTCTTATGGGGGTTTTACACTAAAAAAGCCTATTATTCCTTTGTTAGAGTACTTTTATCATCCCCAGCAACCTCAGGCCTACTTTCAAGCCTGTCTGGACCTTCTACTAACCTTATAATGTGCAAAATTGTATTCCCAGCTTTTCAAGTAAATGAAACCAGGAGTATCAGAACAGCCAAAAACTCGATGTTTTAAGATTTCAATAAAAATTGGACAAATGTATTTTTTTACACTGATTTTGAGTTTTAAAAGTTTTTATGTGGAAATTCACTTCCCTCACGTCAGCGTGCTGCGTGCAAACTCGTTTTATTCTCGCATGGCACATTAGTTTGAATCAGAATTACCTAAATTATAATTTATTTAATTGTATTTATTTGATTTATTAATCTTCTTGAAAAAGCTTTGAATAAAACTAAATTGATCATAATTATTTTAATTCATCCAAATTTAAAATTTAATTCCAATGTGTTTTTATGTTATAAAACAAACCCATACATAATCTTTTACACCGAAAAATTACCAAGAAGAAACTTTTTTTCCTGCACTCGCAGCTGATGTTGAAAACATCTGTTATTCGTACAGTGTGATGAAAAATGGTTATTATAAGAGCAGAGTATAGTTTATGTGTTTATTTATGCACTTAATTCCTTTGTTACTTTAGAACACCGTTTTCCCGAATCCCGTTAATTGTTAGTTAGTGAGCAGAAAAAATAGAAAACAACCTTTTTAAAACCTTAAAACCTATGCTTTACTGGTTTTTTGTTATTTTTATTATATGTAAATTAATCTTTTAATTTTAATTGTTTACATTCTAATGACGAATATCGTTAATCATTGCATGCCATACAATGTAAGACTTCGTTTAGTTAACAATCACATGCAAATCAAACACTCTCTTTCAATTAAACAATCGGTGAGGCAAACAAAATAAACGATTCAAGCACCCGGCAGTGAGTGTGGAGTAATTTACATACAGTGAGTCATTTGCTACACGGCTGTCCTCTCGGCACACCGGCCCGTGAAGTAAAGCGAAGAGATTCAATTTAGTTTACAACTGACAGATTCAACCTTGCAATTCTTTGTTGTTTCAATATTTTGTCGATCCATGTTATTTTTTTCAATAATCCATAATCAAATGAATAAAGTGATTTTAGTATTATTTATATGGTCATCTGTAAAAATAATACACTATTATGATGCAAATGATTTTTATAGTATGTTTAATTAAAATAAATAATAGGGGTGGATTTGTATTTATATTGATTTCATTGGAATTTACGTATCGTTCTGGCGTCTACAACTACACATGTCTTTAGACACAGGAAACGCTAGGTAAATCAATAATAAATAATATTTAATTTAAATTTTATAAATATGTACTATCGTACGTTAAACCAGGCTAAGGTATGATCAGTACTAAAAGTATACAACAACAACAAAAATTCAGATTGGTTTTTACTAATAAAACCTTTTTTTAATAAATAAATGTGATACACTGTGCATTGGGGTTAGGTAAAGAGCTATGCGTTGTTACTAAAAAATAAAATACTTTTTTTGCGCAGTTATTTTTTGGTGTGACAGTTTTATTACGTAATTTGTTAGCATGATATGTTTGCTCAGAACATGACTTGTACATGTTTGTAAATCTATAAACCTGATACGAACGAATGATTCAGTCTGGCGTTGCCAATTTCCAATACATCCCACTACCCCAGCTTCAATAAACGCTCTCTAAAATATTGCAGTCGACGATCTATTCCAACTGACCGTGTCAACAGATGACAGCGGTTGAAAAACATTAAAATCCTTTTTTGATGCAACATAGTAACAATATTAGTTTGTTTTACGAACTGTTCACTTCGGTCGGCTCTCTTACATGGCGATAATACGAATTGATTATTTTGTTCATTTTATTGTCTTGGTATATGTATTTGTTATTGTTGCTAGTAGATTGTAATCATCAAAAAATACCGGAACTGAGAAATTGTCAAAAGTGAACGCAAGGACTAGTCGCCTATCTTCATATAGCTCAATCCAGGCACCACCATCTCAAAAGCCTTTATAGTGAGGGAATGCCCCCTCTTCACTAATCATGTAACTTTTCACGGCAATGTGGTTAGCAGTATAGGAGAACTAATTTTAGAATAAAGTAAAAATGTTCCTTGAAAAATCTTTTAAATTACTCATCTCTGAATAATCATGTATATTACTACAAATACTTACACTATTTGTCTAATAACGGGAGAAAGGACGTATCGCACATAACGTAATAACGTAGCGGAACGTACGCTATTCAGTTTCACGTAATAACGTAGCACGAAACGTATTATTATTGAACTAACAAAATGTAAACAGTGAGAGAGACTCGACGTTAGGTGCACCGAACTGTGTTATTTGCCTTATATATATATTTGCTATTCATTACAGTAAACACTAGCTAATTGAATTAGCCTATAATATGTCAATACAAGAATTATATTGTTTGAAGTAATTCCAATCAAACCGTTTAACTATTAAAAAAAGGCCCCTTTACTGTCACATTATAGGCTGATTCTATTGAATATCGTTTAATTTATTTAACAGTCAATATATATGCGGTGAATAACACAGCCCAGTGCTCCCAACATCGAGTCTTTCCCACTTTTTGCAGTTTATTACGTTTTCCCATAATACGCTACGTGCTACATTATTACGCGTAACGTATAAACTTACGATAAGTTATTACGTTACGTGTGACACGTTAACACACGATACAATAAAAAAACATGCATGTGGTGTGACATGCATACGATATTTGCTGCATGGTATAAACGTATTAGCTCAAGGATGGGTGATATAAAGATTACTTTTTTATTATATATTTTATCCAATAGTGGAAACTAAAACTTTATTAAGTATATTAAATTAATTTATTCCCCTAACGCTCTGATTGCAGTGATAAAATTAGTGAAATGTAATGTTGTTTGATCCACTGTTGATTGTGCAGCTAAGAATATATTACAATGCACCTGTGTCTGTTTCTCAAAACACAGAAAGATCATTAGCGAAGATTGACATTCAAACCTCTCGTATATTTAATAACCATCAAGAGGAAGTGATTATTTTATCAAACCATTTCCGGTTTGTGACTTCAACTTTACATAAAATAAAATACTATGCAGTCGACTAAAATATTCTTCAGTTCAATAATAAACTATTGCATGTGTTATCTGTTTTAGTAAGTAAAGATAAACAGCACAAACTTAACAATTTAAATCCTTACAATTCGCATTCAAGAATAAGTGAATTTGTTTTAACATTTTATGTTGACATTATTAAGTTATATTAATGAAAAAAAAAACAATACAGTATTACCGACAGTAACTGTAAAATAAATGACATCCACATGTGGAAAACACTTATTATTTAATAATATTTATGCCTTTATCGAATCTTAACTTGATTGTACATTAAACATCATCTGATTCATTTTGGTTTATTAAAAAATATCGTTTAGCTATTCATATCCAACCTAAAATCAGACACTGCAACAGTGGTTAGTCAAAAGAATATCATATCAATCCAAATTGAAAATAAAAGCATGAACTGGCCACTGTGTTATTATTACCTTCCGCATAAATGTTTACTGTTTTGCTTCCATGCAAGTAGTTTATGTACTAGAGTGATTTTCATTTTAGTAATTCAAATATAAAGTTGCAGAAATGTTTAATAACTTTACCAATAAAGCGACAGTGTGCTAATAACTTTTAAAAATAATAATTACAAATCAGTGAGTTATATAATTTGAAAATAAATTATTTAGGTTATAGTAAGTAAAATTATTTTACAAGAAATACTATAATTTAATTTTAAACATGAATACTTTTCAAAACAGCTTATTCAAATATAAGCTGAGTTAAAAAAATATGATTAACATTACGTAAAACTATTTCAAGGAATTATGAATAAAAGTTCAAGATGGTAACTGAAATAAGAATTCCCCATGATTGTTGATTTTGAAATTACGATTTTATTGATAGGGAAGAAAAATTACGCATTAACATGCAAACAGTATTTTGGTTTTCAATATTTATATAGTAAGGTGTATTATATAATGTCAATTTATAATGGTTTCTTCACAATCATTGTAGAGATTACAATATATTTGTATAAGCTTTGAATGTGATGTTGAAATCATCATGGAGGGGTAATAATTGCAATTTTAGTGTATATAAAAATTTCTTCTTAATCAGTACCGGTAACGCATAGGTTGGTCTAATGAGGATGGAAGATAAAGTCCATTATCCGATGACCCATATGTCGCTGTCATGGAAGAGTTCAAACATTGACGGACCAGCATCAAATGTTGTCTTAGTAGTTCAAACGTTATGCCGGTAAAGTTTGGATTCCCTCCCATATAGCCGATGATTGTGTAAATGGATCTTATTGCGTAATTGCATTCGTAATAAAATATCTGTAGTTAACAATGCTATACAGTATTTACCTTCCACGAGGAGGTTAAATTAGCAAAGGAGAAGTCTCAGTAATATATTTGTTACAATAAAATATCTGTAGTTAACAATGCTATACAGTATTTACCTTCCACGAGGAGGTTAAATTAACTAAGGAGAAGTATCAGTAATATATTTGTTACAATAAAATATCAGTAGTTAACAATGCTATACAGTATTTACCTTCCACGAGGAGGTTAAATTAACTAAGGAGAGGTATCAGTGATATATTTGTTACAATAAAATATCTGTAGTTAACAATGCTATACAGTATTTACCTTCCACGAGGAGGTTAAATTAACTAAGGAGAAGTATCAGTAATATATTTGTTACAGTAAAATATCTGTAGTTAACAATGCTATACAGTATTTACCTTCCACGAGGAGGTTAAATTAACTAAGGAGAGGTATCAGTAATATATTTGTTACAATGAAATATCTGTAGTTAACAATGCTATACAGTGTTTACCTTCCACGAGGAGGTTAAATTAACTAAGGAGAGGTATCAGTAATATATTTGTTACAATAAAATATCTGTAGTTAACAATGCTATACAGTATTTACCTTCCACGAGGAGGTTAAATTAACTTAGGAGAAGTATCAGTAATATATTTGTTGCAATAAAATATCTGTAGTTAACAATGCTATACAGTATTTACCTTCCACGAGGAGGCTAAATTAACTAAGGAGAAGTATCAGTAATATATTTGTTACAATAAAATATCTGTAGTTAACAATGCTATACAGTATTTACCTTCCACGAGGAGGTTAAATTAACTAAGGAGAAGTCTCAGTAATATATTTGTTACAATAAAATATCTGTAGTTAACAATGCTATACAGTATTTACCTTCCACGAGGAGGTTAAATTAACTAAGGAGAGGTATCAGTAATATATTTGTTACAATAAAATATCTGTAGTTAACAATGCTATACAGTATTTATCTTCCACGAGGAGGTTAAATTAACTAAGGAGAAGTATCAGTAATATATTTGTTATAATAAAATATCTGTAGTTAACAATGCTATACAGTATTTACCTTCCACGAGGAGGTTAAATTAACTAAGGAGAAGTATCAGTAATATATTTGTTACAATAAAATATCTGTAGTTAACAATGCTATACAGTATTTACCTTCCACGAGGAGGTTAAATTAACTAAGGAGAAGTATCAGTAATATATTTGTTACAATAAAATATCTGTAGTTAACAATGCTATACAGTATTTACCTTCCACGAGGAGGTTAAATTAACTAAGGAGAAGTATCAGTAATATATTTGTTACAATAAAATATCTGTAGTTAACAATGCTATACAGTATTTACCTTCCACGAGGAGGTTAAATTAACTAAGGAGAAGTCTCAGTAATATATTTGTTACAATAAAATATCTGTAGTTAACAATGCTATACAGTATTTACCTTCCACGAGGAGGTTAAATTAACTAAGGAGAGGTATCAGTAATATATTTGTTACAATAAAATATCTGTAGTTAACAATGCTATACAGTATTTACCTTCCACGAGGAGTTTAAATTAACTAAGGAGAAGTATCAGTAATATATTTGTTACAATAAAATATCTGTAGTTAACAATGCTATACAGTATTTACCTTCCACGAGGAGGTTAAATTAACTAAGGAGAGGTATCAGTAATATATTTGTTACAATAAAATATCTGTAGTTATCAATGCTATACAGTATTTACCTTCCACGAGGAGGTTAAATTAACTAAGGAGAAGTATCAGTAATATATTTGTTACAATAAAATATCTGTAGTTAACAATGCTATACAGTATATACCTTCCACGAGGAGGTTAAATTAACTAAGGAGAAGTATCAGTAATATATTTGTTACAATAAAATATCTGTAGTTTACAATGCTATACAGTATTTACCTTCCACGAGGAGGTTAAATTAACTAAGGAGAAGTATCAGTCATATAGTTGTTACAATAAAATATCTGTAGTTAACAATGCTATACATTATTTATCTTCCACGAGGAGGTTAAATTAACTAAGGAGAAGTATCAGTAATATATTTGTTACAGTAAAATATCTGTAGTTAACAATGCTATACAGTATTTACCTTCCACGAGGAGGTTAAATTAACTAAGGAGAAGTATCAGTAATATATTTGTTGCAATAAAATATCTGTAGTTAACAATGCTATACAGTATTTACCTTCCACGAGGAGGTTAAATTAACTAAGGAGAAGTATCAGTAATATATTTGTTACAATAAAATATCTGTAGTTAACAATGCTATACAGTATTTACCTTCCACGAGGAGGTTAAATTAACTAAGGAGAAGTCTCAGTAATATATTTGTTACAATAAAATATCTGTAGTTAACAATGATATACAGTATTTACCTTCCACGAGGAGGTTAAATTAACTAAGGAGAGGTATCAGTAATATATTTGTTACAATAAAATATCTGTAGTTAACAATGCTATACAGTATTTATCTTCCACGAGGAGGTTAAATTAACTAAGGAGAAGTATCAGTAATATATTTGTTATAATAAAATATCTGTAGTTAACAATGCTATACAGTATTTACCTTCCACGAGGAGGTTAAATTAACTAAGGAGAAGTATCAGTAATATATTTGTTACAATAAAATATCTGTAGTTAACAATGCTATACAGTATTTACCTTCCACGAGGAGGTTAAATTAACTAAGGAGAAGTATCAGTAATATATTTGTTACAATAAAATATCTGTAGTTAACAATGCTATACAGTATTTACCTTCCACGAGGAGGTTAAATTAACTAAGGAGAAGTATCAGTAATATATTTGTTACAATAAAATATCTGTAGTTAACAATGCTATACAGTATTTACCTTCCACGAGGAGGTTAAATTAACTAAGGAGAAGTATCAGTAATATATTTGTTACAATAAAATATTTGTAGTTAACAATGCTATACAGTATTTATCTTCCACGAGGAGGTTAAATTAACTAAGGAGAAGTATCAGTAATATATTTGTTACAATAAAATATCTGTAGTTAACAATGCTATACAGTATTTACCTTCCACGAGGAGTTTAAATTAACTAAGGAGAAGTATCAGTAATATATTTGTTACAATAAAATATCTGTAGTTAACAATGCTATACAGTATTTACCTTCCACGAGGAGGTTAAATTAACTAAGGAGAGGTATCAGTAATATATTTGTTACAATAAAATATCTGTAGTTAACAATGCTATACAGTATTTACCTTCCACGAGGAGGTTAAATTAACTAAGGAGAAGTATCAGTAATATATTTGTTACAATAAAATATCTGTAGTTAACAATGCTATACAGTATATACCTTCCACGAGGAGGTTAAATTAACTAAGGAGAAGTATCAGTAATATATTTGTTACAATAAAATATCTGTAGTTAACAATGCTATACAGTATTTACCTTCCACGAGGAGGTTAAATTAACTAAGGAGAAGTATCAGTAATATATTTGTTACAATAAAATATCTGTAGTTAACAATGCTATACAGTATTTACCTTCCACGAGGAGGTTAAATTAACTAAGGAGAAGTATCAGTAATATAGTTGTTGCAATAAAATATCTGTAGTTAACAATGCTATACAGTATTTATCTTCCACGAGGAGGTTAAACTAACTAAGGAGAAGTATCAGTAATATATTTGTTACAGTAAAATATCTGTAGTTAACAATGCTATACAGTATTTACCTTCCACGAGGAGGTTAAATTAACTATGGAGAAGTATCAGTAATATATTTGTTGCAATAAAATATCTGTAGTTAACAATGCTATACAGTATATACCTTCCACGAGGAGGTTAAATTAACTAAGGAGAAGTATCAGTAATATATTTGTTACAATAAAATATCTGTAGTTTACAATGCTATACAGTATTTACCTTCCACGAGGAGGTTAAATTAACTAAGGAGAAGTATCAGTCATATAGTTGTTACAATAAAATATCTGTAGTTAACAATGCTATACAGTATTTATCTTCCACGAGGACGTTAAATTAACTAAGGAGAAGTATCAGTAATATATTTGTTACAGTAAAATATCTGTAGTTAACAATGCTATACAGTATTTACCTTCCACGAGGAGGTTAAATTAACTAAGGAGAAGTATCAGTAATATATTTGTTGCAATAAAATATCTGTAGTTAACAATGCTATACAGTATTTACCTTCCACGAGGAGGTTAAATTAACTAAGGAGAAGTATCAGTAATATATTTGTTACAATAAAATATCTGTAGTTAACAATGCTATACAGTATTTACCTTCCACGAGGAGGTTAAATTAACTAAGGAGAAGTCTCAGTAATATATTTGTTACAATAAAATATCTGTAGTTAACAATGCTATACAGTATTTACCTTCCACGAGGAGGTTAAATTAACTAAGGAGAGGTATCAGTAATATATTTGTTACAATAAAATATCTGTAGTTAACAATGCTATACAGTATTTATCTTCCACGAGGAGGTTAAATTAACTAAGGAGAAGTATCAGTAATATATTTGTTATAATAAAATATATGTAGTTAACAATGCTATACAGTATTTACCTTCCACGAGGAGGTTAAATTAACTAAGGAGAAGTATCAGTAATATATTTGTTACAATAAAATATCTGTAGTTAACAATGCTATACAGTATTTACCTTCCACGAGGAGGTTAAATTAACTAAGGAGAAGTATCAGTAATATATTTGTTACAATAAAATATCTGTAGTTAACTATGCTATACAGTATTTACCTTCCACGAGGAGGTTAAATTAACTAAGGAGAAGTATCAGTAATATATTTGTTACAATAAAATATCTGTAGTTAACAATGCTATACAGTATTTACCTTCCACGAGGAGGTTAAATTAACTAAGGAGAAGTATCAGTAATATATTTGTTACAATAAAATATTTGTAGTTAACAATGCTATACAGTATTTATCTTCCACGAGGAGGTTAAATTAACTAAGGAGAAGTATCAGTAATATATTTGTTACAATAAAATATCTGTAGTTAACAATGCTATACAGTATTTACCTTCCACGAGGAGTTTAAATTAACTAAGGAGAAGTATCAGTAATATATTTGTTACAATAAAATATCTGTAGTTAACAATGCTATACAGTATTTACCTTCCACGAGGAGGTTAAATTAACTAAGGAGAGGTATCAGTAATATATTTGTTACAATAAAATATCTGTAGTTAACAATGCTATACAGTATTTACCTTCCACGAGGAGGTTAAATTAACTAAGGAGAAGTATCAGTAATATATTTGTTACAATAAAATATCTGTAGTTAACAATGCTATACAGTATATACCTTCCACGAGGAGGTTAAATTAACTAAGGAGAAGTATCAGTAATATATTTGTTACAATAAAATATCTGTAGTTAACAATGCTATACAGTATTTACCTTCCACGAGGAGGTTAAATTAACTAAGGAGAAGTATCAGTAATATATTTGTTACAATAAAATATCTGTAGTTAACAATGCTATACAGTATTTACCTTCCACGAGGAGGTTAAATTAACTAAGGAGAAGTATCAGTAATATAGTTGTTGCAATAAAATATCTGTAGTTAACAATGCTATACAGTATTTATCTTCCACGAGGAGGTTAAACTAACTAAGGAGAAGTATCAGTAATATATTTGTTACAGTAAAATATCTGTAGTTAACAATGCTATACAGTATTTACCTTCCACGAGGAGGTTAAATTAACTATGGAGAAGTATCAGTAATATATTTGTTGCAATAAAATATCTGTAGTTAACAATGCTATACAGTATTTACCTTCCACGAGGAGGTTAAATTAACTAAGGAGAAGTATCAGTAATATATTTGTTACAATAAAATATCTGTAGTTAACAATGCTATACAGTATTTATCTTCCACGAGGAGGTTAAATTAACTAAGGAGAAGTATCAGTAATATATTTGTTACAATAAAATATCTGTAGTTAACAATGCTATACAGTATTTACCTTCCACGAGGAGGTTAAATTAACTAAGGAGAAGTATCAGTGATATATTTGTTACAATAAAATATCTGTAGTTAACAATGCTATACAGTATTTATCTTCCACGAGGAGGTTAAATTAACTAAGGAGAAGTATCAGTAATATATTTGTTACAATAAAATATCTGTAGTTAACAATGCTATACAGTATTTACCTTCCACGAGGAGATTAAATTAACTAAGGAGAAGTATCAGTAATATATTTATTACAATAAAATATCTGTAGTTAACAATGCTATACAGTATTTACCTTCCACGAGGAGGTTAAATTAACTAAGGAGAAGTATCAGTAATATATTTGTTACAATAAAAATTTGTTTACTTAACTTAATCAATGAAATCTAAATAGTAAATGAAGTTTTTGAATGACTTCTTAAATTTTTTAAATCATCTTAAATTAGTTTCGTCATACTAAACTAATAAAGATATTGTAGGCAGTTTCAAAGCTAGGTACGTTTAAGTTAATATCAACTTTATCACTGTAATAACTCTCTGGAGACTTAACATACAGATACCGGAGCTGAGGAACTTGCAGTGGATGGTGTAACTACACTTCAAACAGAGGTCTCGCAAACAAATGGTTTCTATATTGATAACAACACACACCAAGTGCCCATATAAGGTTCAGTAGTTTTAAATTGACATTTTTTATTAATTGCCAACAATATATCTAAACCAACAAGAATCAAGAATCAAGAACATTTAATGTCATCTACTGTAACAGCATGGTCAATTGTGAGGTGTTATACATTATGAACAAGAAATAAATAAGCATATATAACAAATTAAAATTCCAACTAAATATATTTATTTTCCTTAAAAAACTCCTCGCGCAGTAATTCTCCTTTGCTATCAGAAAATATCTAAGTCTGGCTTTGAATCGATTACTGTCTATCTCTGTTTTTGTTTCATGTTATGTGTAGCTGATGGAAAAACCAATCTTCCCTAACTTGTCCCATTCCCTAACTCGCAACTCCCTAACAACCGTTCCCTAACTCAAAGCTTTGTACACATCATATCTGCGAAATAATTTTAGCGTACGTTTGTGACACACAATAAAGTTGGTAGGAGAGTCACAAGACCCAAGTTTGTCGGAAGTTTTGCTTAAAAGTTTCATCATTTATTCAAAAGTTGTAGTGTACGCTTCTTGTTTTTATAATATTTATCATAGTCTTGTTAATGGTATTTTGTTATTAGTGAATTTCCTATGGAAAGTGAACTATTACCATGACCCACACGGAGAAACTTAAGCCTGGGACCACCATAGAAGTTCCTAACGTGACCCCCTGAACACGTTTTGGGGGTTCGTTCAAAATTGTATATATATTTATATGTATATATATAATATATATATATATATATATATATATATATGTGTGTGTGCAGGCACTCTAACGGTCGCATTTTTTGTCTGATTTACTTCAAATTTCGTAGGGACGTTCCTTTCTATAATCAGTTGGACAAGTTCGTTGGGAAAAACAATCGGAAAACTCTAAACCCCTTTTTTGGGGATTAATCTTTCAAATTTCGAGTTTTTAGGCCCAAAAAGGGTCAGAAAAGCCCCCGATGTGAAATTTACGAGTTTAAAAAGATGGGAATTAGTGTGGCGAAACTTTTAAGCCCTCTCTCGTCATTCTAGCATATATATATTACCGAGTTATTAAAGGAAATGTGTATTGACCAAACACAGTACGTTGTCTTATGGGGGATTTACATTAGAAAAGCCTGTTAATCATTTTTTGGTGTACTATTATCATCCCCAACAACCTCACGCCTACTTTAAAGCCTGACTGGACCTTCTCCTAACCTTATAATGCGCAAAATTGTATTCCCAGCATTGCAGGTAAATAGAACCAGGAGTATCAGAACAGCCTAAAAATCAATATTTTCAGATTTGAATAAAAATTTTAATAATTGTATGTTTTAAACTGATTTTGAGTTTTCATAATTTTTTATGTGGAAATTCACTTCCCTCACGTCAGCGTGCTGCGTGCGAACTCGTTTTCAAATTTAGAGCATTGCTAATATGGCTTGGTTCAAATATATTCGTTTTAAACGTTATTTCAACCTGAATGCTAAAATTATTTTTAAAATTGCCGGATTTTGTAAAAGAAACCCATAAACAAAATTTATAATTTATAATTTAGCACCTTTTTAGTTTTTGATCAATGCAGCCCGAGGTGAATAGGCATTGACCCATAGCTTACATAATGGCTCAGTTAGCAGTTGGGCTTCGACTTATAATAGTAAAGCACTTCTAATGAGAACGATGCAAGTGGAAATGCTGTATAGAAACTCGAGTTTGGAGCAAGCGAATGTGAGGTAAAAATAACTTTTGAAGGAGTATGTGCTGTGAGGTAATTATTGTTACTGCACAAACATTTTAGTTTGACTATTATGTTGTGATTTCCTGTATGGTGTAACGGGACCTACGCGTGAAAAATCACCAACTGACTTGTTGACATGTTTATATTTCGTGTAAGCCTTACATCAATTGTACGTAAGATTTACACGATATTTATATTTTTAAATTCATTTTTTATGCATCGTTGGTTTCTTTTTTTCATTGCACACATGCATTTTCTACTAACTTATTATCCTAAGGACGCTTCGAGTTGGCAGTCGGTTGTTGCACAGCAGAATTATTTACAGTTTATAGTCCTTTATGCTTGACTATTTCAATATAGACCTTTAATAGCAGTTAAGATGGTAATATCTTTTCCACTCTTTGTTAAGATTAACATCACTCTTTACTCAGCAATAACTTTACTTAAATGTCTTAGTATGATCAACAACATAGTTGACGCCTTACTATTGCAACTGAATGAGGACAAAACTACGCATTATACGTATAAGCATTGGAGCTTTGTAAGTATTTTAGCCACTTGTATAAAACATTACTTGTTATTTTCTCCCTCTATATATGAAAAAGGTATTGTTTCGTTAAAACTATATGATTTGAGTTAGTGGTAGAAATATTGGTTTTAACGCCCTTTGAACCCAAAAGTGGTTTTAGCGGTTATGTCTAACTGTTTTCCTAACCATCTTGGTGTGTTCAGACCTAGATACCACATAAATGACCTTGCTGTAATGATTTGTTTAAATAAAATAAAATGTTATAACGGTTACTATATTTTATATTTTATATTTTGTTTTATATTTGTTTTATATTTTAGCAAACACTAAAATGAATGTTCCATAGTTTAGTCACATATAACAATGACACACTTAATTTAGCATTCACGTACTGTATAATTGCCATCCGTACTACAACTAATACATGAAATAGTTATAATAGGTACAAACACCGTTACGCATTTGTATAACCGATATTTCACCCATTTTACTCTGTATTTAAACTTGGTAACCGCGCAAATAATCAGTTTTGAATGAACGATGCTAAATTATATGATTATAAATCGGTTAAATAAAGTGCTAACAATGTATTTGGGTAACATGGATTGCATTTTACAAATACATTCCAGTCTATCTTAAATTGAATTAGGCCCACACCATTAAATATGTTACTGTATTACATTTATTCAGCATATTGTAAAGTTTATGTGACTAAAGTTTAATAATTAAAATAAATATTTTGTTTTTTTATACCCATTTATTTACCATTGGTTCTACTATTCATCATTTACATCCTATGGTATATCGCCAGGAGAATCTATATATTTCCACTAGTCTTATTACTACCTGCCACTATTTTTATTATAATCCTGAATTTCTAATTGTGAGCTTATCAAAGTACAAAATATTCAGCTGCATTTTCGTTTTCCATCACAATAATTTATATTGTTATATAGTATGAAATGGACGCATTTTAAACTGAGATGCATGTGTATTGCTGAGATACACATCGTTAAAATGAAAAGGACTTACATGAATATAGCCGTATTTTAAATATAAATTCTTTACAAATGTTTTAAATTTTACAAATCTATCGCTTAATCTTGTGTCAAGATCCATTTAACTTCTTCATCGAGGGTCGGTTATGCACTTACGCATTTCTGAGGGTGTTATAAGCTTACACGCGCTGTGTCCTGATATGGCTTCACGTTCACACTTACTATCTAAGCGGATTTTACTCTCAGGAATTCGAATATACTTCACACGTTCGGCTGTATAGACCTATAATGTATATGGGATATTTAGGATAGGGTATTTGTTTATACTTATTGATTATTTGTTGAAGGTTAAATTGATTTATTCGAGTTTATTCCTTGTTTCAACGTTACTATATTCAGAGCTCACACTTTATTCATCCAATAATTTTATTGAATTTTTTATTGATGCAGTTAACGGAGACAAATAAAAATATACCCCTGTCACAGCAAACCTGCATACTCAGCGAATTTCCAATGAATATATAACATAACACATTAAAACACTTAACAGGATTCATAAGAAATGTATTCACATACAAGCGATATTTAAATTATTAATTATTCTCCATAAGAATAACATTGGGGATGAGTACGCAGGTTTGCTGCAACAAGGTACACAAAATAATGGGGTTTTATGCAAATATCAATAGAACTCATCTTAGTGAAGTCACATACCAAGTTTCATCCATATACATTCATAAACGAGTTCGCACGTAGCACGCTGACGTGAGGGAAGTGAATTTCCACATAACAACTTTTAAAACTTAAAATCAGTGTAAAAACATACATTTGTCCAATTCTTATTGAAATCTGAAAACATTGATTTTTTGGCTGTTCTGATATTTCTGGTTTCAATTACTTGCAAAGCTGGGAACACAATTTTGCGCATTATAAGGTTAGGAGAAGGTCCAGACAGGCTTAAAAGTAGGCGTGAGGTTGCTGGGGATGATAAAAGTACTCTAACAAAGGAATAACAGGCTTTTCTAGTATAAAACCCCCGTAAAACAACGTACTGTGTTTAGCGATACACATTTTCTTTAATAACTCGGTAAATATTTACGCTAGAATTACGAGAGAAGGCTTAAAACTTTCGCCTTTTTAATTCTCATCTTTTAACATAGATTTATTTTACATCTAGGGCCTTTCTGACCCATTTTGGGCCCAAAAACTCGAAATTTGAAAGATTAATCCCCAAAAAAAGGGGTTTAGAGTTTTCCGATTGTTTTGCCCAACGAACTTGTCCAACTGATTACAGAAAGGAACGTCCCTACCAAATTTGAAGTAAATTGGACAAAAAATGTGACCACTAGAGTGCAAACATATATATATATATATATATATATATATATATATACACATATATACATATATATATAATTTTAAACGACCCCCCAAAACGTGTTCAGGGGGTCACGTTAGGAACTTCTATGGTGGTCCCGGGCTTAAGTTTTACCGTACGGGTCATGCTAATAGTTCACTTTCCAAAGGAAATTCACTAATAAGCGATATATAACATTTTAAGTATTTTCCATAAGAATAACATGGAGAACAAGTACCTAGGTTTGCTGCTACAGGAACCATAGGCGAAAAATTTTTTTGTGTGCAAACAACAATAAACCACAACCAGATCAAGCCATATACCAAATTTCGCCAGTTTATGTTCATAAATAAGCAAGATATACAAATTTTCTTTTTCTCCATAAGAATAAGATTAGACAACGTACTGTGTTTACAACTTTCAAAATCTCGTTAACCAATTGACGTAGAGCAATGATCAAAATACCAAATTGTTTGTTTTTTTAAGCTGAATTCAATGGTATAAATTAAAATTGATTTAAATTAAAATTACATGTAAAAACCCCAAAAAACACATTTTTTGGGTACAAAACCCCCCAAAAACCCCCCTTCGGATGGTGCGATTCATCTGGTTTTCTAACTCGTTCAAATAAATTATACTTTACACATTTGTACCAAATTTCATTAAGATCGGACTTTTTACGAGAGTTATCGTGCTTACGGACACACACACACACACACACACATATATATATATTTATATATACATATATAACAATTTGAAAGAATTGTGTTTTTGGCATCTGGGGACCTCAAAATGAAAAGTTATCATGGTCTCGGGCTTAAGTCTTACCATGAGACCTACGGTAATAGCTTCTTCCCTATAGGGGAAATTCGCTAAAATAACCTAAGTATACCAAGCACACCAAGTACTGTAGGTTAATTCGCCAGGTTAATTTGCCTTTTTCACATAGCCGGTTCTTTTCTTATTACAATATCCCTATCTAAAACGTGAAGGAATTCTATATTCTACTTGCATAATCTACTTCTCATGACGGGCTTTTAAAAATCGTTTTTTTAACTTATACCCAAGGTATTTATGATGATAAACAGGTTGTATTTCTCCAGGAGATTAGTATTTGTGATTTTCCTGTTTCATTAAGCAGTTTAATGGGTAATATTTAACTTCATCGAAGAGTTGGCTCGAATTCGAACTTTAGCTCAGACCATTAAGTATTTTTAACATTTTATTATAAACTCTTTTTAAAAATACATTATAGTTGACAGTAGAACTGTAAAGTAAAATATTTTGCTCAAATGAAATCGAATCAAATGAAAACTGCAATACTGTAATACATTTGCGGACAGACTTTGCTGTGAATGGACAATATAAATCTAGAAAAGCTTTTGGCTTGTTTCAAAACAAGTATAGCGAAAGATTAATTATAAATAGCCTATTACTTTAGTGTGATATTCTTAAGTTTACTTTTCCATCTGCTGATAAAATCGTTTATATATGTATTTATATTCTGTCATATATGTATAATGATAAATTCTGTCGGTAGAGAAATAAGCCGTTTAAAGGATTTTTCCTGCACATACACAAAAGAGTATTCACTAATGTTCGCCTTTGACTCTCTCCATGACCTTTAGTTTCTCTGCTCTTTAATGTAAAGTAACTTAGGTTAACAGAAGGCCAAATAACCAAACTCAAAGGGGTTCTATGTTCTACCTGGGAAATAATTTACAAAATTACAAAAAAGCTGAAATAATACTAAAGGTTTTATCTTGTAGTTGTTGAAATGATTACAAATTTGTAAATAATAAGTAGATTAAAAAAGTATAAACACGCAATCCGATTGTTGGAAATGAACAGGATAAATAAACTACGTCTCACAAAACTACTATTCAAAATGATCGACAATTTACGATTTTTTTTACAGTAATATCACCCTTAAAACCTTATTTGGATATATTTCAACCAAACCCAATCTGTGAGCCTAACAAATAAAAACTCAAAGAAACACAAACACAAATTAACAATAATTTGGATTTTTTTTCAAGTCAAAGGGATGAATTAAATATGAGGTATTCGCTGTGAATAGTTACCATAACTGTATAGTAATTTAATAAGGTTACATACCAGCTTTCCGTTGCAGGTCCAAAGAGGGTAACCCGGGTTTTGGTTTTTACCAAGTCATAGTCGTATCCATTGTAGGGAACGCTTGTTAAAACAATCCATTTTGGCAATGTCACGAAGTTACACACAAAACTTCAATAAAATGGATTAACCTATTGGTCCATACAATTGATTTGCCTGTGGCTTGGTAAAAGTCTCAGTGAAATGTTCATTGTTCTTGAATTCTTAGGACAATGAAGAACTGTGACAGAAAACTAGTGTATAACCTTGAGATAACCTTGAGAGTGAAATCCACTATGAGATATTGAAACTGCCTCAACATGTTTATACTCTCCCTTTGCATCGTCATTGAGTCAATCTTTTACGCTGAAATGTCAATCTTTGAATCCTCTCTGACAAAGGCCTAAGTATATTTCAGTGTGCATATTGTTAACAGATACAAAATTAATATTTCAATAAAATTATGTTAACATTAATAATTGCACATAACCAGTAATCTTTATTACAATTTTTTTTACTTTACGGAATAAAAGGGTATTGAAATAGCTATAAGAAAGTTTACTACATAGTATATTACACTAAGAAATATCACGTGATAAATAAATATTCAAACATGTAATACTCCGCTCGTCTGTTATTGCATCGTTTTTCTTCTCCGTAACACGCTTCACGTTTCAAACTTGACATTTATGAGATTTTTTAACACTTGTCTTGGAAATAGTCTGGTAAGTAGGGGTTTTCTGCAAATGATGATTCTACTCTTACGATTTTTACTCAAATTATGTTTTTCCTAGTAGATATTTTCTTTAATTTGCTTGGAATATTATTATGAGATTGATGTAAAGCATCCTAATAACTGTAATTTATTTTTAAAATTCCAGTAAGTAGGATAGAATTATATTGAGGACTCTTTGCTTTCTCTGGTATGGAATTGCGTTAAAGCTGCTTACGATAGTTTAGGGTAAGTTCAAAGGCTTTTCTCGTTGGCGTAGCTTGTTAGATTAAAATACCTTGATACAGTGAAGACATAAAAATATACCTTAGTAAAACACCAGTTTTGAGTATAAATTACTCTTTTAACTTACACAATCCTATTCTTAAGGACACGGTAATCGAAGGCGAGTCGAAAATGACTTTGGAATTTAAAATAACAGGAGTTGGAAATATTATAAACCTTCCTCCTAAAACCGTAAAATAACACCAAAAAATCGTTAAAGCTAAGCATTAATTGTTAACTAAGCTAAAGATTTGTTTTAAGAATGAATACTTTTCGACATGTTATAATTATATACTTGTTGAATAACTTTTTGTTATTCCTACCTGTGTGGTATTATCAATGCCCTAACCTAGTCTGTTTATTATTCAGTGGCATTGCGATTGAAATGCACTGAGTTTGGACCAGTTCAGAGCTCGCAATTTGACCAAAAGTTTGGTTTAATTTAACTTTGGATTGTTTTACACGCTGTTTTACATTATATGCTTTACATACTTGTCTCTTCGTTGTACCAATGTACAACGAACACATAAATGATGATACATGTTGGTATCTGCATTAGAAATGTAAGCTACATAACCCATCTGTTTGTTATTTTGATACCTGTGTTATATCGTAAAAACTCTAACTACCGTACATGGTTTGTTACCGAGTAACACATGATTGCAATTGACTATGGTAGTTAATTAGTTCTTCGTCTTCATTAAAAAACAATTACAAACTTCTTATAGCTCCCAAGAAAATCTAAATATATTTTCGTTGGTTTTATGTTTATAATTTCATTAATGTGAATACCACTAAACTAATCGTGATAGTAATGAATTTAAACAATGTCTATTATCAGCGTACCCAGTATCTAATAGAAAATTAATAATAAACGGTATATAAGTATCAAATAGGCTAAATAATATCTATAATAAGTATAAATATTTAAGTCAAATAGTAAATAAAATATGAAATCTTAGACATGTATTATGCAAACTACTGCAGTTTCTTTTAAATTCAGTAACTGTGGGAAGAATTTTACTTATGATCGTGCAAATACTTGTTATAGAGAGAAACAATATTTAAGTCGAGTCAAGGGTTTAGGGGGAGAAATTGCTCCTCTTCTCCAATTTGTATTGCACTTGAGTCAATTTTCATAACTTAAACGACATTCTTCTTGGTTCAGAATTATATTGGTGGTTTGTTCAATGGATAATGACTTAATAATTTGTTATTTGTTGAGTTTTAAGGTCATAAATAATTTCTAACATATAAAGTTAATCGTTGTTAATGCAGATCTTATGAAGCTTTTTTTATTGTATTGAAAACTGTGTCTACCAATTATAAATAATATATATTATAAACAATTAATCAAACAGTTCTAATTTTTTAATTTATTAGATTTAAGTGAAAAAGGTAAGAAAGTATACTGTTTAAGAAACGAACATGTAGCTAATTTTTAAATAACCTTGTTCAAAGTAACAGTTTGACATGATAATGAATTAATCTAGATTGTGCCCAAAGAATCGTACCGTTTTTGGTAAGATACAATCCTCATTTTTCCCTTCCTCACAAACATATTCAATTTCATAAATTTCCCCAATCTTTTCGTAGATTTGCTAAGAAATGTTGTACAGTCTAGTATGAAATAGTAACACTCCTGAAATAAATCCGTTTGTTAAAAGGGTTTACAGAGATTCTTGAAGCAGGGGATGCCAAACTGAGAAACAGAGTAGCCTCACTCGGGTGCCCCATTTTGGTTTTGTGGGTCCTGAGCCATTTTGATTTATTTCCAAAAAAAACAAAATTTATTTTCCTTTTGATTTGAAAAGACAGCCAGCTTCAAAATGACGATCGTACACAGAAACTCGGTGCACTGCCTTACTAAAGGAAATAATATACATATTAAAAAATCACACCACAGATTATACAAAACACAATGAACAAGTAACAGGTATATAAACTGTTTTTTTTTTTTAGAGATAGTTTGTTTTCAGAAGCTGTCTAACACCGTTCATTACGTTTAATATTATTTAAATGTTCCAAACACACTGTAATATATTTAAATATTACACAAAATGATACTGTGGTAATCATCAACAACTTGTCCGATCTTTTTTATGATCCTGTTTGGGGTGTGTTAAATGGTTTTGTTGTTTTTGGTTTTTAAGTAAAATCATGAACTGTATTTTTACATATTTGTTATAGATTGAATATTGTTTTTTATTTGAATGGTTTGTCGTATCACTGTTAAAAAATATTCAGTTAATTTGTTTTAGATCGTTTTTGTGCCATTGTAGTTTTAAACGTATTTTACAAGGGACACTAGTATTTTTGCTACTTTACTTTTAGTTTTATTTACTTGAATTGTTATTGATTAAGTCTGTACTGTTATTAGAGAGAGTTATTAAGTTCACTTAACAGCCCCTGGGTAAATTATCGATCCATCACAAAGTTTTCAAAAGTTGCCGATCTAGAGAAGTATAAATTATAAGCTAGTATTCTAATACTTACTTTACACAACTGTATAATATTAATAAATTAATTCTGACATTAAATGTCTGTAAGTAGTATTCTTGGTGTTGGCGGATTGTTTTATGAGCTGTAACATTTAATTGGGATAACTCATTAACAAAACTTCAACTCAGATTTGGAGTCACTCGTTTTCTTTATTATTGCAACTGCACGTTGGAAAGAAAAGTGGCCTAAGATGGCGGGGAAATTTGCCAGCAAGTTCCATCATTCATTCCAAAGCCGGGGTTTTGTCTTCTTGCTAGAAAACTTATCGTAGTTTATTTTTGTGTTGCTTTTTCTTTCACTTAATGCGTTTTGTCGTAACCGAAGTTAACTTATAACATTTTACTTTGGTAATAAAATTAAAAAGCTACATTTAAATTAATAAATGTATATTTTGTTGTCACTTTAAATAATTATATTAGTCAAATGCAAGTGCAAGGATTTTGTTAACGCAATCCAAATGACACTTACATAAAAACAGTATTTAATGTCAATACAGTGTTATTTCTTTGTATAAAATTCATTGTTGGTGATGGCGAGTGATGGAAAATGTCCAAAAAAATCCTTGAATAACATAGTGTTAGTGTTAGTCAGATGGCACCCCAACCTCATTGAGTTCATAATTTAAGTGTACATTTCTGAAAGTATTTTTAAATTTTATTTTCTGATATTGCAGTCATTACATTAAAAGTGCAAATATATTTTTTAGCGAATTTCTCCTATAGGGAAGAAGCTATTACTGTAGGTGGCATGGTAAGGCTTAAGCCCGAGACCATGGTAACTTTTCGTTTTGAGGTCCCCAGATGCAAAAACTCTATCCGTTCAAATTTATATATATGTATATATATATAGATATATATATGTATATATATATCTATATATATATTTATATATGTGTGTCCGTTACCGCGATAACTTTTGAAAGAAATACCCGATTTTGATGAAACTTGGCACAAATGTGGAGAAAAACATTTATGACTTTAAGTTTGAAAACCAGATCGATCGCATTATGGGAAAGGGGTTTTATGGGGGCTTACAATTTTCCAAAAATCGGTTTTTTGCAAATTTGACCCCAAAATGTTAAAAACACTAACTTTTGGTTATAGCCATTTTATAGAGCGTAGATAAACAAATAATTTAGTATCTTGAATCATTAACCTAGGTAAAGTGGTTGCGGAGAAAATCCAAAAAAACCTGTCCCATGTTAATCTTATGGGAAAAAGGTTTTTAGATTTTTCTCAGATAGTTTTACTAAAAACATCACATTTCTGTTTATTAATGTGTTTAGCTCAACAAAATAAACATTTTGGTGTTTTAATCGTTGTTCTACGTCCGACCGTTGCAGAGACATTCAAAGTGCTAAACACAGTACGTTGTCCAATGTTATCCTTATGGAGAATAAATAAAATTCTATATCTCGATTATTTATGAATTGTATATTGATGAAACTTGGTATATGGCTTCAACTAGTTGTGGTATATTGATATTAGCACAAAAAACAAGTTTTTTGTTGATAGTCCCCGTAGCAGCAAACCTGCATACTCGGCCTCCATGTTATTCATATGGAGAATAAGTAAAGTTGTATATCTCCCTTAATTATGAACGTACATTAAGAGAACTTGGTATGTAGCTTCACCTGGTTCAGTTATATTGATAATTGCAAAAACAACACATTTCTTATCTTCCTCGTTGCAGCAAACCTGCGTCCTCAACCCTAATGTTATTCTTATGGAGAATAAATAAAATGCTATATATCACTTATTTATAGGTGTATTTTTGTGAAACTTGGTAAA
The DNA here is from genome assembly GCA_963675035.1 of Allygus modestus. NCBI lineage: Eukaryota > Metazoa > Arthropoda > Insecta > Hemiptera > Cicadellidae > Allygus > Allygus modestus. Next base: position 470,086,163 of record OY776112.1, read on the forward strand.
TAGCTCTATGTAGTAGCTCTATGTAGTCACATATCTATGCATTGGAAATTCTCGATTATTTATGAATGTATATTGATGAAACTTGGTATATGGCTTCAACTAGTTCTGGTATATTGATATTAGCACAAAAAACAAGTTTTTTGTTGATAGTCCCCGTAGCAGCAAACCTGCATACTCGGCCTCCATGTTATTCATATGGAGAATAAGTAAAGTTGTATATCTCCCTTAATTATGAACGTACATTAAGAGAACTTGGTATGTAGCTTCACCTGGTTCAGTTATATTGATAATTGCAAAAACAACACATTTCTTATCTTCCTCGTTGCAGCAAACCTGCGTCCTCAACCCTAATGTTATTCTTATGGAGAATAAATAAAATGCTATATTTCACTTATTTATAGGTGTATTTTTGTGAAACTTGGTAAATAGCTCTATGTAGTAGCTCTATGTAGTCACATATCTATGCATTGGAAATTCTCGATTATTTATGAATGTATATTGATGAAACTTGGTATATGGCTTCAACTAGTTCTGGTATATTGATATTAGCACAAAAAACAAGTTTTTTGTTGATAGTCCCCGTAGCAGCAAACCTGCATACTCGGCCTCCATGTTATTCATATGGAGAATAAGTAAAGTTGTATATCTCCCTTAATTATGAACGTACATTAAGAGAACTTGGTATGTAGCTTCACCTGGTTCAGTTATATTGATAATTGCAAAAACAACACATTTCTTATCTTCCTCGTTGCAGCAAACCTGCGTCCTCAACCCTAATGTTATTCTTATGGAGAATAAATAAAATGCTATATTTCACTTATTTATAGGTGTATTTTTGTGAAACTTGGTAAATAGCTCTATGTAGTAGCTCTATGTAGTCACATATCTATGCATTGGAAATTCGCTGAGTAAGCAGGTTTGCTGCGACGGGGGTATTTTAATTTGCTGGCAAAATTTAACTGTAGCACAAACGATTAAGGTGATCTCTTTGAGCATCAAGCACTTGATCGTTGACAAACGAATTATATTTTAAACTATTTTTATTACAAAAAATTGCTATCAGAATAACAGATAAACAAAATAGAAGAAATTCAATATTACGCTTTAATTAAAAATCATTTTAAATAAAGAACTTTGGAAGTAAGTTAATCCAATCAATGTAAATTATCTTCCTAGGGTATTTTAGTGAAGGTCAATTTTACTTGTTTGATACAATAACATGGCTTTTCAGTTGGAAGTTTAGCTGTATCCACGATAGGTTAATTTATTTGCAACGTTTCTTCGATTACGTTTTCTGATAATTATATATTTTTTTATTTTTAAAATGCCACCAATATGTCTTATCACCATGCTCTCGCATCAATGAAAGGGGATTGAATTCACTCATACTTATTGGTAGCTTTCGTCTGAGCACCTAAATATGAAACGGCTTTTCAGAGTTAAATCACACGTGTATTCACCCAATAAATGGAACATCATATTCAATATCCGTATAAAGGCTTAGTTCAGAGGTTTTTCATGTGAATAGTGTTGATTAATTTATTTTGTATGTATTGATAATGTTTGCAATATCAATTATTATATTTCATAGTTTTTACACATTTAAAAGTAAAATGTACATTTTGGTAAACCTTTCATGCAAAAATACACAATATCCGTTATAATTACTGTTGTAAAAAATAATTTTAATCAAAACCAACAGCATAAATTTTATGGTGAATGAAATAATACAATTTTTTATCAACAAACAAATAACTCGGGTACCCAGCGAAAACTCAATTTACGACATATTCAATCCGCCTGATACCAAACCCATCCACGTCACGGAGGGTTTTATTAGTTTCACTTTCAAATATCTCTTGCCATAATTTTCATAATATTTCTGATCCAGATGTTTTCTTTTACTGCTTAAACGAAATGGCGTTTGCTATATATAAGTGAATAAAAGATGAATA